>CM072814.1:74419704-75019704 GCA_036937905.1 Salvia rosmarinus
TGAGAATCGCTAAATCCTTAATCCTATTAATTTGTGAAGTTTTAAAAATCGATATGAATTTCAAATTTTATTTTAAAAAATTATACAAAAATATTCTTTTATTTAGATTCAATTCGTGAAGTTGATGAAAATCAATGTATGATTCAAAATTTGTTTAAAAAATTGTAAGAAATATAATATTCAATTTATGTCTTGAATTGGTAAAGTTTCATGAAAATTTTAAAATAATATTAATTAAATTAAATTAAATTTTAATAAAAGTAATTATTTATGTGGCCAACTAATTAATTGATGGGCCAAATAAAATTTGTGGATGTAAAATAATTGTGTATTGTAGGATAAAAATATACTCACAACTATTTATATAGGTTTAAATTAAGGTTGATGATAAAAACCATGTGAGATATGTAAATACTAAGAATAAAGGAGATTTGAGAAAATAGAAATGGAGAGATTATATGATGCCATAGGAGAGAGAATCACTAAATCTTTAATCCTATTATATATTGATTTGCCTCATTCATTGTGTTTACTGTTTCTATTGGAGAGCGATGAGTTTGATCAATAATTCTCGATCGCATGTCTTAAAAGATATACGTTAAAAGTACTAACGATGGATATACCTCAAAGTCGATCAGTAAGCAAAACGCATCTGTTAGCCAAAAATATTAAAGAATTCAAATCTTGCCAGCTCTTCAGTGCGATGAGATTTTTCAAGTGAATTCCTACGTATATATGATATATTTATATATATTTATGCGTTATTTCACGCAAAGTAAAGCAAGACAGTGACAATACAAGGAATCTGAGAGATGAGTCAAACTAAACCAAATTTTGCAGGCATGAAACCCCCATCAAATATAATCCTATGTTGTTTTGAGGCCAAAAGGTTTTCCCCAGCTGCAGTAGAACCATGTGGTTTGCCTTTGGCGAAACTAAATGACAAGTGCACAGAATCTAAATTTACCCGTTGCAGAAATATGAGGTAACGTGACAAATTCCAAATTAATATTCCATTTTTACTCATTCTGACCAAATTAACCTTCTTTAATTGCTAACTATGTCTGAATTCTTCGTAAAGTCATATATTGTTTCTCCTCAATATCTCAAATGAAAATCCAAATTTTTGCCCTAATTGTGAAAGGTGTTTGCTTTTGCATCAGTTCAGTGAAAATACATACCAGGCAACATGCAGTAAGTTTGTTAAAGATAGATAACAGTGCCAACTTTTTCATATATTTTGTAAATATATCTACATCTATCACGTCCCAGTTTTATGGATAAATTTGAAACACAATACGACAAATTATTCTAACAAGGTCGAAATATATAATTATATAAAATCATCGAACAGTGATTACAGTAATTAAATGGTAATTAACGAGCATAAAACTTGAAGAAACTCCTCTCCTATATACAATACACCGTGATCTTAGGGAAATGCAAGAATCTCAATGCCAAAATACCAACGGTTTACCCTTGAATTTTACTTCGGTTGCGACAAAGACGAGAAAAACGTGGGTATTTTGGACAAATTCCACCGAAAAAGCAATAAAACAAAAAAGAAGAAACATAATTAAGAGATAATTAAAGATAAACTAACTCCACTAATTGTGCAGAGGATCTGGGCAGCTCGGTATTATCCTCTTGAAATCTGCATACGTTCCATTTGTGGTGCTGTTGATATCGGAGAGCCTGCTGTCAAAATACTCTCTGAATATCTGCGTCTGATTCTTCCCGGCGGCGCTGCCGCCGCATCCATAATCCGGCCTCTTTCCTCCTCCGCCGCCGCAGTTGGGCGTTGTGGGAATATCCTGATCGCCTCGACCACAGTGGTCTGGCTGGAAATCCAGATATGGAGGAGCAAGATGATCAGAAGCATCGCCAATGATGACGTGTTGAGTGGTGTTCTTCCGCCGGAAAACGACATCGCCGGCGAACCCGCATAAAGTTGTTGCTCAGTTTGAGAGATAAACTTCTCTAACTTTTCCCAGCTGAGATACTAAAACTCTCTCCCTAGGTAGCACGACAGAGATGGAACACAGAGGAGCTCCAGTATTTGAGTGTGAATTGACGGCTTTGATCTTTACATACAAGATCAGATGCAGAGAGAGAGAGAGGGACATGTAATGTATACATGCACGAGCGGGACCCAGTTTGTGGTTCGATTTTGGGAATTAATCACTCGAGTTATATATATATATTATATTTATTTAATATTACTATAGTTATATATCTATATTTTTTACATGAAACATCTCGAATTTATTTTTTATTAAATTTGGAACTAACGCCTGCTAATATGTTCATCAAATTCAAGTAGTCACATGTAAATGAATGTTCATTTAATGAATATTAATGATGCCCAAGAATAATATTTAATATAGAGTTTTAGTTTTTTATTTAATGATGATTATAGAATACGTACATTTCTTTAGATTGAATTTTACGAATGTCAAATACTTATGATGAGATGCGGTCCTATTAAACATAAATAATCATACATATAAGACTATTTGCTAGATAGATTGACTAGATTTTCTTCACAAATTTAGGTCCAATTATTAGGGACCAAGATAAGTTAATAGATTTCTTTGTCTTTTTCTGAAACTGATTCTATTAGTACCGTAACGACGTCGTCGCGCTCGCGTCCTTGTTCTAGCAGGCTGGTACAATAAATTCCAGGTTACATAGTTGTAATGCCAAATAATAGTTTTATTTATATTATAAAGTAGTCAATTATTTTAGTAATTAATTAAAAGTTTAACGCTTTAGAAACATGAATTGTTTGCGTATACAACCACACTTGTTATACGCTCGAATTCTCATTCTGATTGCGATATTTTGTATTCAGAGAATAAAATAATACCCATCACACGTTAAAAAATGTCAACTTATACTTGACTTCTTCAATTAAATAAAATTCAAATTTATAATATTTCAGTTATATAATGAGCCAGTACCCTAGTCTCAATCCATCCATCCAAAATTGATGATAAAATTTCTAATTTTCAGCTAACTATTGTCCAAACCACGAAAATTTTAAATGAAATTATGAAAGAAGTCCTACCTAAAAATGTATTGTAATTATTTCAAAATTCTCAAACACGAGATTAAGACATCAATAGTATACCGTCATAATAGTATAAGATTTTCATCATATGCATATTGTTGATTAGTACACTAATTAAGAAGTAATTAGCGTACTAAATAAAATTAAGAGTCGGACATATAGATTAGAAAAGCATGAGACGGGTCGACCAATGGGCTGGCTGACCGGGAATCTCGGCACGGTGTTAATATTTTTGTTGTCTAACGACTAATTGTTGTAACATATAACTTTATATATATCACGTACTAAATTTACATACAAAATTAATTTTGAGGTTTCATAAATCTTGAAAAAGTAGGATCGTACCGACTCAATAGTGAAACTTGTGAACGACTTTGAAATACTAATTGTCTTTGGTTTTGATCTTGTCTTCTATGAAATCATTGGCAAACGTGTTACGTTCATAAATAAATATGTTAATGCATGTCTTTTATTCAAAGTTATAATTATGTGATGACTAGATGCCGAGGTATATTAAAATAAAAGTTCACAACTTTAATTAGCAGTAGCCCTAGAAATAAGACTACTATTTTCGAACACGTGCAATGAGAATTAATTTGGATCACTTGTTACAATCTTATATTCAAAACTTTAAATCAGAAATGAAGAATATCTCCTGTATATTGATTATAAAGAAATATTACGGAAAGAATGAGAATATATACAGATAACTTAACTAGATAAGTATGGAATTTATTGAAACTAACAAATCTAATTGTTCCTTATTATTTATAAAAGATTTTCTTAGACGAAATTTTACAATCGACACAGTTAAGTTGCAGTAAACAAGTCTTATACGACTATCTGACTAGATTAAGAAAGTATTGAAAATATTTGAACCCATAATCTTAGTATTACAAATTCACAAAAACTCCTATACATCCGTCTGCATTTTACTTTGACAAAAAATTATCATTTATTATTAAAAAATATCATTTACATTAGAGAAAATATTATTTGCTTAAACATCATTTACATCAAGAAAAATATCAAATATCATTTACATCAAAAATACCAAAACTGTGACATACGTACAAGAAACCACTTCTTACAAATTCACGGTTCCGTCAGTATCATGAAATTTTGTTACTAACAAATTTTGCAGAAATGCCCATTCCTGAATTTATTGCGACGGTGATGTCTCTGGGAAAATAACAATCAACAATAAAACCATCGATAAAATTCTTATGGCGCCTCAAAATAAGTAGTTGAACATTTATTCTTCTTCTTTAAATATGTAATTAAATTATATAACTACCAAGAATAAAGAAAATAATTGATATTTCACTTTCAAGACAGCAATATATACAACTATATATATATTTTGTTAAGATCAGTCCCATACATTCATCCAAAAATTTCAAAGAATCAAAACAATTATGCGTGCTCACGTGTTAAACATAGACCGGCCAATCACCGCTTAATTACTAGTAGTTTCAAAATATTACTACAATTCTATAATCCATGTAGGATTTAATATTGATTACCGCCTTAAGTCATGAAGAGATTTAAGGAATATAAAACATGCATAACGAATTAATGATTGTCGAGTAAAATTCACGTGCCCATATATAGAAAACCCAAAATGTTTATCAGAGTTTGCACTATCAACAACATTAAAAATTGGAGTTTTTAGGATTTTGTGATAAAAAGTCTAGAAAAGTTTCGTTTAGAAATTAAGTAGTAGGCTTGTTTGTTGACTCTGAAACTGTAAAAGGATTTTTTGGGGAGGGGGCTTTCTCTCTCTCTCTCTCTCTCTCTATATATATATATATATATATATATTCCGCTCTCTATATATATTTTATTGAATAGAAGAGAGTCATACATCTAAGGCTGTGGACATATTAATAAAGTCGGAAACCTTTTAACTTTGTACCATAGATTTGTTCCTCTATTGGTGTCTTTTGTTGTGGTTTTTGGTCTCAGGAATGTCTTTTACTTAATTCTATTTTACATTTTAGCTCTAGTCTCATTCCCTTATTCGCTATTTTCTTCTTGCCTCGCATTTGAATCCTTTTCTCACTCTCTCTTCATATATATAGACTGATTATAGTATAGACATTCTTTATGATATGAATGTGAGAACAAATATCAATCAGTGATTAATTAAAAACAACAATTCATATTAGATGTAGAAATCATCATGTGGATTGATGACTGTTAGATATGAGCTAAACCATGCAATTGTGTGAGAAAAGATCAAACTTTCATTTCTTCCTTTGTTCTCTGTTTATAGAGATTACAAGAGAGTCTGCAGATTTAACTTACCTAACTACTTTTTGCCATATCAGTATAACGGACTAACAAAATATAACTAATATAATACAGCCCTCATAAACACTGTTTATCCTTTTTCAAAATGAAGTTTTGAACCAACAACTGAAAATGAGATATAGTAACTAGCTTTATGAGAACATCCGTAACTTGATCCTCTAAAGAGATGTGTCTTACATCAAGTTCCTTTTGATCACTTTATCTCAAACAAAATGCACATCTATCTCTATATGCTTAGTTCGAGCACGCAAAACTGGATTTGAAGCCAGCAATAGCACTTTGTTGTCGCATCAGATCATATGGGTTTGTGGTAAAGTGTAACCAATCTCTTGAAGGAGAGATTCAAACCAATAAGTTCCATAGACGCATCAGCTAATGATTTATATTCAGCTTTAGTGGAACTTCGAGAAGGAACATTTTGTTTGTCGGACTCCAAGATAGAGATTTGGTCCCAAAAACATCAGTAGACTTTTGTCATCAATTGAGTCAACACTACAAGAATTTGCTTATGTATCACTTTAATCTCCACTGCCTTTGGTCATGTAAAACCCCGTTCACTCATCAAGCGATGATCTATTAGGGGTTCATGTGATCACGTAAACTCTCGCGGCCTATAACAATATGTATTAACTAAAATCCTCCCTGTTTCTCATGTTATGACCATTTTGGGTCTTGTAATATAAATGGATATTCTGTTCATAACATTATGTATCACGCGACATCCCCTGGCTCATACGTTATATACAACCATGTTCAGCTTTTATATAATGGTTAAACCCCGTTGTTCATTTGTTTGTAGACCACGCGACATCCCCTGCTCTTATATATTAATATAAACGGGGAAGGTTGTCTGTTCATCGATCAATAATTTATTTATTTATTATATAATTCAAAATACATATTTCTCGATTAAAAACAATAATAACAATATGTACATATTTATATATTGTCTGAATAATGTAGAACTCACGACAATACATAAACGTTATATATCTGAAAATCCTCAATCAACAATTGTAGCACAACAAATATCGTCTTACCTACTAATTAAATTCATCCACAAACATCAATTTCACCATCTCAACCTTTCATTTCACCATCTCGCCCAACATCAATCATCTAATAACGCCTCCATCTACATAATCAAAATAAGATGCAATATGTGCATAAACAAAATTTAATACCTCAAAATAGTCAATTCAATAAAGGTATCAAACTTACCATCATCAACAACCATGTAATCGCCACTCAACCCTACCACTCTATACTGACTTCATCGATTTCTTTTCAAGTTCAAGTTTTCAAAAACCATTAAATAAACAAAATAGACATATTTCATCACTTAAAATATTGAATAAGTATTTAGAAAATTGATTAAATCATTCATGCTATAATTACCGTAAGTGTAAGTGCAATTGGTGTTATCCCAACCATAATTATCAATAATATCTTTCATGTACTGTATGACATGTAATCCACATGAAAGCACCTGATCAAATAGACAAGCAACATGAAACGAAAGTGTGGGGCCCAAATGCACCCATATTATGATCAGATATTATGCGTACCTTTCATTGGATTGAGCTAATAGCACCCTGGGTCTTCTAGAACGAACGTATTCAAGTGCAGCAGCGGGAGTCATATGCTTATATTGAACCTAAATATCATGGATACTGTCTTAGTTCCAACGTAAGTTCTACTGAACTTTTCTGCTTTAAAAACAAACAAACCAGGTAACAGAGAACAATGGTCGTGTTCTCCTCGCCCAGCTTTGCAATGGACATGTTGTTTGACGACTAAGAGCATTTCCTGCAATAGGGAGTGATTAACAACTTGTAGAATCCAGATGCAACTTCTGGCAGACCTCACACCTTATGCACTTCAGCAACATAGCATAGAAAAGAATTAAAGAAATTACGCACTGTGAATGAAATCCACTGCACGGTTAATATCCCCAAAAGAAGGAGCAAAGAGATAATCCCTAGTAGGAATGACAAGTTGGTCTATCCCATTAGCCTGAAAATGATAACACAAAAGTGAAATAATTTAGTAAAGTACCCAAAAAAATTAAATGTTATCCCTAAGCTCATTTACATAATGAAATACCACTAGAATGGCAGACATGCCTCAATTGATAACAGCCTCATTGAATAACAATTTCAAAGTTCCTCCTTCAAAATCAAAAGTATCTCACAACCAGATAAGCAAGACATGATCATCTGAATTTAATTTGACAGATCACTTGTGTTAGGGTGCTAAAGAAACTCATTGCTCCTAAGCAATAGAAGTATTGCAGATGACAAAGAAAACTAGCTATCTATAGCATGACATGCAAAATCAAGGCCAACCAGAATCAGACTAATCCAACAATTTCCAAAACTAATTTGAGATATAATAAATTTAGATAAACCAGCCGCCTCCTCGCTGCTCATTGCTCAATCAATTCCAAGAAAAATTCATGCAACTTGCAGATGACACCCTTATTACGATAAAAAATACATAACAGTGAGCATCAGACGTGAAATTGGAACCCCAATTCACTGATACTGGAAATTTACAAATAAAACTGCATTTAGAAACCACTTACATAGTACAAAGATGTCGGGACCAGAGTCTCAGAGGGCTCATTCAGAGTAATCACACCACCAACTCCAAGCTACTTAAACAATAGACAACGGGTTTAACCATTTATTCAACTTTGAGTATTATTTTATATTTAAGCAATCGGTGAAGGATAAGAATTTGTAGCAAATGGTTTAAGGATCTCTGATATAGGAGGTACAAGATAGAGAGTCACAACAGAGCTGTCAACGGCAAGGTAAAAGAGAAACCGATGAGAACTCAAGAATCACTCTTGAAGTCTTTAGAATTGACATGGTTGTCAACAAAACCTCAATTTATTTCTAGAATCCAAACAAGAGGAAACTGTGATATCATTTTCCTATGCAGTTTAATAGATGCAAACTTCAGTGATCAAAGCATCAATAATAAGCCGTATATCCATATGGATTTTAACAGATCAATTTCGAGATATGATATCAATCATCAATAGCCACAAATTTTCTATCGTCCTCATCATATTATTTGGGCCTTGATTTTAGCAAGGATGAAACATAATGTAAGTAAATTTCTAGCGTAGTCGCAGAAAACGATTTACCCCCGAAACTACTGCATCTTTGTACTTGTGTCTTCTTTATCAAATCATAAAACCACATGGGCTCCAAGACTAAACAGACCCATATCACACTAAAAACAGAAGCAAAATATCTTACATTTACTTTATAAATCAAGTAATGATCATGTGACTACAAAGCAACAATCAAGCACCAAAAGAATAAAATAAATGGATAAATGAATTTGACCACATGCAATCAAGAACATATCAGCATATACAACTTCCAATCGAGGCATACTTATAACATCTTTAAATTGATGGCAACCTGACATTCATACAGAAGCAGCCAGAAACAACAATAGTGCTTTTAAGCTATAATGAAGGTCAATGAGTGGAGAGAGAGGAAGAAAGAAAGATAGAGCTGACATGATAAATTAAGCTGGAATAAGTCCAAGGTAAACATAGGAAGCGGCAGTCAGCACATATGAAACTGATGTACCAAAATATCATGGACTCAATAAACTTAATTAGTGTGACGGCCACCATACGTCAGCAGGTAAGATTGCCCACGCTGTAATAGGTTAAGAGAAAAACGGAGAAGCCCTAATATCTACCTCTTCATAGTTTCCATCTCCAAGAGTGAACTCAACTAGTGATCTTTCATATGGGTGCAAACTTATTTTCTCGGGAAGTTCACTGTGTATTTTCTCAATGGAACTGCCAGCTCCCTGAAGTTAATAACAACAAGCAGAATACTAAACCAAGCTTTTTCCACTCATGAGAAGAACAGGTTTTGATATTGAGCTATATGATAAAGTAATTACCTTCATCAATGCATCGTTGTTTGGCACCTTTATTTCTTTCACGCTTTGCAATATTTGCAATGCATATGGAAAAATATACTAAATGCCAACTTTAAACCAGCGATTTCAATACTGCTTGCTGTGAAAAGAAAGACCTCGATAGAATATACCCTTGTAGGTGAAACCCTTTGCCTTCCTCAATGCTGAATATAAATATCAATTGATGGCATCACCATAGGTAGCTTTTGAAATGCTCCAACGGTTTCAAGAGCCTTGACCAATTTATCCTGAGAACCAGATAACAACCGAAAGTGAAACCTCCAAATTCTCAATCAATTTTCTCGACTCTTTTCCACAAACAGGTTATCATTGCCTCAGTGACACTGTAACAGGCATTTAGCTATTGGATTGTATCCATAAACTATCTATTTTCATTCTCTAAACTCACTCTTTGTGTACTTTTCTCAAAATATGCACACTCAAATTTGCTTGCTTGCTTGGTATCGCCAGTGGGAACATAGCTTCCATTCACAATTGCGTCTGCAGTTGCTGGCAAAAGCACATCGTCGGAATCCATCTTTGATTTTTGCATCACAACCTCAATCGAAATCAAATAAGAGAGAAATAAAAGGGGAATAAATGGAGTGGTGGTTAATCCACTTCTTCTTTTCGCAGATGGGTTTGGAGAAGAAATGAAAAAAGGGGAAGAAATTGGAGTTTTTGGCAGATGGGTTTGTAGAGAAATAAAGAAGGGGAAGATACTGGGGTTTTTCGCAGATGGGCGTGGAGAGGGAGTTTTTGGCAAATGGGTTTGGAGAGGGAGGAGGAAGAAATTGAATGTAGACGTGAAATCTTATGGCTGTGGCTAATGAGGCGATAGACCACGCGGTTAATAACCCGCCAGATTAAATCAATACGAGAGGAAACGACGCGCCTAAAGTTCTCGCTCATGAATTTTAGGGCAATGTATCACGCGAACGAACCCCGCCTATAATACGAAACCACGCTAATGTAATCACACTTGCTTCAAATTCCGTGGCCTATAACCGCTTAAAATACTATATGTATCACGCTGCTTTACCACCCACGCTGTTTACGCCATATGTATCACACTTTAAGATTAACGCCAGCGGCCTACGACGCGCTGGCCTACGGAAGAAAATTTCAGAATAAGAACCCAATCAACATCAAAGTCTCGCATTAAGAATAAGATAAGAGGATGAGAAAAGTTGAGGAATAATGAATTCTTCCTTTAACATATCAAGTAACCTCTTACAGTTACCCAATGCAACTCAATAGGTTCTCGCAAAACTGATTGAGTTTGTTCACCATATAAGAAATATTCGCCTAGTGATTGTGAGATATTGAAGTGCTCCTATGATGCTACGGTAAATGTGGGATTAGAAAACGAGAGTTGTCAAATTTATGAAGTTTAGTACCAATATCATAGGGATAAGGTTGTGCCTTGCAGCCTAGGAGATTGGTTTTGATAAGAAGATCTCTGATGAATTTTGTTTGAGACATATTATAGATCGAGTTTTCAAGATCTCAATACCTAAGAAGTTAAGTTGACATCACCCGTAGTTTTGAGAGAAAACTCATCAAAAGTGTTTCAATAAAATAATGAACAAGAGATTAATCTTCTAGTGATTAGTATGCCATTAACACGCACTCAAGACTAATAATAACTTTTCAACATTCCTCATATAGAAAATGAGTGATTAGAGGTCAGATATTTGAACCCAAACTTGAGTAAATGATTCTTAAACATTATACCGTGCTTATGGACTGCTTTAGACCATATAGACTTCTTTAACCTACACACCAATCTAGATGTCGAGGATCTTCAAATCATGGTGGTCAGTTTACATAAACGGCCTATTCAGATAGCCATTAAGAAAGATAACGCTGATATCATATGTCGAATATCCCATTTGTATGTAGTGCTTAATGAGAAAAGAATTCGTAACCGGTTTCATCATCACAAATATTTCCAAAACCAAGCTAACAAGTTGTTGAAACCCTTAGCCACAAGTCCGACTTTTAGCTTATCAAGTGTATATCTCGCATGACGCTTCACTCTATACACCCATTTGCAATCAATAGATTCATACCAACCGTAGGAGGAATAACATCCCAAGTATTTTCACTTTAATAGCACTAATCTCTTCAACACGGCTTTATTCCATGAGGACGATCAAAGGTAGCAATATCATAAACAAGTTCTATAATCTTAAGTTAATTGACGTGAGATTTAGTGGAACTAGTAGAAGAGATGAAAAAGCAGCAGATGAGGTATTTTAGAAATGGCTATGTAGACCTTAGGTTTAAAAATACCACACTTTGGTCTAGTAGCCATGGGATGCATGCTAGAAGATCGGAGGAACGGAATGAAAGTTAGAGCTATGAAGCTTGAAGAAGGTTGAGTAGTAAGGATATAAGAGAAGTTTCGATATCAGGATTAGGCGAAGCATGAGATTGATTAGATGATGAGCTTAATGATGAAGCATTTGATAGAGTACGACGACCATGAATTTCAAGGAAAGTTATGTGGAAAGATAATCGATGTACTAATAAACGGAAGAGACAAGAATGAGGATGAAAGGACTGAGTGGTGAAGACATCAGATAAGGAAACCTATCTCATTAAACACGACCGATCGAGTCAGGTATATTCTACGGTATGATGCAAACATCTATAACCTCGCATTTAACTGTAGCCAAGAAACAAACATTTCAAGACCTATACTTAAGTTTAGAAGTATTATAAGGTCCGAGATATGGAAACAACTACAACCAAAAGTTCGAGAAGATTATAATCGTAGAATATGAAAGAGCTTAATAGAGAGATGTTTTGAGGGACAAGGTAGTAGCTTGTTAATGAGATATACAACTCTTGTAAAAATCCCACCAAAAATTTGACGTAAGAGAAGCAATGGCAAGAAGAGTAAGTCCCAGCTCATTAATGTGTCTATGTTTTCTCCCATTTTCCATCTTGTTAATGTGCGAGGGCATGAATGTTCAAACCGGATACCAAGGATTCAAGAAAAGGTTTATGGTTCATACGCCACCCCTACCAAACTAAATAGCTTTCAATTTGGTGTTAAATTGTCTCTCAATGAAAGTATAGAAAGTTTTAAAACAGATAACATCTCGATTTTACAGATAATGGAAATATCCAAGTGAATCTCAGAAATCATCAATAAATGAACATATAGCCATTAATGGAAAGGGTTCGACTAGGTCTTCAAACATCTATGTGTATTAGTTGAAATGAACCGTAGTTTTAACATCAATGTATAAACTAACGGAATGTATTTTGCCTAAAGCACAAACATCACAAAATTGTTAGTGACAGATGGGCGGTAGATTCATAGCCTTTAAAATTGAGATCGACACACTATTACAAGGATGTCCTAGTCTAGATGCCATAGATTCACATTAGTACGAGATCGAGCAACAAGACAATTTATAGTCGAGTTGGTTTCAAGGAAAACCCCAAGAAGATGAATATGTCTGTGAGATTCAAACGGTAGAGACCTCTCAAGTGTTTCCTCCAAGAGAATTTTTTCGAGTAATTTGTGCTTCACAAAACAGAATCCAAGTGAAATTTAAAACACATTGTTATCCAAAGTGAACTTAGAAATATCGAGTAAGCTTTTGTTATACGATAAACAAAAGAACATTGATAAGAACATGGATGAGATGATTTTATGCAACCAAGTAGCTTGATGTCTCGCCTTCTCAAAGAACCATGGTCTTGCGCTTGTTCATTTTTTTGTCACGCTGCTCTAAGGCTGCTTTCCTTGTGGCTTAGCTCGGGCAGACGGGCGAAGTGTTCTGAGTGCCCTTTCGCCACGCTGAAGCACTCATCATCTTTATACTCAGTCGGCCGGGCTTCTTCTCAAGAAGACCCTTATAAGTTCTTTTCTCGCCGCTTTGTCAGGTCCGCGCTTTTGCAAGCATTAGTTGTCTCTTCACCGGCTTTTATTTTTTCGAATCTTTCACCATTAATGAGCATCGGGTCAAGAACTCATCGCTGTCGCACTCAACTTTGTCTCTTTGTCGGCCTTTGGTTTCCTTACGCCGCCACGACGACTCCTTTGCCAGGTCGACTTAGCATTTTCTTTAGAAGCTGCCCATAGACCTTGAGTACGCCGATGTCGCATCGCCACCTTTCAATACCGAAAAGAGTTTGTCCACATATCGTTGAATCCAACTTTCTTCTAAAGTGATACCGTAAACTTTCCAACAAGAGCGTAAAATGCCCAAAGGAATTTGAGGATGATCTGCAACGGGTGTACTTGTCTTTCTGTAGTATAGATTTATTGATGATGGTAGTGAACTCAGTTCCATATCATCAACGGATTCTCCTCTTTGTTTGAAGTCTGCTTAGTATGATTTTATGCTTATTCTTCATATTTTTACGCATGCCGCTTTCGTGGTTTGTTTCTATTTCGCCGTTGTTTTGATTAGTATTTATCGATCTGCACTTATTTGGTTTGTTTCGATATTTTGAAAAACCGCGCTAATAGGACAAAATGGATCTCGCCAAGAGTGAAGTTATATTTAAGAGCATTTTAATAGAGTCCGTGGAGCAAACGGATTGTAATTCAAGTTTAGACGGCGGTAATCTGAGCTTAATCGTCAAAGACGCACGACGTGACGTACGGCACCAAATCGTCCCCAAAGAACACACAAAAATTTGGTTCTCGACGAATAAAGTTTAGTCGCTTAATTGTAACGAGGTCTGAATGTGCGTCGGCCTCGTGATTTTCAGGAAGCATATTACGCTTATCACGCACTGTGCCAAGAATTAACGCCCTAACATAAAAGGTCAGAACCAGCCGAAGAAAGCAAGAAATGAAAAGACGCAGGACGAAGCACTGACAACAGGATATTGAATATTATTTTGGAAACGAGATGGTGCCCAGGTTCAAATCATTACTACGGCACGCAGCCGCGACCGCACACAACGTAACCACCGCGTTCACTCGACCACGACGGTTACGACCGTCCCACGGCAGATACCATCGAACTACCACGACACCAACACCATCAGATTAATATCATCCACGTTCAATGAGTTCGCCGTTATCAAACTTATTTAACATTCTCATTGCAACACATACATCAATCAACATACACATGCAACACACGTTTTCAACCAGTATTAAGATCATGAAATAATCACTTTAACCAACGAGAATAAATACCGTTACATATCAAGACAAGAACAATTCACGATTATTTCATTATAAATCAACAATTCATCTCATGGTAGAAATTATTGATTTATAATGAAACAAATGTTAGATTTGTTCTCGCTCTCAATCGTGATTGTTGTGTTGATGATTTGTATTTCTCATCCTTATAAATTGATTATTCCAAGATCTTAATACACGGGTTCGAAAGAATAGTGGTTGATTATGTGCTTATGTTTGATTATTAATTAATGCTAGAGCACATTTATGTTAAATATAAGTTTGATAACGAGTGATCGAGAGACCAGTTTGTTGTCGAGTGATTAATATACGTGGACGGGTGTTTGCTATCCTACGCATTTGTGTTAATTATCCTTCAGAATTGACGACTTATAGGTCGGAGACTAGTTGTCATTAATTTCGAGTCTAACATGTGATGTCGAGAGACTAGTTTATATTGCACATTAGCGGAGAAGCAGAAGTTTATCGCATCGTACCGTCCTCGCTCATTGATAGCGATGATATATTTGAACCCTAGAAAACCATCTCCACCCGTATCTCACAATTCCTCTTGTTGTCCAATTGCACCCTTTTTCCTCGCTTATTTTCTTTTCATGCTTGCCCATTCAAGGATGCCCCTTTATGTTAGGACGTTAGTTTCTTTTCTATTTTTGACGTGACATAAAACCGTAGTCTCTCGTTAAGCCTCGAGAGATACGGCCGAGTCGACCTTACCGCCTATAAGGACCTCGCATAATTTATGCGAGCCGACTTAGAAGAACAATTAGATCGAACAAAGTCGTCGAACTTCAAAAGCTATCGAAGCTTGTTCTCTTTATCTCCTCCGAGCCTATATATAGCTCAGAAGCGGTCCCACATCTCCTTCGTCATTGCCGCATTCCATCGCCTTCCCAATGTGAGAGTTATGAACTATTCTGTAGATGATGTTCTTTACAGGTTGTCAAGCTCATCTTGCTTGCGCCCTTCCGAAAGTAAGTCCGCTTCTTTCCTCGCTTTGAACTTGTAGGTGGGTTCCAAAACAGTAGTTGTGCTTACTTTCATTACCTTCTCTCTAATAATGATCGGGTGATTACCCCACATACCAAGCAAGTCAAGGCATACAAACAGCTCTCGAGTCTAAACTTCTAGATCTCATAGTTGTTCACCGCGAACGTAGGTAAGTTCTAACCGCTATATTTAGTTTTCATCATAGCGTATATGCAGAGTATACAAAAGATTTGAGATTTTAAAGATCCTGCTCAAACAATGACCACGTGTAGTTAGTGTTCTTGTGAACAACCCGCCTACTACCAATTGACGGGTCCCGCTGAAAGAGAGGAATACACCAGTAAAGCAAATTTTAAACTTTTCTTTAATCAAACCGATCGGGCTACGAAGAGCAGCCGTGGTAACCGCATTCAAGTACTAATGGCGCATCGCTGATCGCTCAATTAACAGAAGTATTGAGGCGAGAGATATCGCTAGCAAACCTACTAACTAACGGCAGACATTGGTCACTGACTAATAGCTAATGTGCTTATGAATATGGTGATTATAGGTTCGTCGAAAATCGATTCATAAAACTTAGTCAAATAACGATTAGTCGGGCCAGCTTATCTCCAAAGATCAAACCTGATATCGATAATAGTGTTTCAAATCGATGATGTGTTGTTGTAGACACGACGATGCGTTCAATAACATGTAATATTAAATGCAGATCGAAAGTAAATAACACATCGATTTTAACGTGGTTCGAGAGATCAACTCCTACGTCCACGCATCGATTGCTCACCAATCCACTAACTTCATGACGGGTCTTGTTTATGGGTACAAAAGTAAACTTAGGTAACCGAGGTCACCTTACAAGATCCCGCATAACTCGCATTCTTTCATACGCTTGATAGTGCTAAGAAACCCCGACTACCTCGTGAACAATGATACAACTTTTAGCTTACAAAGTTAATACCAAGCCAAAGAATCGATACTTTGTTGCTACTTGTCCAACCTTCTACTTAACTTTTGGAGGTTTTATAGAAGCGGTTTTTCTAACTACTATCTGAGTTGTTATATCGACAAACCCGGTATATTTGTGCTTGAGACATACAACATGGGTATCCTAGACTTACTAAGTATATAATCGAAATCTTTTGTCGATATGTACATGCGAGCCTAAGGTTCACCGATAGCAACTTAAACTTCCTTCAAATCACCGTCAATGTTTTGTGACTTTGAGCTTTGTTTCGAGTAAGATTGCGCAATGCTGCTCGATAACCTTCAAAGGTCGATTATGCATATCTACATGCGAGAGATAAGAATAGAGTCGTTGAGGATCGCTATTCAAAATTTTCCATTTTTTCTTCGAAAACTTTCACGTCAGATCTTCGCACGTCTGTCGATCGCATCATCGCACACCATAGCTCACAACTCTAAAACGTGGCATGGCGTGTCAAGATCCTCGCAGATATGCTACAACATGTGTTGGTCAAACACTCAAGGCAAAAGAAACTTCGTGGTTTCTTCACCGACGAGACCCCATGTTTTATCGCCTTGACTGTCGTGTCACGCCTAGACTTCTTCGCCTTTTATCAACAGATCGACTGCCTTTATCGCTCAATTCCTCGAAGTCAAGATGATGCATCACTGACGAGATATAGTCTTTGATCTTTCATCAACCAATTTCACTATCTGATAGGTAGCTGACCATCGTAACCAATTTTGATTGTCGGTACCCATTTTTACTTTTTCTCGCCAACAACAATAACCGCCTCGAATGACACTTAGTCATTTCTTCGACATCACTATTATCGCAGCTTGTCCATTAATATTGCATCCCTACGCCTTCGATTACTGGCCTTCCTTCGCCTTTAGACATCAAGACGCCGATCCTTCACCGCCTTCTTCTATTGAACTGCATCGATACTCATCTCAAGAAGGTCAAGCATATTTACTATCAACTTCATCGCCTGGTCACCCAAGTCGGTAGTTCTCATGAAACAAATAAAACTTTCAACTCGAAACAAGTTAGCAACATCTCACACTTCAACAATCACATTTCAACAAAGTAGTCATCGAGGTTTGGGATCAAATCAAAACATACAATTAAGATTTATGAATTTTGCATTTAGAAATTTTTCCAACAATTAGTGAAACATTTTTAAATATATACATCTTTATTTGTGTAAATTTGCAAATGAATAAGTGCATATGCAATTATCGAACAGATATTATGAACGAATGCATAAATGCAAATAAGAAAACATGAAAATAGAAATACATCGACAAAGAAAACAAAAACACAAAAGATACTAAAAATCTATATTGCAAGACATAATTGAAGAATATAAATCGGAATATTATGTTTTAGATTATCAAAATAAAGAAATCGTTAACCATCACTAAGGAAATAATCGAATCAATCAAGTACAATAAAGGCCCCAACTTATATACCCAACTTTCATAATATATATACAACGATACCCATTTTGAAAATTCACTACAACCTATACCCAACATATTAAAACTATATTTCAATCAAAAGTTTCAAAATTTGTTCAAAATCGAGTTTGCGTGCGTTTATATTATGTTTGTTTGAAAATTTGTAAAAGTAAAAGTGTGATGAGAGACATTGTTTTTGCTCTTTCGGCCCGAGTCTCCGCATCGAGACAACCTATTACCCAAACAAGTATAGAAATTGATACCATTCACAAGCCACACATCTATTTTCTTCATTATCAAAACCAAATATATATTTATCAACATCGATTCCTTTACAACCCACACATCGATTTGCTTGATTATCAAAAGAGAAGCTATTTTTGGAGAGAGTAGAGAAGAAAATTTAAATTTGTGGTAAGAAGAAGAGAATTCAAGCACATAAATTTCTCGAAAGAGAAGAAAAAGAATTCAAACACATCAATTTTCTCAAACAAGGTAAATTCATTACTAAAACTGAATTTAAGCTTGAATATTGCTTAAAAATTGAGATTTAAGTCAAAAACATATTCGACGACTAGGTAGTCTCCTGTCGATAAAACATCTCTCCGGTCGACGAACTCTCTCCGAACCGAGAGAGTTCGTCGAACGAGAGATGTTTTATCGACGGAGACTGCCTTAGTCGATCTGGAGATATGTTTTACATGAAATTTCAACTTTTTGTCTCCGATTGACCAAGACATGTGAAATGACCAAAACTAGGCAAAACGTGACATTGTCGAATTTGTTTGTTTTTTCAATAGAGAGAGTTATGTTTCAATTTTAATAATTTCATCAATTTTGTTCTATATTTCGTGTTTCACACCGAGAAGAAAATAATTTTAGAAGATTTATACCGAAACACAATTCTAAACGGTAACTTAGATTTTACAATCGAATTACATTATTCATGTCGCAAGATGTTTGTTTGTTTTAATTGATTTTTCAATATTTAGTTTTAACAATTTGAAGTTAGTAGGCGCCAAACAAATGTCGATTGAAAGTCGGTTGAAAAGTCGGTTTCTCGAATCGATCGAATTATTGTTTATCGAACAACAAATTAATTCAATTCTCAATTAATTTGTTGTTTCCTACCGACCAATCAAGTTTCCGATCGAGGAAGCTTCCCACGACCCAGAAGTTTTCTAACCGAAACATTGATTTTTCCATATCAATTTAATTTTAATTTAATTTTCTAATAATTAGTTATTAATCAATTTTGTAATAATGCAGAACCATATTTTACAATTATTTTCAAGGAACGAGTGACAATATGTCGGACTTACCGTATGTTTTCATGTATATTATTTCAAACATAGTTATGCGATTTTAATATGTTTACAGATGTATATTTTGTAATCGAGATATTTTTCCAAATTTATAGTATGTATATTTTCGATAAATGATGTATATTTTGATAAATGTTGCAAATGTGATCAATACGAGTAGTTAATATTTTAACGATCAATATGAGTAGTTAATACCGATATGGATCAATAATGTGATCGAATAAATAGTGTTTACGGTCAGATGTTTTCGATCGAACGAGATATTTGTTTCTCGAATAATATTTCAATAACGATTGAATATGAGTAGTTAATACCGATACGGCTTGAATAATGTGATCGAATAAATAGTGTTTACGCATTAGATGTATTTCGATTGAACGAGATATTTGTTTCGTCAATAATGTGATCAATATGTAAAATCATTCAAATTTCAACTTGGATTAGCATCAATTGTCAGATGTTGTGTAATATGTGGTATTGATATAATTGTAGGGATCCTCTTTTTGAGGCCTACCACTAATAATGTGGTATGGATGTAAAGACTTATTATAGACCGATTATTTTAAGTATATTAAGAATGTTCTGCAGATAAGGTGCGAAGAGTTGGTAGATATGTTTAGTGGGTTGCTTTGGTCATCCGATTGATCGACCCTGCCTAAGTCTAGTTTATTCGCACCATTTAGTCTCCGCCGATAGAACCCACGATCCGGAGATGTATTTTTCATCAATGGAAGATATATGTTTTTCCATTGAGATTATGCTCTACCACCTACCGCACTGGGTCATCATCATTTGATCCCACACTGATCACGACTGAGCGACGCTGAGGTCTATAATTTTTATGGGCACATATATTACATTACGTAATCTAGTAGATAGATTTTGTAGTAAGTGATTTTAGTGATGATGTAGATCTTTGTCACTATTTACGCGGCCCACGTTATTACCCCCATGGGTTCGATTGGGCACGATACGGGGAAGATAATAGCTGATCGGTTTGGGCATTGGTCGACGATCCGAGGCTGCTTTGTCGATTTCCGGGTGCCCACAGCTACTGATATCGAGATATTATACGACGCAATGTCAACCTAATGCTCAATACCACTTTTACGACCGGCGCCCGGCACTATATGCTTGGTCACCGAGATCATACCAGTTTGGGAAGTATAGCCGGACGACATCAATCCCACAACAGATCCGAGAGTGTTGAGGTGGAAGTTCAAGAGCAGGCTCACCGGCAGCTTTACGCCCTTTTGAGCAAGAGGTACCGAATTTTATTATAATTTTAAATCATGTACGAGGTATCAGATTTATTAGAATATTAAATAACATCTTCAATTTATTGTAGGCCGATTATCATCTCACATCCATCGAGCCCCGACTCATTCGAGGTTAGCACCGCCATCGGTGTCTGCCTCACACCCTCTCCACCGTGTGAATTTTGTTATACCCACAAACTTTCGGCGGTGGGGACTACGCCCCTCTCGTCGTGGTGTGTCTCATCCGTGACGAGCCTCGACGTAGACGCCGAGTTCCGGCGGAGGCTCCACGCTTGTTGAGGATCTCGATCTTCGTGGTCTCCATCGAGCAGCCTCGTAGCCTTCACCTTCGATACCCAAATGAGGACATCGCCATTGGGTGTCGCTGAGGTTCCGCTTGTTGACGAGCCGCATGCCATATGGATAGCCGCCCACCGCCGAGAGACGGATACGGAAGACATACCAGTGAGGCAGCTTCATCGAAAGGTGGTGGCGAAAGCACCTGTATGCCTTAGTTCCTACCGATCGCCGCTGGATCCAGAATCTATCCGGAATCTGTCCCGGAGATGGAGGACAGAGCAAAGGCGACGATCGAGAGGTCTATCAAGACAAATTTATTCCAAAGATAAAGAAGTTGGTTTGAAAACCTTTAGAGAAGACTCACGTGGTTGCACACATAGGGATGATACGGCCACACGCACCTCATGTCCCACGCCATCCGACGACGACGACGAGAGGTGAAGATCGTGAGACCACATCACCGCCCGTACCCGTATGTCCTCGGCACAAAGGACATATCGAGCCGGCCGAGGCAAAGACCGCATCGCCCTGATACCCTCCCCGCTACTCACTGTATCCATGGTACCGCCCCGAACTACATATCATCATTCCATGACGGATCGACCTATTTAGTGATCCGACGCCAGACGCCGCGAGGCGCACTTTCGAGCCCGCAGCAGCTAGCTTGAGCAAAGAGTAACTATTAAGTCTCATATTCGCGCTTATAATATTTCATTATATTTGTTATGTTTTTCATTTTCTAAATTAAATGTTCAGTAGTTCGATCCGGAGAGTGAACGGGCACGAGACCTTCTACCGAATGAGGTCACCATACGTGAATAGCCCGATGCCACGCCCATTATCCGTGATATAGTGATAAATTACCGCGCCGAACACAAATAAGGCAATGGTGGTTGTTCTGGTAATCGAACGACAAGTCCAGTTGCATTTTTGTGAATATCGAAATGCCGTAGAGGCTTTGATGTTCGGCACGTTTTTATACAATATGCTTCATTTTTTAAGTACATCTACTTATATCGATATGTATCCCTAAAATAATTTTGCAGGTCGTCGATCTATTCATGGTGTATTTGAGGACGAGACTGATGTCGGATCGACGATTGACGAGGTGGATTATCAAAACACAATCATCCTCGATAATCGGTTTTTTCGTAAGTCTTTAATACAATCAATATATAGTATATATGTAGTATCTCTAATTACTTAATTTTCAATGTCAATAGATGTTCGCAAAATTCATGGTCCGAGGTACACGCAACGCCGTCTCTACATTCAATACCCGCGAGGCACCATTGATCATGACACCGAGAGCATTGTTTCTACATGGCAGCCACCAACAGATCGATAGCAGCTTGTCCCCTGCATGACGGGTTATACATCATGGTTACGCGTCACGCAGTAACCTTATTTAATACAATAAATATTAATTTATCTAAATGGTTACGTGTCCTTGTTTATTTTATCTAAATATTAATTTTATAGATCATTATCCTCGCGCCATCGAGCGGCGCCGCGATAGTACGCGTGATATGCACTCGGTCATATGCGTCGCTTGACTCGCGATTTGGAGGACGGACCAGACTGCGGATGCGAGGACGATGGACTTCGTGTGCCCGACTAGATTATTGCGCCGCTTTCTTCTCTTCACTAGATGGTTCGAGGCTAACTCCCACCGATACCACCATGGAATAATGATGTGATTATTACACGAGCCGCTTCTTCGAGGTATTTCACCAGAAGACGATTTCAGTTGATGGTCCATTTGCGTACGATCGTGGAACGCCTTATTTCTAGTTCACCGAGCATCGAATGGGTACGCCTAATGTTGTAGCATATAGACATAAAGTAGGTGGAAATATATATGAGATATGTGATCCATATGCGTTAGTATAAGAGGAAGATAAGAGGTAGAAATTAGCATGTACTATGTAATGATTTTATTTATTTTATCTCATGTAATAGATTCTTAGTTACATTATCTTATCGACAATGGATTAATTTTAATATGATCTTCAACTTCAATTTCAATTTCAATTCCAATTCCAATTCCAATTCCAATTCCAATTCCAATTCAATTCAATTCAATTCAATTCAATTCACACTACAAAAAACGGATGTTCATATTGGTATGTATCGTATATTGGTATGTATCGTATATCGATGCAAATGGATGTTCATATTATTTATCGAATATTTGATTATACGATAGTTATTAATCCTCGTGACAACAACTTAGTATTTAACTCAAGCTAAGATCGTTGAATGAATTTGTGTGTCAAGTTAAGAATCATAGCTCAATGAAATAAGTATTACATAACCTCAGAAATGAAATGACGTTATTCGAAAGTTAAATTTATTTTTACTAGAATAAACTACAATGAGATTTGGCATATCGATCGTCCATCGACTCGAAATGCTCCTTCAACGGAAATGTTCTTCTTCTTCGCCTCTCCCCATCTACATCTCATCGATCAAGAACAAGATATCGAAACGAAATCTCAAACTAAACATAAATCTTAGACTCAGCTTAAGTCAATGTTAGGTGAATACGTTAAACATACACTTTAACCTATAAAGCAAACGAGCTAACTGATAAGATAGTCTATCCGAGAAACGAACAAAACCGTCTCCAAAACAAGGGCGTAAGGAAATGTAATCAAGACTAACATGCATCCGCCGATGTAGATAAAATAAGCAATGGAAACCACATACTAGCACTCCATTAGTACTAAAACTCAGAAGATCAAAGTTTTTCACCGCTATTCAAACAAACATAACGCACTCAAAAAGAAATGGAATTGAAAAAAATAAGGGTAGAATGAACCTTTACCTCGATTTCAAAGTCGATGGAAACGATCGTAAATTGTATGAGAAACACAACCATTAAAATAGAGAAAGAAGCAATGTAAGAGCGACAAGAATCACAATCATCCCGAAATCGACTTCATCACCAAGCTTCTTCTTTTCTTTTTTTGATAAAAGATTAATGTTTTAGTTAGTGAGATATATGTGTTACGACGGATTGTTTATGTTTAGCGACGGATTTTTCCGTCGTCGTCATGTGTTTTTTGTAGTGTCAATTCAATTCAATTCAATTTGATTAAGTTAAAATAATAATAATGTTAATAATATCTTTACACGAATGTTTTCTTTCATTACAATGTCACTGCCTCGGATAAGTAAGGACACTCCGACGCTGCATGAGATTCATTACCACACAAGCTACATGTCCGTAGTGCACCACTTCTACTACTCGATCCCACTTCGCTGGATGACGATATCGACCCACTCGCCCACCCGACGGACTCTATTAGGAGGCATAACCGTAATTCCAAAGAATATCCGAGGAATACCAACCAGACCGGGTCGAACAGATTGATCCGATACGAGTATGCTTCGCTAGCTTTGCGTAATGGTAGTACTCCTCACATAGTTAGATATATATGACCTTTATGACTAAAAAATTTATATAATCAATTATATGTAAGTGAAATCAATTTGATCAAAAAATTAACATAATTAAACTTAAATTGCACTATATAGTCAGAATAAAGACGAGAACACGGTATCATATCCATGTCCCACTCCAAACACGCACACCCATCGTATCGAGATCGACTCTCAATGTTTTGCTTCCGTGTCGACTTTGAAAGTGGAGTCTCACGAGGCACTACATCGATCTCGCGTGATAGTTCCATCGATACCATCATCTTACGCCGCTTCGTGGGTCAATTCACCCTGCACTCTTTGTCGCTCATGTCTCTCATCGAACCATTTTTCAGTAATGTGACGGATCGCCTCAATCATTGAGCAAATCGCAATCGCTCAGCCCACAATATTCGAGAATTGAATGATTCGCAATGTTCGATGTCATAAAATTGTAGCGCCTAACGGGCACCGTGATCAGCCCACTGCACTCCAACCTCCACCAACTGGTATATGCGCCACTACCATCGACCTTCACGAGAGACTTTAACATAGCCATCGCTTCAAAGTGTGCATCTTGGCACGCATAAGCTTCGCTCAAATAACTTTATGGATGGTTGCCCAAACGGGTGATTTTTTCAGCAGACGGTAGTAGATAACCGTGTGTCGCATCGTGGTGTACACACTGACCGCTGCTCATTATACCGATACGGGCATCTCAAACAATCAACATCTCCGGATTTGATCCATAAGCGCCTTGTAGTCGAGATGTAAACCAAGTCCATGAGACATCATTCTCGATCGACCAATTCCATAAGCTAATGGAAAACTGCTCGTTGTCGCCCTTTGTCACCAAGAACGAATAATACGCCTTTATTGCCTCTTCGCGCGCATCATCGACTACAATCACGGGTCTGAGGCACAATGTGTACGCTAACTGCATGAACCGAAAGCGACAAAGAGGTGACGGAACCACCATCCGATCCAATATCCAAGTCACCATCAAACCGGATTGCTCATCCGTAATATGCGTATAACTAGGTAGTAATAAATGATTCTTCATGTCCACCGATATCATCTCGATCGCTCTATTACGGCTCGCATTGCACATCAGATGTAACGTGTACACCGTACTCGCCGCAAATCAGCCCATAATGGACCTCGCTTTAGCACTTCACCGCCTTCAGTATTTTTCGTGATATGTATGCCGCAATTACACGGGCATTAACCTTCCTTACTCCGATATTCACTAGTTCGCGGCGCAAGATGTATAGCATCAAACTTATGGACAAACCAAAATCCACCTTGTCGCGATGCACGTAGTAGAAAAGGACACCGATTATGATATCGACATTTCAATGTAATCCTAATTATCTGATCGAGGAATAACAAATTCTACCGACGCTCCAAATGCCATACCCCCGGATATCTTCGCTCACCCTTGTCCGTCAAGACGGAACCTTCGCCACCATCGGGGTTCGAACCGAGTCCAGAGGACGAGCAAAGAGATTAATCAAGCATCATGAGGAATAACAGGACCAGCCAGCTGCTCATCTCCTCAACATCTTCTACTTCAGCCACCCACGTGTTTCAGGTGTTACTCGCATAATCGTAGATAAGCTTCCCGAATCCACCCTCTCGACGGATCCATGCGCCAAACTCTACAAATGAGCCATAGCTCACCAAAGCGCACTCGCGATCTTCTTCCTCTTCATTCGACTGCTTCATCTTCTTCTTCTTCAACGTAGTCGCCGCCATCGCCGCCCTCAACAAGTGTATCACCGTCAGGTTGCAAGATATGTCGAAATGTAACTCGGACGGATCCATGTGTCATGCATATATCGAGACGACAAGATCAAACCAATCGATGATGTAAATTGTTGTGTCAACGACGATCGAATGATATGTGTCAAAGGTAGTCATATGTCGATTGAGGATGGTATCTCAAACGAAGGTCTATATAGTTCTTGTCCGATTGGGACGTGTCGGCATCGTGAGTCACATAGACCTCTGGGCATCACGAGCCAATCGAAAAGTTGATCATCATTACTCAAAACTAATTTGATAATTCTACCACCCGAGATCTCGATAGATAATGCAATGGTAGGTTGTACTCAACTAATTTCCCAACATAATTTGATCAATCATCTCTATGAACTCCGAGATAATTACATTGTCCATTCGAACAAAGCATTCGACCGATATCCGCCAATGTAACATAAAAGAAGGATCCCACCGCCTCCATATCTAACAATAATGTTCTTCCATCCCGACATCTATAACAAATACAAGATTACATTAATGTAAATATACGCCTTAATATGATTTTTCTAATGTACAAAACAAATATACATTCTAATCAAATATACAAATAAGAAAAAATATCAATCTAATCAAAATCTAATTAAATAATTAAAGTCTCTTACAATAAATTAATTAAAAGGACTTATCTAATAAACTAATTATGTCAGACTTATCTAAACGAATTATCCAATAATTATATCCAATTATAAATTATGTAATAATTATAAATAGCGTAAACAATCGAATTATCTAAACAAATAAGCAAAACAAATGTAAACAAAATTAACAATAATTAATGTAAACAAAATTAACAATAATTAATCTAAACAAATTTAACAATAATAAATCTAGATAAACTAACAATAAGAAATCTAATATCATAAACAACAATAATTCAAGATTATCCTAATTGATTTCATTTAAAATTAATTTCGTGGATTATCCTAATCGATTTCATTTAAAATTAAAACAACAACAATAATTCAAGATTATCCTAATAAATCTAAAATTATCCTAATTGATTTCATTTAAAATTAATTTCTAAAAAATTAATTAATAATTAGTATTAAATTCCTTGTTTCCGATCGATACATTCATCTAAAATTAATTCAAGTTTTATGTCTCCTACGATATTTCTTGTTTCTCGATCGACCGAGACATCAATTAATAATTAGTATTAAATTCATTTGATAATTCAAGATTCCGCTCAAAATAGGCTCTCCTATTTAAAATATAGCTCTCTCCTGTCGACAATCGAAGATTTCGATCGACCGGAATCATTGATAATTTGATAATTTATGTTTCCTTTCGATCAATTTTATGTTTTTCCACGACCTAATCAATAATTAATTTAATTATAGCTGAATGAATTGTAATTAAATTGTTAAAAATCCATCTCTCTCCCGACCAATTGATTCCCACGACCGAATCAAGGAATGGTCTAATTTAGAGGGATTTTAACTTAATTTAATTTTTAATTCATTTATGCTTTTTAAAAACCCATAAAATCATTTATTTATCTATTTTTTCATATAATTCCTTTAATTCATCGACCTCTCATATAATTCCTTTAATTCATCGATAGAGAGGATTCCTTTAATTCATTTATTTTTCATATAAAAACCCATAAAATCATATAAAACATCTAATTTCATCTAAACTAATTATATCCAATTATATATTATATATAGGTAATTATACAATAATTATCTAAACGAATTATATCGAATTATATATACTAATTATGCAATAAATTCAAAACACTAAACAAATTATCCAATTAATTTAATTATCTAAATTATATATACGAATTATGCAATAAATTAAAACACTAAATTAATTATCAATTAATTTAATTATCTAAACGCAATAATTTATCCATACCAATAAACAATAATAAATCTAAACAAAATTAACAATAATAAATCTAAACACAAATTAATATCATAAACAACAATAAATTCAAACACACGAAAATAAATAAAATTCAATAACTTACTTGTTGAGACATAGCTCATCGCTTCGGATTGAAGAAATAAATTTGAAAATTTTGAATATAAAATTGAAATGAACGAACTAAAATTGATGAGAAAGAGCAAGAGCAATTTGTTGATTTGTATTTGTTACAATCGATCAGATAAATAGGAGAGAATTGGTTCAATTATCGTTTACTTTATTTGTCTTCTTCAATTTTTCTCGCAATTTTAGCCGTAAGTTTGATTTATTTGTCTTCTTCAATTTTTCTCAATTTTAGCTGTGAAGGTTTTACTTTTCGTAGTACTATTTTGTACACTATTAATTAATACGGTAAATATGAAGGATAATTTCAATATTAAATATTTCAAAATTCATACAAAGATTTCAATATTTTGCAAAATTTCCATAGATTATTTTTAAATATTAATTTAAATATCATACATTCAATTTAAATTAATTAGTATTAAATTAATTTGAGATATCCTTCTTCCTATTTAAAATCGTTGATTCCTGGCCAACCTTTGATGTTTTCTAGATCGAGACATGAATTAATAATTAGTATTAATTTCATGATTAAATAAGTTGTTTTTATACTATAATTCTTCGATAATCCTTGTTTCCTATTGAAAATTCAAGATTCCTACGATCGAAAACATGATCAATTGTTGTTTTTTATAATTTATAATTCGATCGATCGAAAACATGATTAATTGTTGCTTTTTATAATTTATAATTCCAACGAATCAAATCTTCGTTAATTGTTGTTTTTATAATTTATAATTCCTACCTAATCGAATCTTCGTTAATTGTTGTTTTTTATAATTTATAATTCGATCGATTTTTATTCTGCTTTGTTAATTTATATATTTATATGACTAGTCGATTCCTACGATATATTTAGCATATATGCTATATTATTTTGTTAATTTATATAGTTTTAATTAAATCATCAATCATGTTTTTTTTTAAAATATAATTGAATGCCGCAATTAATTAACACATTCACATAGCCTCGTTTTTCGCCGATAATTCATATCTCCTATTTAATTATTTTGATGTTTCCGGCCGAATCGAGACATGAATTAATAATTAGTATTCATTTCATATATACTTGTTTGTGTGCATGTCATTCATTTTCCAAAACATTCACATGTTTGTCTCTGCATTCTCAAGACCACTTAAGACCGACTTCAATATATATTAAAAAAGGAAACGGGTATGTGGTGTATCAATTTTCACAATGAAAGAGATCGGTACACACTTTTACAAAAGTGTGTATCAGATATATTTTCCTACAATAAATCTCTATAAAATGTAGATTAGTATCATGTTAACATATCTTAATAACTTTAAAACAATAAAATACTTCTACACATCATCCTAACCTTAATCGTCCAAAAACTTAACCAATAGACAATAATTATTTTTATGTTTTTATTAAACTTTATATGTATAGAATCAATTTCGACAAATTTGCGTAATTTTACAAAGAAATGAAACTACATGAATATTTCGCGCCGAGACGTCAGATAACTCGACCGAATCAAATAGTAGGAAAAGATGGCAAATCTATTGATGTAGAGTTTAGAGATACAATTTTAAATATCATTAATACATCAAATTTCGTGACACTTTTATTAGACGGCACGGCTTTTACGAATCACGCCGGCCGCCCTAGGTCTGCCCTAAAGTCAACGGTTCGGCCCGATGCGGTCAACGGCCTCGAACCGAACCGCGAGCTGTGGCTCAGGCCGGCCTTGCTCAATCAAATCGCCCCGAACTGAGCTAATCACGGTCCGAATGCATGGCTTTGACGGAACCGGTCCCTAAGTATACTGTTGAACCCCGTGCCTAGGGTCGAACCGAGGGTCAAGGCCTGGGCCGAACTGGGGGTAGAGTCATTGAACCGCGGTCCGCCCTAAACCGGCTGTTCCAACGGCTAAAACGGCTAGAAAACGGCTATATTCTAATTTCACCCCAAAATCACTCCTATAAATATATCCATCATCCTAACTCTATCCTCACTCAATCTCTCATTTCAACCTTAATTCACCATTTACATCTAATTTTCAAGCTTTCAAGCTCTCATTCTCACTCTCAAACTCAATCTCTCAAGTTCTCAAGCTCTCTCAATCTCTCATTCTTATTCTAAACTCAAACTTTCTCACTTCATCAATCATCATGTCTTCTTTAAACGATTAAACAAGGAAAGCGGAAAGGTCACCGATGAAGGAGCTCCAAGTGAGGAGGAAACATTCCAACTCAACGTTCACGGGCGGCCTTAGCGATGAAGAGAAATCTCAAGGCAAGCCGTAAAGGTTACAAGTCAAGACATGCTCGATTTTATGAAATGGCATCGAATGGAAAGAAGTCCCAATTTCATGACGAGGTTCGAACGACCAAGACGACGATAAGAAGGCAACTAAGAAGGCGACGAAGAATATGACGATTTGACCAAGATACGCCACAACCACCAAAATCAAAGGAACTTAAGTCCGACGCTTTTTGTGAAGCACTTTGTACGTGAATTTTTACGCTTACAAATTAGTTTCACAATTTTAATTTCATGTTCATAGTTCTTACAATATCTTGTTATATTTTCTTTAGAAAAGTGGAAGTTAGAAGCTAAGCACCTCTTCCCGACTTGGCCGAAGAGAGACGCCGCTTATTGCAACTATTGCACTAAAACCTACAAATGGATCGAGAGCGAGGTTACGGAACGCTTAATCAGCACATGGAGGGTTCTCATCCTCATGAGTATGGAATATCAACGAACCAAGCTCAAATTAAAACCCCTTCTCAATATTCTACAACGGCACGCCCATTTTATTTAAATTTGATAAGGAAAATATGAAGACGCGATGGCTAGATATTGTGCTATGGAAAACTCCCTTTAATTATGCCGATAGAGTTACGTATGAAGAATGTTATAAAGAGGACTTGGTCCTAATGCATGCAAAGTTAGTAGAAGTATTATGCTTAAGAAGATTAGAGACAATGCATGGAAAAAACATGATTTAAAGAAATATTTGTCTGCTTAGGTCATAAAGTTTCTATTTGTGCCGATCGCTTGACGGATGCTTATAATAAGAATTTTATATGGGTATTACTTGTCATCGATCGATTCGAAACGGGTTATGCAAAAACGCTTAATTGCTTTTTAGAGAGTTTCAAGAGCCTCATAATGCTTTGTATTGCTAATATTATAATCATGTGTTAAATGAGTATTCTTGATTAATAAAATTTTTCCGTTGGTTTTGATAATGCTTCGCAAACACCGCTAGTATTCCTCAACTTATCAGCATGCGCACCTTCTTTGAAGGAAAATACTTTCATTCTAGATGCATTTGTCATATTTTAAATCTATGTGTTCAAGATGCACTTAGTATTTTTCAAGAACTCCGTTAGTCCTATTAGAGATGCTATCAAATGTTTGCATGCTTCAAAAACTTATGGGAAGAAATGGCAAAATATTGTCGATAAAAAATATTGCTTATACATGTTTCAAATTGATGTTTTCATCGTTGGAATTCTACTTATGAAATGCTTAATAGTACTATTTCATATAAGGGTCATTTATGTGATTTTTTAGAAAAGAGTTTACATCTATTCAATTACATCTTAATGAGTCTCATCGATGCTTGTATGGATTTATATCGATTGTTAAAGGTATTTCATGGTGCAACGTAAACAATTATCTGGAGTTTATTATCGCACTCCGTTATGGTTTTAGAACATCGCATGCATATTGCCATGCTTTTCGTAGTTGTTTTAGTAAACCATCTTTATGTGGTGTAATTTATTTTATGGTTCAAAAGTGGCTAAAATATTTTAGTGAGATACCTACAATTTTTTTGTCATAAGTGTTTAGATCCTAAATGGAAATATGATGGTACTTGTCAAATGCTTAATGTTTATTATGATGCTTTTAGCAAACGGATTTTCAAGGTGCTAGTATAGAAGGAGAATTAGTTTATTTTGATCTCCTGATGTAGATCAAATCAAATATAATCTTGAAAAGAATTTAAGAAGTCTTTTCAAGAATATAGGTCTAAATATGGTAGTGATGATGATATTCAAACTCCACCTCCTTCTTCTACGATGTCTTCAATTAATTTTCCTTTCGATATGAATGAGTTTGATCCTTCGTGCAACAAATGACTTCATGTACCAAAATAGAACATCTCAAAGGCCTAGAGGACAAGGTAATAGTGAATTAGATATATATGCAAACCCTTTGTTTTTGTGTCAAGATAATCATCCTTCGATCGATGCTCTCAGTGGTGGTCAAGAAAGTTATGAGTACCCAATCCTCTCAATCATGGCAAAGGAGTTATTTGTCATTCCTAAGATCCATCAGATCCGCTGAATGCATTTAGCATCGAGGACTAATGCTTGATCAAAGAAGAAGAATACAGTTCTGCGTAACATCGAAGCTACAATGTTGCTGATGATCGTGGTCGACCTTAGAGCTCAAGAACCACAATGGGAAGATGGTAACAGAGCGAAGACGAGGCCTTCACCAAACGGATCGATCGAATCTAAAAGTGAGACTAGAGAGCATTTAGAAATTAAAAGAACTATACTGGACTTTGATTCTCTATGACATTACGAGGATATGTAGAACTCAATTTTAGAAATTAAATTGAGCTCAAGTCCTTTATTATTATTATTTTTTCATCCCTATGTAAAAGTCATAAACTGATTTATGTAATTTTACTCATCATTTATTAAAAATGCAAAGTGTCTGACACATATTTTATATTTATAACGATTTTAACAAATGCAAAATGCAAAGTATTTACAAGTTCAAACATAAAAAATCACTTACAAATTTAAAAATATTTACAAGTTTAGTAGTTTACAAATTTTACAACTTTAAAAATATTTACAAGTTTATTAAACTTAGACTTAAAAGTTAAAAGTTAAAACTTAAAAGTTTGTTAAAATCTTGACTTCGATATTGTTGCATATTTGATTGAATTTTCAGAAAATTGAGATAGAATTGAGATTTTACCCTTCATAAGAGTTGAAGATATCGCGATACGAGTCGCGAACAAGAAACTGATCGAAAATCGGAATGGACGGTAATCTGATCGATATAAAATCGCACATGAACGAGCCGAATCACGGGCTAACCTAAACCGGCTAAGCTCGGTTCAACCGACCGCCTGGCTGAGCGCCCTACTTAAACCGCTAACTAAGATAGATGGCCAGCAATGTCACATTTGAACCGCTGATCGCCGTCCCGGCCCTAAACCCATGTTCCGCCCACAACACGTCTAAAAGGGATATTGTTAAATTGGGCCCGGATTTCGTGAAATCTCCTAGCCCATAACGCATTAATGGTCTCAGGTATTCGGCCCACCTATATTTCATGGTCGCAACTGCCAGAAACCTTTTTGTGGGCCCCCAAGATGCGCGCATTAATTTTTCCTAGTGAATTGGAGTAAGAGTAAACATAAATGTTCTCCATATACTAATCTTGAGAGAAAACTATCTTTCAGTTATTTATATTTTAGAAAAGAAAACCACAACAATAATTTTCATGCCACCTCTCTCTTTGCCAGGAATAATAATAATAATAATAATAATAATAATAATAATAATAATAATAATAATAATAATAATATTTTATTTCATAAAATGGAGGGCATCTATCTATTCCGCTGTTGGACATGACAAATCATGTAAAAATCCCAACCTCCATCTTCTACAAAATAACAATAATACCAATACCGCCTTGTTTACAGTTCACATGTGAGGCTGAGGCCTGCTTTACATACGATACGAGGCGTCACTGTAAATCATGTTTTCGCCACAACATCCCTTCATTTTACATTGAGATGAATTCCATCTTTCTTTCATCTTCTATGCGATTGTTTTTAATAATATTTTACCTTTCTTTAAATAAACAATAACAATAATATAGCCTTCTTTGCAGTTGACTTTACTTGTCAAATCCAACCACTTAAGCCAACGGCTCTAAGAAATTCACAAATTTCCTCAAATATTGCAGCAACACTAAGTCAAATAATTCGGTTTTATTTATAAATCTTTTCTTTAATAAATGTTGTGAATATCAAAATAGAACATCCAAAAATTGAAGGTCCCAATTGGTCCGCATCAAGAACTCTACTATTATGACGAAATATCCAATCTCCTCTTTGTCTCCTTTAACTTGTTAGTTAATTAAATCAAATTGGAAAATTATTACTAAACCTCAAAAAGGTACACCCCAACATGCATCCATGTGGAAAACAAGCAATGCATCATCATCATCATCCATGCCGTGAAAGCAATAATTAATAACACAAATTTATAAAATTCCATTAATTTATTCGTACATATTCAAGGCCGGCCGGTGAAACACCAAGACTGACCCCGAAATGAACACAAACAAATAATACCAGAAACTAAAAGAAAAAACAAAGGGAAACCCCTCCTCACATCTCTTACTTACACAATTATAAAGAGGGGTTTTTACCCTTGAGACCTCCCTAATTTTTTTTTACTTGGTCAATAACTTCATTCTGATATAATTACAATGCATCGACTCGGTTAATTACAGACATACTTATTAGATGACATAATATATATATACACATTACTACGACGACAAAATCAACATGTAGATGGACTAGTGTAAGCTCACTGATCAAAATGTTACTAGTTTTTTCACTCTTGGTTTCTGCTAAAATTGGATGAAGCCTCAAACCTCTCTCTCTCTCTGTCTATGTATGTACTCTTGTTTCAAGCCAAGGCAGGGATGCTGCGTTGCGCCGATCCCTGTCGAGGCAGTCGAACCCCGATCCTGACGACTGGATTGTTGCCAAAATTCGACCACGCAGCCACCCTTGCGGGTGGAGGAGGGCGACGCGCCACCCCAGACAAGGGAGGGCGGGTGAATTTCGTCGTCAAACGGGCGCCTTGAATTAGCGGTTAGATACTCTACCCGCGGGGACCCGGAAAAAATGGGGTGACGAGGCTACCTGTGGAACTGATTGGTCCGAACTCGAACCACCCTGTCAATTCATTGCAAAACATCAAACCTCGTTAGATCCAACAATTTTATCAACTACAAATGATTTTAGCAATTGATTACTGAGCCATGTATTAGGGCTATAGTTTGACCTAACCACAACTTGTTTTCTAACAGATCTACCAAGTGAAACAGTTTGAAGAAAGAAAACAGATTTTTTTATGTCTTAGTTTCAAGGATAAGACACAAGTTGTGTAACGTGCTAAAATTATAAAAGAACAGATTTTTAGGATAGAAAATATTTGTTAATAGAGTGAAAAAGTGTGTTCTATCTAATCCACATATTCAAATTAAGTACATCTACAATTAAGGCCAAATTTAAGAACATCGCAAAAAGAAAGAAATAAACAAACCTTTGCAAGAATTATATCCAGTAGCTCATTTCCAGCTTTTGCATCATAATCCTCTTGGTGATGGCTGCAAAAAATAATAAATATATTAGAACCATATTCAAGAACAGATACTTAGATTAAATTAAAATTAAAAATAAAACAAGAAAAATAAATTACCTAAAGTGCCATCTCAAGGGTCTAGCATAAGTTGGATCAAGAGTGGTGCTGGTTAGGCCGAGCTGTCGTGGCTTAGGGCAAACCACCGTCTCTTTCCTCTCCATAGATCTGCTGGCAACGGCGGCGCTGGCCCAAATATCTTCACAGGCAGCATAGCTGTTCTGCTGAATCGCACAGTGTTTCATGTTTAATCTCTTTGTTATCTCGAACACACAAAAATACACCTGTATTCAAGAAAAGGCGAAATCTATTAATAAAACAGGTTGAACTAATAAATGTTAGTTTTGTTCGTTTACCTATGATTTTAAGCTAAGATCCGGTCAATGAAAAGAGCTGGCGGAGTTTTATTGACTTGTTTACACAGACAAACAGTTACTGTCTGAAAATTATTATTTTTTAATAATTTGAGAAGAAAACTATACAGATCTGTTGGAAACATCGAAAGTTTTTTTTACAGTTCTAAACAGATCAAACAAGCTCACGCAAGAATCTATCCTTGAAATTTCAGAAACCAAAAAAAAAAAAACAGAGAGAGAGAGAGCAATAATTTTGTGAAAGAATTTCAAAAGACCACGAAACAAGAAAATTACCCACCAAGATTAGATTTTGGAACTAAAATCGCTCAAAAAAATAACTCACGCAGATTTATATCTTCAAAATTGAAATCAAGAAAACCCAACATTGGATTTTTCTCACATAAAAGACACCTTTTCAAAATTTCAAGAAAATATGTGTGACATAACAAGAACCAGAGTACCTACTTTCCAACTAGAAAGAGGCAAAGAGATTATTAGGGTTACCTGAAAGAGCTATACAAATTGGGAGCACCTCTGAAGAGGAGGATTTCTAATGAAAAAAGAGGAAAAATAAAAAGAAAAAGAAGAGAGAGAAAGAAAAAAGAAGAGAGAGGAAAAAGATGGACGGAAGAGATGGCAACTAAACGGTCAGTCTCGGCAAGGAGGACGAAGATTGAAATGGCCAATCTCTGTGGAATTTATACATACAAGATAGTTGATTGAAGATGAGAGACAAATATTATTTTAAAAACATAAAATAAAATATTTGGACCTGTTTTATAGACGTAGATTTAATACAAGTGCGTGGAGACAACTACTGATTTAAGGCTGCAATCAAATAAAAGAGGATTATTACTTTATAATTGAGTTAAAATAAAGGGGGAGGAGCGTTATGGGGTGACGACAAAGATGATTTTTTTTTCAAATATTATTTTGTTACTAATTAATACTCCTTCCGTCCCACTTAAAGTCATTATATTTCTTTTAAATACTAAAGATTTGGTGATAAAAGATAAAATTAAGTTGTTAAAAGTTTGATACGACCTATACTTTTTAAAGTGATAATTATTTCCAAAAAGGAATGTAGATATTCAGAATTTTATAATTTAAAAATGAAAACGAGATATTTTAAATTATGAAAAATAATAATATTAAATAAAAAGTAGATCTGAGGCTTTATTCTTATCGTGCAAGTGGCTTGATACATTAGAGGAATGGTGGGGCTAACGTAAGTTTTTAGTGTTTTTTTTCTCAATATTATTTTTAGGAGGCTAAACCTAGGTTCTTGATATTTTTGACCAGTTGGATAGATAATTATTTATATTTTGGGAGTTATTTATTTGCATATAGTTGTATCCTAGTGTTTAGAGTTGCGACAAGGAATTCCACTTTGAAAGTTGTAGACAAATAATTCAAAACTAATCGGTATCGAAGGATTAAAGAGTTGCGACTTTACTATATAGAGAACTAATTTTAAAATATATAAATAAGGTAAAACTATCATCAATTTTACACAAAAATATTAAGTTTAACTCATAGTGGAAATCAGAAACACACACACAGCGAGAGAGAGTTTTGATGAGATGTGGTAATCAAAGTGTTAAAATTTAAAATAAAGGAAAAGACGATGAAAATAAATTGTCATTGTTTATGGCGTTATGCCTTGATAAGAGAATAATAAATTGTAAGGAGTGCTTATTTTACATATTAATTTATTTACCTGTCTGCCGATAAAAATAACTATTTTGTGAAGTTTGATGCGTATACTATTTGTATACATAAAATTAATAATATAGATTAAAATTTTGAGTTTTGGATCCAAAACTCAAATTTTCTTATTACGGTGAACTATAAAACATATTATGAATATTAAGCAAAGAATTATAAACTATGAACCACAAATAAAATACTAGTATAAGAATCTGTACCCAAACCCTACCTTGCTACTTGTAAAGCACCTATCTTAATTATCTAACCAGCATTAAAAAAATTGTGAACTATCTTAATTTCTTCCCAACCCTACCTTGCTACTTGTACAAGCACCTATCACTAAAAGTTGATAACCCAAACTAGTAGGTACCATATCGCTAAATAAAAGGTTCCTTTGCAGACCATTTTCTTTTTTTTTTTCTGAGGAAATTTTGTTAGACCAATTTTCTATATTATGTTTCATTCAATTTAACTCATATAAATAAATTTATCTTCACATAATTATGTAACTAGCCAAATTTTATACGCAACACACGTAAAAGTTGTATTTAAATAATATATATACGTGTGGGTATGTGTCAAAATAGATATTTTTTGTTGAATAGTTTTAGATATAAAAGGATTGTTACTTATGTCAGCATAAATAATATATATACATACATATATATCTAAGTTATTCTTATAAAATAAAATAATGAATATTATAGACATATCAAATTATATAAAACACTTTACACTAGCAATAAATTAATACTATAAACTCACTAGTCACACTCCACACCATCGGATATTTGTAGACATATCGGAAAATTATTATAGAAATTAGTCAGATAAACCTTCTTCTAAAATTTTAATAAATAAAGATACTTATAAATATGTCCAAACTTACAAAATACACATCGATTATAGTAAATATATTAATGATAAATCTAGTGCGAGATTTATGAAAGAAGAAAGAACACGAGACTTTTACGTGGTTCAATCAAGAATAAGATCTACGTCCACTGGAGGAGTGATTCCTCAATACTTTCACTATGCTCGGATTACAATGAATATATTGAAAACTCTAGATTCAAATAGTTGCTAACCCTTCTACCTTCAACCTAACCTCTATTTATATATGTAGTGGATCTCAAAGATCAGATCGATCCTCGCTTGTGGGATCCGATCTCCTTCTATATCTCGATCCTCGAATATCTCCTTCAATATCTCTCTTCGACGGTTTCATCTGAATGGTTTAGACGTCGCTCGTGCTTAACCGCGCAGGGTCGTCCATCAGGTCGTGCCCGCTCACTGGGCTCGCCATCGGGCCCGAGCGGTTGGGCCATATCCCATCATAGCCCTCCCCATTAGTCGAGCAACAACTCGCGCCGAGGTAGCGAAGAGCTCATTTTACCGAGGTTGGTTGTTGCCTACCGAGGTTGTTGTTGGGCGTTCTCAATCTTTTGACGTCGTGGTCGATTGACGGCTCGATCCGAATCGAGCTGACGCTTTGCCGCTCGATCGATTGGTCTGTTTGCCACGCTTCGAATCAATCGCCAAGTCGATGCTAATATACGCCCGAGGACGCCGAGGTCCGAATCGAATCATCCTCGTTGACGGTGACGCCCGCTGTGGTATGCCGAGGTCCGAATCGAGTCGTACTACTGACGCGATGTCCGCTCGAGGCACCGAGGTCCGATTCGAATCGCCCTCGCTTGACGGCGGCGTCCGCCCGGAGGCACCGAGGTCCGATTCAATCATTCGAATCGAGGTCGCGGTGATGAGTGCACGATTAGACCGGCGCACCGCTTCATCCTAGAATACGCTATATGCGCCAGCGCAGCGGGCGCCGAATACGCAAGCGTGTTCATTTACGCCAAATCGTGGTTAGCCACGGAAGTTGAAAAGGCATTTTTTTGGGCGCCTTTTGTACTTTAAATAGCTTGGGATAGAGAAACTGCTCATTTTCTTCTTCCTCATTTGCTCCGTAGAGAAATTTCGTAGCTTTTTCCAAAAATTCTTCGTAACTTCATCGGAGAAGCAAAATCCTCACCGAAAAACCAAGTATGTCTTTCATCTTCTTCTTCGCCTATGTTCGGGTCTGCCGATCATCTTCTTCCCGATAGCGAGGTCGAAATCAGATTATACGTGTCATACTCAATGGTGGTCAGTGATTAGCGCCGTTCCGCGATACCATCCGTCTGACGAGTGGAAGGTCGTGACGTTAGCTCGCCTCCGACCGCTTCGATTTATATAGATAGTGAAGGAATGCCATTTTCCGTGAGGCCTGTGGTGTCCGCCGCAAAAGCGACAGAGCTATGGTCCCTCCCGAGGATTTACTACGTATGTAGATGCCTCAAGGCCGGGCTTAGTTCCTTAGCCCCATCTTTTTGAGTATTCGTGAATATTTTCAAATTCGATATGCTAATCGACCCCTAACCCATTAGGTCGGTGGTCGGGCTAGGTTTCTCTGTTACTACGCCTTTAGTGAAGCCTCCTTCGAGGTCCTGATGTGTTTTTTAGCCAAGAGTTCGTAGAGTGTATATTATTTGTCACCCGGCAAATGCTCAGTGACCGCCTCTAAGGTGCCCCTGAGGTAAAGAAAGTTTTTTCTTTACGGTCGACGGGCACCGTTGTTATGCGGGTAGTGGGCAAGACGAGGATGTGGCGAAGCCTGGGCTTACAGAGGACGAGTCAACGCATTCGTGAAATATTCATGATTTCACCGACGACGATCCGAATGATGCCGAAGTGAGCATATATAGATCTGAGCTTGTGATCGGGTCGGACCCGTGAGGCACCCCATTTTTCTTATTTCATATGTCCGATGTCGCTGCTAACGGACTCTTTCTTTGTTGTGCAGCTGAAGCTCGATCCACATAAGAAGGCAGCGTGCCGCCCGCCACCTCCAACACAAGCCACCGAGCCGTGAGCCACCCAGAAGAAGCGAGATGGATCGAGCCGAGCAAGGCACCCGTGGTGGCCGAACTCAAATAATTGACGACGGCACTCACCGGTCGTCCGACCGACAATGTATACCCGTGCTAGATTATGTACGAGGTGCTTGCCCAAGCTCCCCTATATCCTTCCCCAAGGTATAGGTTTATACCGTGTTCCGCTGCTATTTCCTTCGCCATGTGTTTTTATTGTGTGATTTTAATTTCGTGACGCGACTCGGATTTTGTGAGCCGACCGCATGGTCGATCTATCGCCGGCGGCGTCTCTGATGATGGCGGTGGAGAGGAACGGCCGCCGAGACCGCCAGGGCCGCCGAGACCGCGAGGACGGATGCCGAGGCCGCAAAGGGCCGCCGAGGCCGCCATGAAGAAGTTAAGACAGGGAAAACATATGTTAACCTCGCCCGAGGATCCATCTTGGTGTTTAATTCACCATACATTGATTATAAACCCAGATGCGCCTATATAATTAAATCGCAACACGTAGGGTTTTCACGTGTTTACCTCGATCCAAGAGGTCGATGGAACGAGATGAACGGATCGAACGGATCGACTCTGCTTTGACCTTCCGGATCGTATCCCGCTGCCCAATCTCCAACGCCGAGTGAGGACGATCTATGGAGAATGCTTCGAAAATCACCCAATGCACTCTTATCAAAACTTTCGAAAATTTTTCTCTCAAAACCAATGAGATGACCGAAAATTGTGTTCTCATATATGAGCATTAACTCAGACTTTATCTCATACCTTATATTTATAATGCACTACCTTAATCCTATATGGAAATTACCATAATCCTATATGGAATATTACCATAATCCTATATGGAATATTACCATAATCTTAGATTATTTCCATACTCGTGATTATTTCCATACTCGTGATTATTACCATAATCTTATATGGAAAGGATCTATGCATATACCATAAATATAATTATATCCTTGTGGGATAAAGAGAATAAAATCTTCCTTTGAGAGTACATAGGGCCGATTTTCAGAAGCTACGGGCCTCGGACGGGCCACCTGTGGATCAAATGCAAGGAATAAAGATGGCCTCAAATAAATTAATTATCTTATGTTCAATTTGTAACATAAATTAATTTATAAACATTCGATCATGCCACTAGAGAAAGAATGTCGACTTACCCTTTATTACCGGTTGAGTCGGCTTGCACTTAGACATTACGAATCCTCAGATTTAAGATATCGAACGTCCATTAATCATTTATAGCAACTGATCGCTAAAACGATTAATAACTTCATTTCTTAAGTAGTACCACTCAACCTTATTATTGTACTTGAGCTAACTCAACCCGCAGTGGTTTAGTACAATAAACCTTTGAGCTCCTTATGGGACGCCATCATCCTAAACGGATACGGTGACTGACATGATAACTAGCGTGACATACAAGATCGCCACCACCCAAGATGCGAGAATTGGTTAGAACATATAACCCTCACTCATAACAAGTCAAAGTGATGGTCAAGAACTCATACTCACCTAATACCTTATCGAGGTTTAGATCATCGAAGTCACCGAGATCTCGGTTCTTCACGACGGTCGAAAGAAGAACTCATCTCACCGTGATCCTTCAATACGCCGAGACGCATCAAAGATAGACAAGCAACTAAGTCAAGTCACTTATCTATATCGCAGCCTCAAACCGACAACTCGCCCTTAAGTCGCCTCACCAGAAACTTTTATATCTCATTGCTCGACCAATCATACGTACTTCGTGATCTTCTACACATCGTATGATCTAACTTATATACGAGATAAGGGACACGATATATGCAATCAAGTATTCAAATCGATAGAGATTGTAATAGTGGTAACAGAAACATTGTATACAAGCTCAACCAAACCGCTTTCAAGATACAACCAACAATCTCCCACTTATACTAAAGCAAACTTTAGTATACAATGTGTCTTTCTACTAGCTATTACAAACAACCATCACTTTGCTTCTCCCACTTATACAAAAGTTTCCTTTAAGTGGGTGCCATCAAGCGCAATCCAAGTCCTCTAACGTGTCCATCGTAGACTTTTTGCGTGCTCTTCGTGAATGGATCCGCTAGATTTTCCGTCAGATCAATCTTTTCAATCAAGACGCCACCGCCTAACGATTTCGTATGACATGGTACTTTCTCTCATGTGTTTGGTCGCTTTAGGGTCCGTGGTTCCTTCGAGTTCACATCGCACCGAAAGTTATCACAAGAAACTATGATACTTGGGCAAACCAGTACCACATCTAGATCCACGAGGTAGTTCTCGAACCATACAGCCTCCTTAGAAGCCTCCGCCGCTACATATTCGCTTCCATGGTAGAGTCCGCAATGCATCGCCGCTTTGCACTCCGCCAGATACGCTCCACCTCCCAAGGTAAACACATAGCCCGAGGTCGACTTTTTCTCATCACGGTCACTTGAAACCGAGTCTCAGATAACCCAAAGGCATTAGACTATCTCGCATGGTAAACCAGCCTATAATCTCGAGTCCTTTTCGTGTACTTGAGTATATGCTTTATCGCAATCCAATGAGCTTGTCCGTGGTTAGATCGATATTCAGCTACTATGCCCACCGTGATAGCGTATATCGGGCCTCGCAGATAAGATTGCAGATATGAGACTTCCTACGGCGGAAGCGTATGAACTTGTCTCATTTCCTCTATCTCCTTTGCAAATATAGGTGATCATGCTTAGATAAAGGAACGCCATGTCCGAAAGGTAGCAATCCTTTCTCGCGGTCTCGCATACTAAAACGAGTAATCACAAGATCAATGTAAGACGCCCGAGATAAGCTCAATATTTTCTTCTCGCGATCTCTCGTAAACCTTGATCCCAAGAATGTACGCCGATCTCCTAAGTCTTTCATTTGAAACCGATCGGATAGCCAACTCTTTACGCCCCGATAATGCCTTCACGTTGTTGCCAACTAGAAGGATGTCATCTACATAAAGTGCAAGAAATACCACATCACTGCTGACATCTAACCGATACACACAACTCGCTAGGCAACTGGTAAATCCATAGGACTTTACTACCGCCAAAGCGAAGTTCCATGATCGAGGTTCGCTAAGTCCATAAATGGACTTCTTAAGCTTCCATACTAGATGCTCTTCACCCTTTACCACATAACCTTCGTGTTGTCGATATAGATGTCTCTACCTTCCTCAAGGTAACCGCTTAGAAAAGCGGTTTTAACATCCATTTGCCAAACCTCTCAGTTCAAGTGGGTGCTATGGCTAGAAGAATTCGATGGACTTGAGCATTGCTACAGTAAAAGGTCTCATCGAAATCGATGCCCTCAACTGAGTGTACCTTTCGCCACAAGCCCGGCTTTAAAAGTCAAACCCTCCATCTAATCTCTTCCTCTCAGATATCCACTTACTACCTACGGCTTCCTCGCCATCCGGTAGAGGTGTCTTTCATATACATCCATAGCCGCTATGGACTCCATTTCTAAGTCCATAGCGTGTGCCATGATCTTGCATCAATATTCAGACGCCTCCTCAGATGTCCACGGGTCGATTATCGCATGTTCGTCACCGACTAAACCAAGATTCACCCACTAACATAAATCGCCGGGTCGACGAACAACCCTCCCACTACGACGAGGTTCTACAGCACAATGGCAACGGTGGAAGCAGATACTTGTGGTTCTCTAACTTGCACAACTTGTCGTAGGTACCACTCAGACGGCCTCAGATCTCCAAATGAACTCGACCCACTTCAATTTCTCAAGTATCCGTGTCGATCCTCCCACTAGACTCGACATCTCGCACTTTCGCCTAATCGGTGGTGGAATACGATCATCTTCTAATTCTCAAGAATGATTTCAACTTTGACTTATGATTTTCATATAATCCTCTTCTAAGAATCGGCATTAGTGCTAATAATGACCTTCCGATCCTTAGACTATAGAATAAACCACCTTCGCTCCTCTAGATAGCCAATAAATGCCTTGCCGATCTAGCCTCCAACTTGTCGCCTTCTTGTTCAAAGACACGTGCCGGATCGCCCATATCCTTATGTGGCTTAAACCGGCTTGCGCCCAAACCACAACTCGAAAGCGGGTCTTTTCGACCGACTGACGGTACTAGATTTAGCAAGTATGTCGCCGCCTCTAAGGCATATCCCCGTAATCTAAATAGGCAATGTAGCATAACTCATCATAGATCTAACCATTTCCAAAAGAGTCCTATTTCTTCGCCCGACACACCATTTTGTTGTGTGTGTCCTGTGAAGCGCCGACGTAATCCCACACTTCACTAGATAGTCCATAAACTCGTTATCGAGGTATTCGCCACCGCGATCGTAACGCAGCGACTTGATACTTTTACCTAGCTTCGCCTCCACTTCCGCCTTAAACTCTTTGAATTTCTCAAAGCATTCAGACTTATGCGAAGGTGTATATGTATCCGCATTCTCGAGTAATCGCCAATGAAAGTGACAAAATACTGCATTCTCCACGAGCTTGTGGACATCGGTCCACACAGTCGAATGGACTAACTCCAACATTTCTTTGGCTCTATAACCCTTCGCTTGAAGGGTCCGGTCGACATCTTACCTTCTATACAGATTCGCAGACCGGGAACCGAGTAACCGTGAGATTACCCAACGCCCATTCTTAGCCGCCTTGATCCTATTTAGATTGATGTGACCTAATCTAAGATGCCAGAGAAAAGTAGAGTCATCTTGCAAGAAAACTTTCTTTTAGGGTTTGATGAAGATGCAACATAGTTATAGGTATTATGTTTTGCGTAAATAGTATAAAGCTTAATTATATAAAGTGCCAACACGTATAACTTCGCCATTTCTTATGATAGAAACACCACTATCAAAAATAATGTAATATCCATGAGTAAATAATTTCAAACAAACAAGGTTCCACCGAAAATCCGCACATATAAAACGCCTTTCAAAACTAAAACTGTTGTCCCAAAACATAAAGAAACATCTCCAATCGCAACAGCTTCGACTTTCGCCGCTGCCCATGGAGATCGTTATCTCGCCATCAAACAGCCCTTGTCCGCAGAACCCTCGCAAGGTGTAACAAACATGATGGCCATACCAGATCTACTACCCAAGAACGGGTAGAACAAGTCGCTAAACATGTTTCACATTAAAGCAAACGGCTGCACTGAGCCTCGAGCATAGGGCACTGGCCTTCCAATGCCCGGCCCACCGCACTCAAGCACTTGCCCTTCTCCTTCTTCTTCTGCCTCCGTGGCAACCATGTTCTTGCTCCCATTACTCCCACTATTTCCTCGCTTTACCACCTTTGGTACCCCTTTTCTATTTCCATTTTATGATGAAAATTTTGGGCCCTTAGATGTGCTAGCAAGAGCATGTGCTCCTTTTCCCATAACTCCTTCCGCAAAGAACGAGATCATTAAGCAACCGACTAAGTGTAAACTCGGTCTTGCTCATGATCGCATTCACGCCGAAAGTTCTCAAAAGACTTGGCAAAGGTATTGAGGATGATATCGACCTCGCTTCGCCAATACCTCCTCCCAACCGATCAAGACTATCCATGAGACGAGTCATGGGAGACATGTTCATGGACCGAACTTCCTTCTTCCATCTTACACGCCAAGATTTCTCTCATTGTGTGGAAGTCGATCGTCCGATCCGATCGCCCAAACTTACCTCGAGACTCGACCAAATATCGTCAAGGCTCACCATCGATCGATGTCGCAATGCAAGCCTTCGACATCGTAGTCATCATATAGCATTTAGCCATATTGTTCGACTTATTCCAAAGTCCGCCGACTCGCCGCTCATTAGTCGACGCGCAAGAAGGGCATCGGTTTAGGAGTAGTGAGAACAAACATGTGTTCTTCAAATGATAAGAACATATTCCATGTTTCGCTTCCACCGATAAAATTGGACCGATAACGGATTTTGTGCGAGCATATTGATAATCGCGAAGAGACATATCTCAAACGATAATGTAAAACACATAAGCATACGATCGCAAATAATTCAGAATAATAATATTGTAACCTTTGATAAAACAATATTAATTGAAACCTCCAATCGCCCAAGGAATCCCACATGCAAGCCACGCGTGTGGACGCTACACACGAACCCCCGACTGCACTAAAATATACCTTTAGTCGCTTAATTTCAATCCATGTCAACTTATCCTTATGACAAATGAAATTAATGATTGACCTTACTAGACCACATCACTATCGCAAGAAGGGACTTCATGAAGTTGTACTGAGGTGATGTCTAAGCAATGACCACAATTTTAACAAATAGAAGATGAATTTTAGAATTGGTATACCACCTGACCATACCGCCCAATTCAAATTCTTTTGTTATCTCATTTTATATCTATCTCTAGAGAACTTATGAAAATCGCACATGCAAGCCACGCTGTGATCGCCATACATGAAACTCCCACTTCTCAATAGATTTAAATGTTTTATTTAGAAATCTCATCTAACAAACTTATGATAAACAAGGCAAGCAAGCCACGCTGTGGACGCCACTCACAAAGGCCTCACTTTGTTTAGAGATCAAAAGTGGAGGTCTCGACATTTTAATTTGAAAATTAATTTGTCGGGTTGCTTGCTTAGTCTTTTATTCAAAAGGTTTGTCCATGCAGATCACGTAATCCTAGCATGCTTTTCTATAGAACTCAACATGTAAAACATGCTCGCAGTAATTCTAAAATATGCTTGATAAACGCGATAAACCTAGCATGCTTACTATGCGCATCCAATTACGTGAAACACTTAAAGGTTTGTCAACGTAATATAAACATACATAGCATGCTATCGCATAATTTAAACATCCACGACATGCATATGAACGATAAAATAAAATAAAACGCTCATCGCGCCCAATCGTGAAACCCAAGACATTTAAATCTAATCTATTACATAGATTTACAAAGCATGTAATTAAACTCAAAACGGGCCTCGCGCACCCGCACGGACCGGATTCAACAACGGGCCTCGCGCGCACGGGCACGGACCGAAAACTGAAAACGGGTCCGGGCCGGGTCGGCCCAACTGCGGCCGGGCCGCTAGGGCAAAGCCCACCGCCGCCACCACCACCGTCCGCCGCCGTCGCTGTCCTCGCGGCTACTCGCGGTCGCTAAGGCGATCGCGACCGACGAAAGACATGCGCGCCACCGCCCGAGCGCCGAACGCCCGCCGAGACGCCGCCGCCTGGGCCGCCGAAACCGCGATCGCGAGTCTCGCCGCCAAGCGCCGGTTTCGCGCGAACGCGCGCCTGCCGCCCGCTAGCTCGCGACGCCGCTGCTCGCGGTAGATCTCGCGATCATGAAGCTCGCCGCTAGGCGCCAGGATCTCGCGCGAGAACGCGCCTGCCGCCCGCAGCCTCGCGATCGCCTCGCGATCGCGAGGCTCGCCGCGAGAAACCACCCGTGATGACCGCCGAGAGACCTGCTTTTCCCGCCGCTTCGCTTCTTCGCTCTTTCGCTCGTTTTCTTCTTTACGTATAAGATTTACATAATAAAATCTAATCTAACCACGGATTTTCTCGTGGTGTAAAACAAAACCAACAAAACAATAAACGAGCCACGATGAACGATGTATCCACAATTAATAAAACGCACGTAATAATCAAACGCGATTAATCCAACAGAGCCAAGATTCTCGATCCCGTGCTCGATACCAATTGTAGGAAAACTTATGTTAACCTCGCCCGAGGATCCATCTTGGGTGTTTAATTCACCATACATTGATTATAAACCCAGATGCGCCTATATAATTAAATCGCAACACGTGGGGTTTTCACGTGTTTACCTCGATCCAAGAGGTCGATGGAACGAGATGAACGGATCGAACGGATCGGACTCGTGCTTTGACCTTCCGGATCGTATCCCTGCTGCCCAATCTCCAACGCCGAGTGAGGACGATCTATGGAGAATGCTTCGAAAATCACCCAATGCTCTCTCATCAAAACTTTCGAAAATTTCTCTCTCAAACCAATGAGATGACCGAAAATTGTGTTCTCAATATATGAGCATTAACCTAGACTTTATCTCATACCTTATATTTATAATGCACTACCTTAATCCTATATGGAAATTACCATAATCCTATATGGAAATTACCATAATCCTATATGGAATATTACCATAATCTTAGGATTATTTCCATACTCGTGATTATTTCCATACTCGTGATTATTACCATAATCTTATATGGAAAGGATCTATGCATATACCATAAATATAATTATATCCTTGTGGATAAAGAGAATAAAATCTTTCCTTTGAGAGTACATAGGGCGCCGATTTTCCTTGTAGCTACGGGCCGGACGGGCCACCTGTGGATCAAATGCAAGGAATAAAGATGGGCCTCAAATAAATTAATTATCTTATGTTCACCTGTAACATAAATTAATTTATAAACATTCGATCATGCCACTAGAGAAAGAATGTCGACTTACCCTTTATTACCAAGTTGAGTCGGGCTTGCACTTAGACATTACGAATCCTCAGATTTAAGATATCGAACGTCCATTAATCATTTATAGCAACTGATCGCTTAAAACGATTAATAACTTCATTTCTTAAGTAGTACCACTCAACCTTATTATTGTACTTGAGCTAACTCAACCGCAGGTTTAGTACAATAAACCTTTGAGCTCCTTATGGGACGCCATCATCCTAAACGGATACGGTGACTGACATGATAACTAGCGTGACATACAAGATCGCCACCACCCAAGACGCGAGAATTGGTTAGAACATATAACCTCACTCATAACAAGTCAAAGTGATGGTCAAGAACTCATACTCACCTAATACCTTATCGAGGTTTAGATCATCGAAGTCACCGAGATCTTGGTTCTTCACGACGGTCGAAAGAAGAACTCATCTCATCGTGATCCTTCAATACGCCGAGACGCATCAAAGATAGACAAGCAACCAAGTCAAGTCACTTATCTATATCGCAGCCTCAAACCGACAACTCGTCCTTAAGTCGCCCTCACCAGGAAACTTTTATATCTCATTAAGCTTCGACCAATCATACGCACTTCGTGATCTTCTACACATCGTATGATCTAACTTATATATGAGATAAGGGACACGATATATGCAATCAAGTATTCAAATCGATAGAGATTGTAATAGTGGTAACAGAAACATTGTATACAAGCTCAACCAAACTTATACTAAAGCTTAGTATCAAGATACAAATCCAACAAATGGATCCGCTAGGTTTTCCGTCAGATCAATCTTTTCAATCAAGACGCCACCTCGTCTAACGATTTCTTGTATGACATGGTACTTTTCTCTATGTGTTTGGTCGCCTTGTGGGTCCGTGGTTCCTTTGAGTTTGCCACATCGCACCGAAAGTTATCACAAGAAACTATGATACTTGGGCAAACCAGTACCACATCTAGATCCACGAGGTAGTTCTTGAACCATACTGCCTCCTAGAAGCCTCCAAGGCGGCTACATATTCGGCTTCCATGGTAGAGTCCGCAATGCATCGCCGCTTTGCACCGCCAGATACGGCTCCACCTCCCAAGGTAAACACATAGCCCGAGGTCGACTTTTTCTCATCACGGTCACTTGGAAACCGAGTGCAGATAACCCAAAGGCATTAGACTATCTCGCATGGTAAACTAGCCTATAATTTCGAGTCCTTTTCGTGTACTGAGTATATGCTTATCGCAATCCAATGAGCTTGTCCGTGGTTAGATTGATATCTAGCTACTATGCCTACCGACAGCGTATATCGGGTCTCGCATAGCATTACAGACATGAGACTTCCTACGGCCAAGCGTGTAAGGAACTTGTCTCATTTCTCTATCTCCTTTGCAAATATAGGTGATGCTGTCTAGATAAAGGAACGCCATGTCTCGAAAGGTAGCAATCCCTTTCTTGGCGGTCCGCATACTAAACGAGTAATCACAAGTATCAATGTAAGACGCCGAGATAAGCTCAATATTTTCTTCTTCGCGATCTCGGTAAACCTTGATCCCAAGAATGTGCTGCATCTCCTAAGTCTTTCATTTGAAACTGATCGATAGCCAACTCTTTACGCCCGATAATGCTTCACGTTGTTGCCAACTAGAAGGATGTCATCTACATAAAGTGCAAGAAATACCACATCACGTTGACATCTAACCGATACACACAACTCTCGCTAGCAACCTGGGTAAATCCATAGGACTTTACCACCTCGTCAAAGCGTAAGTTCCATGATCGGAGGTTCGCTTAAGTCCATAAATGGACTTCTTAAGCTTCCATACTAGATGCTCTTCACCCTTTACCACATAACCTTCAAAGTTGTGCATATAGATGTCTCTACCTTCCTCAAGGTAACTGCTTAGAAAAGCGGTTTTAACATCCATTTGCCAAACCTCCAGGTTCAGTGGGCTGCTATGGACGGAAGAATTACGATGGACTTGAGCATTGCTACAGCGAAAAGGTCTCATCGAAATCGATGCCCTCAATCTGAAAGTGTACCCTTTCGCCATGTTCGGCTTTAAAAGCGAAACCTCTCCATCGGAATCTCTTCCTCAGATATCCACTTACTACCTATGGCTTCCTCGCCATCCGGTAGAGGTGTCTTTTCATAGACATCCATAGTCGTTATGGACTCCATTTCTAAGTCCATAGCGGTGTGCCATGATCTTGCATCAATGTTTCAGATCGCCTCCTTGTATGTCCATGGGTCGATTATCGCATGTTCGTTTCACGGGACTAAATCCAAGATTCACCCACGAACATAAATCGCTCGGGTTGACGAACAACCTCCCACTCACGACGAGGTTCTACAGCACAATGGCAACGGTGGGTGCGATACTTGTGGTTCTCTAACTTGCACAACTTGTTGGGTAGGTACCACTCAGACGGCCGGTATCTCCGGTGGAACTCGACCCACTTCAATTTCTTGAAGTATCCGGTGTCGATCCCTCCCACTGACTCGACATCTCGCACCTTCGCCTAATCGGTGGCGGAATACGATCATCTTCTAATTCTTGAAGAATGATTTCAACTTTGGACTTATGATTCTTCATATAATCCTCTTCTAAGAATCGGGCATTAGTGCTAATAATGACCTTGTGATCCCAGACTATAGAATAAACCACCTATCGCTCCACTAGGATAGCCAATAAATGATCTTGCGTCGGATCTAGCCTCCAACTTGTCGCCTTCTTGTTCAAGACATGTGCCGGATCGCCCCATATCCTTATGTGGTTTAAACCGGGCTTGCGCCCAAACCACAACTCGAAGGGGTCTTTTCGACCGACTTGGATGGTACTAGATTTAGCAAGTATGCCGCCCTCTAAGGCATACCCCGTAACGAAATAGGCAATGTTGCATAACTCATCATAGATCTAACCATTTCCAAAAGAGTCGTATTTCTTCGGCTCCGACACACCATTTGTTGTGGTGTGTCCGATGAAGTCTTGTTGGAGGTAATCCCACACTTCACTAGATAGTCCATAAACTCGTTATCGAGGTATTCGCCACCGCGATCGTAACGCAAAGGACTTGATACTCTTACCTAGCTTCGTCTCCACTTGACCTTAAACTCTTTGAATTTCTCAAAGCATTCAGACTTCACGATTGAAGCGGTATACGTATCCGCACCTTGAGTAATCGTCAATGAAAGTGACAAAATACTTGCACCTCCACGAGCTTGTGTGGACATTGGTCCCACAGTCGAATGAACTAACTCCAACATTTCTTTGGCTCTATAACCCTTCGCTTTGGTCCGGTCGACATCTTACCTTCTATACATGATTCGCAGACTGGGAATGGAGTAACTGTGAGATTACCCAACGCTCCATTCTTAGCCAGTCTTTGGATCCTATTTAGATTGATGTGACCTAATCTAAAATGCCTAGAGAAAAGTGGTGTCATCTTCTGAAGAAAACTTTCTCTTTTAGGGTTTGAAGAAGATGCAACATAGTTATAGGTATTATGTTTTTGAAATAGTATAAAGCGAATTATATAAAGTGCCAACACGAGATAACTTCGTCATTTCTTATGATAGAAACACCACTATCAAAAATAATGAATATCCATGAGTAAATAGTTTCAAAGCAAACAAGGTTCCGTGAAAATCCGGCACATATAAAACGTCTTTTAAAACTAAAAGCATTCTCTCAAAACATAAAGTAACATCTCCAACTGCAGCGGCCTCGACTTTCGCCGCGTTGCCCATGGAGATCGTTATCTCGCCATCAAACGACTCCCTTGTGCGGGAACCCCCGCAAGTGTAACAAACATGATCGATCGCACCGTGTCTACTACCCAAGAATGGGTAGAACAAGTTGCTAAACATGTTTCCGTTACTAAAGCAAACGCAGTACTTGAGCCTCGAGCATAGGGCACTTAGCCTTCCAATGCCCGATCTTACGCACTTGAAGCACTTGCCCCTCTCCTTCGCTTCTTCAAACCTCCGTGGCAACCATGTTCTTGCTCTCATTACTCCCACTATTTCCTCGCCTCTACCACCTTTGGTGCCCCTTTTCTTTTCCATTTTATGATGGAAAATTTGGGCCCTTAGATGTGCTAGCAAGAGCATGTGCTCCTTGCCCATAACTCCTTCCATGACCACGAGATCATTGAGCAACTAACTAAGTGTATACTCGGTCTTGCTCATGATCGCATTCACGCCGAAAAGTTCTCAAAGACTTGGCAAGTGTATTGAGGATGATATCGACGCTTGGCCGCGTCAATACCTCCTCCCAACTGATCAAGACTATCCATGAGACGAGTCATGTGGGAGACATGTTCATGGACGAACTTCCTTCTTCCATCTTACACGCTAAGATTTCTCTCATTGTGTGGGCGGATCGTCCGATCCGATCGCCCAAACTTACTCTCGAGACTTGACCAAATATCGATCGCGTCTACCATCGATCTTTGTCGTAATGTAAGCCTTTGGACATAGTAGTCATCATATAGCATTTAGCCGTATTGTTTAACTTATTCCAAAGTGCTTGACTCTCATTGCTCATTAGTCGATCGTCGATAAGGGCATCGGTTTAGGAGAGTGAGAACAAACATGTGTTCTTGACGATAAGAACATATTCCATGTTTCGTTTCCACTCGATAAAATTTGGACGGATAACAGATTTTGTGAGTATATTTATAATCGATTGTAAGAGACATATACGAAGCGATAATGTAAACACATAAGCATACGATCGCACATAATTCGTAATAATAATATTGTAACCTTTTGATAAAACAATATTAATTGAAACCTCCAATCGCCCAAGGAATCCCACATGCAAGCCACGCGTGTGGGCGTTTACATGAACCCCTGACCGGACTAAAATATACATTTTAGTCGTTTAATTTCATTCCATGTCAACTTATCCTTATGACAAATGAAATTAACGATTGGACCTTACTAGACCACATCACTATCACAAGAAGGGACTTCAGTGGGAAGTTGTACTTGAGGTGATGTCTAGCAATGACCACATTTTAATAAATAGATGACGAATTCTTAGAATTAGCATACTCACTAGGACCATACCGCCCAATTCAAATTCTTTTGTTATCTCGTTTTATATCTATCTCTAGAGAACTTATGAAAATCGCACATGCAAAGCCACAGCGTGTGGGCGTTTACATGAAACTCCCACTTCTCAATAGATTTAAAATGTTTTATTTAGAAATCTCATCTAACAAACTTATGATAAGCAGTGCAAGCAAGCGGCGTGTGGGCGTTTACTCACGGTGCGTATCACTTTGTTTAGAGATCAAAAGTGGAGGTCTTGACATTTTAATTAAAAAAATAAAATTAATTTGTCGGTTTGCTTGCTTAGTCTTTTTGTTCAAAAGGTTTGTCCATGCGAGATCACGTAATCTAGCATGCTTTTCAATAGAACTCGACATGTAAAACATGCTCGCAGTAATTCTAAAATATGCTTGATAAACGCGATAAACCTAGCATGCTTACTATGCGCATCCAATTACGAAAACACTTAAAGGTTTGTCAGCGTAATTTAAACATACATAGCATCTTCTTGCATAATATAAACATCCACGACATGCGATGAGCGATAAAATAAAATAAAAGCGTTCATTGTGGCCCCTCGTGGAATCGCACCTTCTGCTAATCTATTACATAGAATTGCAAAATACGGATCTTTATAATCTTGACGGGCCTCGCGTGCAGACGCGGACCGGACTCGTCAAAGCGAGTTGGGCTGGAAAAATGGATGCGGGCTCTGCCCGTCACGCGGCGGCGTCATGGCGCCGTGCTGCCATGCCTGCGTGCCGTCGCCCTGCCGTCGCGACCCATTTTCCGTCGTCTTGATCTGGCTGCTTCGTGCTTCGTTTCACTACGGATAAGATTTCTGAAAAATAAATCTAATCTAACCACGGATTTTCTCGTGGTGAAAAACAAAATCCGACAAAATAAAAAGCGAGCCACGATGAGCAGCAGTTGACAAATAATATATTGCGCGTAATAATCAAGCGTGAATTAATCCTCGAGCGAATCTTGAACACGGCTCGATACCAAGTGTAGGGAGGGCTATGTTTAGCCTCTCCCGAGATCTATCTTGGATGTTTAATTCACCATACATTGATTATATACCTACCATGCACCTATATAATTAATTGCAACACGTTGGGATTTTTCGTGTTTACGCTTTGAATCTGTCGAGGCGGAATGGATCGAGACTCGTGCTTTGACCTTACGGTGTAACCCGGTTGCCCGATCTCAGCGTCGAGTGAGGGCGATCTATGGAGAATGCTTGGAAAATCACCCTCAAGCTCTCAAGAATTTTGAAAATCTCTCAAAGGATGAACCCTCAAATTCGAAAATAATGATGATGATTATTAATCATTGACTTAGATTTAATCTCTTACCTCGTATTTATAATGCATTAACATAATCACATATGGAAATTACCATAATCCCATATGGAAATTACCATAATCCCGTATGGAAATTACCATAATCTTTATGGAAATTACCATAATCCCATATGAAAATTACCATAAACCTTTATGGAAATGATTATTACCATAATCTTATATTGAAAGGATCTATCATATCCGTAAATATAATAATATCCTTATAGGATAAAGAGAATCAAATCCTTGCCTTGTAGAGCATAGGGGCGCGATTTTGCCTAGCTTACGGGCTGGATGGGCCGACCAGGATCAAATGCAAGGAATAAAGATGGGCCTCAAATAAATTAATTATCTTATGTTGACCCATAACATAAATTAATTTATAAACATTTATTCATGCCACTAAAGAATAAATCTTTGACTTACCCCTTTATTACCGAAGTTGAGTGGGGCTTGCACTTAGACATTCTGAATCCCGTATTTAAGATATCGAGCGTCCATTAATTATTTATAGCATTACATTGCTTAAAATAATTAATATCTTTAATTCCTTAAGTAGTACCACTCGACCTTATTATTGTACTTGAGCTAACTTTCGACTGCGGGGTTTAGTACAATAAACCTTTTGAACTCCTTAAGGGGCGTCATCATCCTAAGCGGATACGGTGACTCGTCTGAGATAACTAGCATGACATACAAGACCGCCACCACCGCCGAGATCACGGAGAATATTGGGTTGGAACATATAACCTCACGCGTAACAAGTGAAAGTGATGGTCGACAACTCATACTCATCTAATACCTTATCGAGGTTTAGATCATCGTAAGTCACCGAGATCTTGGTTCTTCACGGCGGTCGGATAGAAGAACTCATCTCAATGTGATCCTTGATACGTCGAGGCGTACCAGCATAGACAAGCAACCAAGTCGAGTCACTTCTTATCTATACCGCTACTATCCTAAACAACTCGTCCTCAAGTTGTCTCGGTGTGAAACTTTTATATCTCATTAAGCTTGACCAATCATCTGAGTTACGTGATCTTCTACACCTGTATGATCTAACTTATATATGAGATAAGGGGACACGGATATATGCAATCAAGTATTCATTTGAGATAGGAGATTGTAATAGTGGTAGGAAACATTGTATACAAGCTTAAGCAAAGCGCTTGATTATACAAATCCAAGACTAGCTAGTCTCGACCGTTTCGATTTATGTAGGATAGTGAAGGAATGCCATATTCGGCGGAGGCTTTGGTCGTGCACGCAGCAAAAGGTGTGAGTATGGCCCTCGGGAGGATTTACTACGGTGTATGTAGATGCCACGAAGGTGGGCTTAGGTTCCCATAGCCCCATCTTTTTGAGTATTCGAGAATATTTTCAAATTCCTATATGCCGATTGACCCCGAAATCCATTAGGTCGGTGGTCGGGTTAGGTTTTACTGTTCGGCCTTAGCGAAAGCTCTCCGAGGTCTGATGCATTTTTGCGTCGAGTTCGGAGGTGTATATTATTTGTCACCTCGGCGATCGTTCGGTGTTGCCCTCTAAAAGTGCTGATGGCAAAAGTTTTTTCTTTGCGGGTTGGCGGGCACCCGTGTTATAAGTAAGTGCAGGCGAGATGAGGATGTGAAGGTAAAGCCCTTGGGTGCCATAGAGGGCGAGTGAATGCATTCGGTGAAATATCTTGCGATTTCACGAGGGCGATCTGAATAATGCGGTGAGCATATATAGATCGAGGCTTGAGGATCGAGGGTCGGACGGGGTGAGCACCCCTCTTTTCCTTTTTCTCATATATCGATGTCGTTGCTAATGGACTCTTCTTCATTTGTGCGGTGGCTCGATCCACGTGAAATCAAAGGTGCCGGCTCGCCACCTCCAACACGATCGCCGAGCCGGGAGCCACAGGCAAAGAAGCGGGCGGATCCAGCCGAGCAAGGCACCCATGGTGGTGTGACCTCAGCAATTGATGGCGGCACCTCGGTAGGGTCGGTCCAGACCTCGACATGAATACCCGTGCTAGGATTATGTCACGGTGCGGTTCAAGCTCCCTATATCCTTCTGCATGGGAAAACATATGTTAACCCTCGCCCGAGGATCTATCTTGGATATTTAATTCACCATACATTGATTATAAACCTAGCATGCATCTATATAATTAATGCATAACACGTGGGGTTTTCACGTGTTTACCTTTGGATCGAAGAGGTCGATGGAGCGAGATGAATGGATCGAGCGGATCGGACTCGTGCTTTGACCTTGGGTGAATCCGGTTGCCCAATCTCAGCGTCGGTGAGGGCGATCTATGGAGAATGCTTGGAAAAATCACCCTTTGCTCTCACTTACAATTTTGAAATACTCTCTCGAACACTATGGGGGCGAAAATTTCTTGTTAATATGTGAGCATTAACCTAGACTTTATCTCATACCTTATATTTATAATGCACTACCTTAATCCCATATGGAAATTACCATAATCCTATGTAAATTACCATAATCTATATGGAAAATTACCATAATCTTAGGATTATTTCCATACTCTCGGGATTATTTCCATACTCTCGAGGATTATTACCATAATCTTATATGGAAAGATCTATGCATATACCATAAATATAATAATATCCTTGTGGGATAAAGAGAATAAAATCTTACCTTTGGGAGCATAAAGGGCGTAGATTTTCCTTGGCTACGGGCACGGATGGGCCGACCAGGGGATCAAATGCGAGGAATAAAGATGGGCCTCAAATAAATTAATTATCTTATGTTCGACCCGAACATAAATTAATTTATAAACATTCGATCATGCCACTAGAAAAGAATGTTGACTTACCCTTTATTACGAAGTTGAGTCGGGCTTGCACTTAGACATTCTGAATCCCGTATTTAAGATATCGACGTCTATTAATCATTTATAGCAATCGTGGCTAAAGCGATTAATAACTTCATTTCTTAAGTAGTACCACTCAACCTTATTATTGTACTTGAGCTAACTTTCGACTGCGGGGTTTAGTACAATAAACCTTTGAGCTCTTAAGGGGCGTCATCGTCCTTAGCGGATACGGTGACTCGTCTGAGATAACTAGCGTGACATACAAACCTGCCACCGCCCGAGATCACGGAGAATCTTGGGTTAGAACTCTAACCCTCGCCCATAACAAGTCAAAGTGATGGTGACAACTCATACTCACCTAATACCTTATCGAGGTTTAGATCATCGTAAGTCATCGAGATCTTGGTTCTTCCGGCGGTCGGAGAAGAACACATCTCCTGTGATCGTGATCGTCGGAGGCGTACCGGCATAGACAAGTAACCAAGTCGAGTCACTTTTATCTATACGCGACTTTATACAAACAACTCGTCCTCAAGTTGTCTCGGTGTGAAACTTTTATATCTCGTTAAGCTTGACCAATCATACGATTGCTATGATCTTCTACACCTTTGTATGATCTAACTCGTATATGAGATAAGGGGACACGGATATAAGCAATCAAGTATTGATTCGGATAGGAGATTGTAATAGTGGTAACGAGGAAACATTGTATACAAGCTCAACCAAGCGCTTTCGATTATACAAATCGACAATCTCCACTTATACTAAAGCAAACTTTTAGTATACAATGTGTCCCTCTACTAGCTATTACAAACAACCATCACTTTGTTCTCCCACTTATACAAAGTTTCCTTTCTAAGTGGGTGCCATCAAGCATAATCGAGTCCTCTAACGTGTCCGTCGTAGACTTTTGCGGCGGGCTCTTCGTGAATGGATCCGCTAGATTTTCCGTCGTATCAATCTTTTCAATCAACCGCGTCACCTCGTCTAACGATTTCTCGTATGACATGGTACTTTCTCTCTATGTGTTTGGTGGCCTTGTGGGTCCGTGGTTCGCCGAGTTTGCCGCTGCACGAGTTATCACGATGAAACTATGATACTCTTGGGCAAACCGGTACCACATCTAGATCCATGGTGGTTCTTGAACAATCTGACCTCCTTAGAAGCCCCGGAGCGGCTACATATTCGGCTTCCATGGTAGAGTCCGCAATGCATCATTGCTTTGCCTTTCACTTGGATCTGGCTCCACCTCCCAAGGTAAACACATAGCCGAGGTTGACTTTTTCTCATCACGGTCGACTTGGAAATCCAGTGCAGTATAACCCAAAGGCATTAGACTATGCGCATGGTAAACTAGCTATAATCTCGAGTCCTTTTCGGTGCTTGGTATATGCTTCTGCAGATCAATGAGCTTGTCGAGGTTAGGCGATATCTAGCTACTATGCCTACCGCATAGCGGATATCGGAACCTCGTGCATAGCATTGCGTACATGAGACTTCCTACGGCGGAGCGTAAGGAACTTGTCTCATTTCCTCTATCTCCTTTGCGGTCATGGGTATTGCGTCTTGAATAAAGAGCGCCATATGCGAAGGTAGCAATCCTTTCTTGGCGGTGCATACTAAAGCAGTAATCACGGTATCGATGTAAGGCGCACGAGATAAGCTCGACATTTTCTTCTTGCGATCTCGGTAAACCTTAATCCCAAGAATATGCTGCATCTCTAAGTCTTTCATTTGAAACCGATCGGATAGCCAACTCTTTCGTGCGATATGACTTCACGTTGTTGCCAACTAGAAGGATGTCATCTCGTAAAGTGCAAGAAATACCACATCACGTTGACATCTAACCGATACACACAACTCGCTAGGCAACTGGGTAAATCCATGGGACTTTATTACCTCGTCAAGCGTAAGTTCCATGATCGGGAGGCTGCTTAAGTCCATAAATGGACTTCTTAGCTTCCATACTAGATGCTCTTCACCCTTTACCACATAACCTTGATTCTTTGCATATAAATGTCTCTACCTTCCTCGAGTAACCGTTTAAGCGGTTTTAACATCCATTGCCAAACCTCTATGTTCAGTGGGCTGCTATGGCTAGAAGAATTCGATGGACTTGAGCATTGCTACTGAGCGAAAAGGTCTCGTCGAAATCGATGCCCTCAATGCGAGTGTACCGCTTTCGCCACAAGCACGGCTTTGAAAGCGAAACCTCTCCATGGAATCTCTCTTCTCTTGTATATCCACTTACTACTATGGCTTCCTTGCCATCTGGTAGAGTGTCTTTCATATACATCCATAGCAATTCTGGACTCCATTTCTAAGTCCATGGCGGTATGCCGTGATCTTGCATCGATATCTTGTATCGCCTCCTTGTATGTCCATGGGTCGATTATTGCTGTTCGTCTCCGGGACTAAATCGAAGATTCACCCACGAACATAAATCGCTCGAGTTGACGAACAACCCTCCCACTGACGAGGTTCTCGAGGCACAATGGCAGCGGTGGGTGCGAGATACTTGTGGTTCTCTACAACACACAACTTCTTTGTGTAGGTACCACTTGTACGGTCGGTATCTCCAGTGGAACTCGACCCACTTCAATTTCTTGAAGTATCTGGTGTCGATCCCTCCCACTAGACTCGACATCTCGTACCTTTGGCCTAATCGGTGGTGGAATACGATCATCTTCTAATTCTTGAAGAATGATTTCAACTTTGGATTTATGATTTTTCATGTAGTCCTCTTCCGAGAATCGAGCATTAGTGCTAATAATGACCTTGATCCTTAGGACTATAGAATAAACCACCTTCGTTCCTCTAGGATAGCGATAAGCGACTTGCATCGGATCTAGCCTCCAACTTGTCGGCCTTCTTGTTCAAAGCCGTGTGTTTGGGCTGCCCAATATCATATGTGGCTTTGGCGGGCTTCGCCCAAACCACAACTCGAAGGGTCTTTTCGACGGACTTGGATGGTACTAGATTTAGCAAGTATGTCATTGTTTCTAAGGCATACCCCGAGCGAAATAGGCAATGTAGCATAACTCATCATAGATCTAACCATTTCAAAAGAGTCCTATTTCTTCACTCGACACACCATTTTCTTTGTGGTGTGCTGGTGAAATCTTGTTGGGATGTAATCCCACACTTCACTAGATAGTCCATAAACTCGTTCTTGAGGTATTCGCCACCACGATCGAACGCGGTGACTTGATACTTTTACCTAGCCGTCTCCACTCCGCCTTAAACTCTTTGAATTTCTCAAAGCATTCGGACTTGCGGTGAAGCGGTATACGTATCCGTACCTTAGTGTCGTCGATGAAAGTGACAAAGTACTCGTACCTCTGCGAGCTTGTGTGGACATCGGTCCACACGGTCGAAATGGACTAACTCAACATTTCTTTGGCTCTATACCCCCGCTTTGAAGGGTGCAGTGGACATATTACCTTCTATCACGAGATTAGCGGTGGGAATGGAGTAGCGTTGGGTTACCCAACACTCCATTCTTAGCCGGTCTTTGGATCCTATTTAGATTGATGTGACCTAATCTAAGATGCCGGAGAAAAGTGGTGTCATCTTCAAGAAAACTTTCTCTTTTAGGGTTTGATGAAGATCTGACATAGTTATAGGTATTATGTTTGGCGAGAAATAGTATAAAGCGAATTATATAACGTGCAACACGAGATAACCGTCATTTCTCATGATAGAAACACCATTATCAAAAATAACGAGAATATCCATGAGTAAACAATTTGAAAGCGAAACAAGGTTCCATGAAAATCCGGCACATATAAAGCGTCTTTTAAAACTAAAGCTGTTTTCTCAAAACATAAAGTAACATCTCAACTGCAGCGGCCTCGACTTTCGCGCGTTGCCCATGGAGATCGTTATCTCTCCATCAAACAGCTCCCTTGTCGCGGGAACCCCTGCAGGTGTAACAAACATGATCGATTCTTGCGTATCTACTACCCGAGAATGGGTAGAACAAGTCGCTAAACATGTTTAGTTACTAAAGCAAGCAGCGTACCTTGAGCCTTGAGCATAGGGCACTTGGCCTTCAATGCCCGTCTTACCGCACATGAAGCACTTGCCCTTCTCCTTTGGCTTCTTCAAGCCTCCGATGGCGACCACGTTCTTGTTCCCATTCTCCCACTATTTGCCTTGCCTCTTCCACCTTTGGTACCCCTTTTCTATTTCCATTTTGCAACGAAAATTTTGGGCCCTTAAATGTTCTAGCAAGAGCATGTGCTCATTTTCCCATAACTCCTTCCATGACAACGAGATCATTAAGCAAGTGACTAAGTGTAAACTCGGTCTTGCTCATGATCGCATTCACGAAAGTTCTCAAAAGACTTAGGCGGTGTATTGAGGATGATATCGACCTTGGCCTTCGTCAATACCTCCTCCCAAGCGATCAAGACTATCCATGAGATGAGTCATGTGGAGACATGTTCATGGACGAACTTCCTTCTTCCATCTTACATGCCAAGATTTCTCTCATTGTGTGGAGGCGGATCGTATCGATCCGACCGCCCAAACTTACTCTCGAGACTTGACCAAATATCGGTCGCGTCTACCATCGATGATCTTTGCGGTACAAACCTTTGGACATAGTAGTCATCATATAGCATTTAGCCATATTGTTTGACTTATTCCAAAGTCTACTGACTCTCATTGCTCATTAGTCGATCGTCGATGAGGGCATCGGGTTTAGGAGTAGTGAGAACAAACATGTGTTCTTTGATAAGAACATATTCCATGTTTCGTTCCACTCGATAAAATTTGGACCGGATAACGGTTTTGTGCGAGCATATTGATAATCGGTGTAAGAGACATATACGAAATGATAATGTAAACACATAAGCATACGATCGCATATAATTCGTAACAATAATATTGTAACCTTTTGATAAAAATATTAATTGAAACCTCCAATCGTGAGGAATCCCACATGCAAGCCGCAGCGTGTGGGCGTTTACATGAACCCTCGACCAGACTAAAATATACCTTTTAGTCGTTTAATTTCAATCCATATCAACTTATCCTTTGACAAATGAAATTAACGATTGGACCTTACTAGACCACATCACTATCGCATGAAGGACTTGGCGGAAGTTGTACTTGAGGTGATGTCTAAGCAATGACCACAATTTTAACGATGAAAATGAATTCTTAGAATTGGTATACTCACTCGGACCATACCGCTTCCAATTCAAATTCTTTGTTATCTCGTTTTATATCTATCTCTAGAGAACTTATGAAAATCGCACACGCTGAGCCACGCGTGTGGGCGTTTACATGAAACTCCCACTTCTCAATAGATTTAAAATGTTTTATTTAGAAATCTCATCTAACAAACTTATGATAAGCAAGTGCAAGCAAACGCGCGTGTGGGCGTTTACTCGCGGTCGTCTCGCTTTGTTTAGAGATCAAAAATGGAGGTCTTGACATTTAATTCAAAAATTAATTTTTCAGGTTGCTTGCTTAGTCTTTTTGTTCAAAAGGTTTGTCCATGCAGATCACGTAATCTAGCATGCTTTTCTATAGAACTCGACATGTAAAACATGCTCGCGAATTCAAAAAGCTTGATAAACGCGATAAACCTAGCATGCTTACTATGCGCATCCAATTCGTAAAACACTTAAAGGTTTGTCAGCGTAATTTAAACATACATAACGTACTCTCGCATAATATAAACATCCACGACATGCATATGAGCGATAAAATAAAATAAAGCGTTCGTAGCGGCCCGATCGTGAAACCCCTGCACTTTCTGTCTAATCTATAACATAGATTTACAAAGTACATAATTAAACTTGACAGACCTCGCGTGCAGGCACGGACGGAAAATCGGGTTGGGCTGGAAAAAGCGGGTGCAGGCGGGTCGGCCAATCTGTCTTTGGGCGGCGGCTGGCAAAGCCCGGCCGCCTGACCTGCAACGCCGCCTACCAGCGTGTCCTCGCGGGCTTCCCATGATCGCTAAAGCGACCGCGACCGACGAACATGTCTGTGGCCTTCCGTCGGCGCCGAACATCCGCCGAGAGATGTCATCGCCCGGTGGTGAAACTCGCGACCATGAGTCGGCTCGCGGCGCCGGGTTTCGCGCGCGGCGCGTGCCCGTCGCCCGCTAGCTTTCGCGGCCGCGTTGCCTCGCGGGTTTCCTCGCGACCATGAGCTCGCTCGCTAAGCGCCGAGGATCTCGCGTGAGCGTGCGCCCGTCGCCGCGGCCCCGCGACGCTCGCGACCGCTTCGCTCGCGGCAAATCGAAGGCTCGCCGAGAGACTGTTTTCCGTCGTTTCGTTCTTCGTTCTTTCGTCTTCGTTTTCTGCTACGGATAAGATTTCTGAATAAAATCTAATCTAACCACGGATTTTCTCGTGGTGTAAAACAAAACCCAACAAAACAATAAGCGAACCACGATGAGCAGCGGATCCACAATTAATTAAAGCGCACGTAATAATCAAGCGTGAATTAATCCAGCGAGCCAAGATTACGATCCCGGGCTCGATACCAGTGTAGGGAAAACATATGTTAACCACCGCCCGAGGATCTATCTTGGATATTTAATTCACCATACATTGATTATAAACCCAGCATGCGTCTATAATTAATCGCAACACGTAGGGGTTTTCACGTGTTTACCTTTGGATCACGAAGAGGTCGATGGAGCGAGATGAATGGATCGAGCGGATCGGACTCGTGCTTTGACCTTACGGACTGTATCCGATTGCCCAATCTCGGCGTCGGTGAGGGCGATCTATGGAGAATGCTTGGGAAAATCACCCTTGCTCTCACTTCACAATTTTGAAATACTCTCTCAAACACTATGAGGGGCGAAAATTTCTTATTAATATGTGAGCATTAACTCAGACTTTATCTCATACCTTATATTTATAATGCACTACCTTAATCCCATATGGAAATTACCATAATCCTATATGGAAATTACCATAATCTATATGGAAAATTACCATAATCTTAGGATTATTTCCATACTCTGGGATTATTTCCATACTCTCGGGATTATTACCATAATCTTATATGGAAAGGATCTATGCATATACCATAAATATAATAATATCCTTGTGGGATAAAGAGAATAAAATCTTGCCTTTGGGAGCATAAGGGCGCCGATTTTCCTTGGCTACGGGGCTGGATGGGCCGACCGAGGATCAAATGCAAGGAATAAAGATGGGCCTCAAATAAATTAATTATCTTATGTTGACCCGAACATAAATTAATTTATAAACATTCGATCATGCCACTAGAGAAAGAATGTTGACTTACCCTTTATTACAAGTTGAGTCGGGCTTGCACTTAGACATTCTGAATCCCGTATTTAAGATATCGAGCGTCCATTAATCATTTATAGCAATCATTGCTTAAAGCGATTAATAACTTCATTTCTTAAGTAGTACCACTCAACCTTATTATTGTACTTGGCTAACTCGACTGCGGGGTTTAGTACAATAAACCTTTGAGCTCCTTAAGGGGCGTCATCATCCTTAACGGATACGGTGACTCGTCTGAGATAACTAGCGTGACATACAAGCCTCGCCACCACCCAAGATGCGGAGAATCTTGGGTTAGAACATATAACCTCACCCATAACAAGTCAAAGTGATGGTCGACCTTTCATACTCACCTAATACCTTATCGAGGTTTAGATCATCGTAAGTCACCGAGATCTTGGTTCTTCACGACGGTCGGTTAGAAGAACACATCTCGCTGTGATCCTTCAATACGTCGGAGGCATGCCAGCATAGACAAGTAACAAAGTCAGTCACTTCTTATCTATCTGCTATTTATCACCGACAACTCGTCCTCAAGTTGTCTCGGTGTGAAACTTTTATATCTCATTAAAGCGACCAATCATACGGACTTACGTGATCTTCTACACTCTGTATGATCTAACTCATATATGAGATAAGGGGACACGAGATATAAGCAATCAAGTATTGATTCGGATAGGAGATTGTAATAGTGGTAACAGAAACATTGTATACAAGCTCAACCAAAGCGCTTTCGATATCAAATCCAACACTTCCTGAGGTATGGGTTTCTTCCGTATTCATTGATATCTCATACGTGATGCGTTCGACTTTTGAATTTGGGATGCGACTTGGTGATGGGGATCTGCACCGCATGGCGGATTCATCGCCGAGGCGTATCTCGGTTCGAGGCATGGAGAGGAATGGGCCATCACGCCGGTGCGAGGACGGATCCGAGGCGGCAAGGGGCTTCTTGAGGCCATACGAAGAAAACTTCGGGCCTTGTGGGTGGCGTGCGAAGTGGAGGATGCTCGAGAGGAGGCTACCGAGGCGGAGAAAACTTCGCCGAAGTGAAGAGTGCGCTCGCTTTGGCGGGGAGGGCCTTCGCCACAGCTCATCGAATCAAAGACATTCTCCGCCTTCATTTCCGACCGCCGATGTTCTCGGGCCACGGTGGTGTCCAAACCATCGGAAAAGTTGGCGGTAGAGATGCGACTTGACAAGGTCGGGCATGGCCGGGTCGAGTCGCCCCGAATGCTGCGGAAGGACTACGCTCGCGTGATTGCGGCGAGTTCGCCCTCTTGGAGACTTTGGCGGCCTCCACTTTCCCGACCGGTGAGGCCGTTACCAAAGTCAAGGAGGATGAAGATCCAGAGCTTCAGGAACTTCTCGCCGAGGTGCGGGCTGAAGCTGAGGAGGTGGGGCAGAGCTCGAGTCTCCCTTCTGAAGGGGGACCGCAGCAGCAGGAGGATGCCAGTGAGCCCCTCAAAGAGGCTCAGGTCAGCAGGCCCTTGTAATAGGTTCAACTGCTAGGGTCATTAGGATCCCGAGCTTTGTAAATTTCCACCTTTGTGAATAATAAATACACATTTTTGATACGAATGTGTTTCTCTTGTTTTAGCACTCCTCTTCTCAATACATCGGGCTAGATCACGATCTTTGACCAAGTTGAAAGATGTCCGAGTGCGTTAGCCGAGAAGGATGAGGAAGTGGTGTTGGAGAGGCCGATCTGCGGTGACCCGGATCTTGTGCAGCATGGATAGCCAGTTGATGGGGTCGGTAGCAGTATCGTCGATCGGTGGCGAAAAATTGCTGCAAGGGCTAAGCGAGGTGGCCCGTCTTACAGCGACGAAGCTTTGAAACTAAGAATCATTCATCCGGAAGTCCGGCGGATGTCTCTGCCGGCGTCATTCAAGGTCGTCGATGTGTGTGTGAAGAACTCGAGCTAAGCGCAAGAAGAAGTTGGTGCGGATCTCGGAGGAGCATCTTTGAATATGAGCGGTGATCCACCGATCGGTGGTATTACTATATCCGAGGCCGATGACCGAGCTCGAACTGCTTGCGAGGGCATGGTCTTTGAGGGGCGAGGAGGGCCTAACGGAAGAATTTTAAAGGCGCCCGATGCCGGTCAAATGCCTTGACTTCGAGCTCGTCCGAAGCGGCGTATGCCCGAGCCCATGAGCCGGACTCCGGCCTACCCCCCGACGTGAGAGTTGAAGAAGTCGGGCGGGTGGTGGTTATAAGGACCACGCCGAGGTGCTTGGTGATGGGAGCGAACATGTCGGAGATGTCATCTCGTGGTCGGGCCCCATCATCGAGGGCCGGACGGGCGAGGGCCTCGGTCGGCGAGGAAGGATGTCGGTGGGGTCGGTCGTACCCTGGTGAGATCTCGAGATCGAGAGGTAGGAGTTCGGCCTCGGCCCCGGAGAGTCGACTTGGTCGGGCTGACCTGCGCGATCAAAGCGCTGGGCGGTCGTGGTGGCCGACCTCGTCGGCGGGTGGAAGGCACCGAGTTCATCCGGTGTTCATCGCCGACCAGGGACTTTGTTTCGAATGGTGTAACCGGTGAGTCTTGGCGAAGTGGAGCTCGGAAGCCCGAGTGATACGTATATAACAGGACTTGGTTTATAGTCATAAATGTATTTAGACTTTGTCGAAGTGTATACTTTCCCTAAAGAGGTACAAATATAGCTTAGGACTTGGTTTTAGTCGTAAATGTATTTAGACCGTTTACCGAAGTGTATATCTTCCCAATAAAGGGGTATAAATTATACGAGATCCGATCTGGACGTCGTTTGCATGTAGATGTTCAAATTAATGAGTAATATATATGCTTCGCACGTAGATGTTCAAATCAATGAGTTATATGTGTGCTTGCACGGAGATGTTTCAAATTAATGAGTAATCTGTATGTGCCGGGGTGATCCCCTGGCGCGCGCTTAGTTGTCATCTTCGCAAGGGCGTCCCCTTTTGAAGGTTAATTATGTTTTATCCGAATGAATGTTCACATAAATATAAGATGAGACGAAGTAATTCACTCATAAGAAAAACAGATGTTTTATTGATAAGTAAATGACATCGCACTTCGGAAAAGCAAAAAGAGGGCTAACATGATGCCAATCTGAAATCAAAGCTATGTAAAATACCTCCTCAGATGAGTAATATGCCAGGTTCGGGAATAAGTGCACGGATAGGTGAGCAAGCTTATAGGCCCTTTGCCGAGGTCCTCGTGGACGCGGTATGGGCCTTCCATGTCCGTTCTAATTTATTAAGGCGCTCGACTTTACTGGCCTCATTGTTTCGTAGGAGGAGGTCGCCTACTTGGAGTGTGGAGGCTTTCACCCTCTTGTTGTAGTACCTTGCGACCTGGCATTTGTACTTGGCTTCATTGATGAAGGCGAGCTCATGTTTTTCTTCTAGAGCATCAAGGTTGACCCGTAGGTTCTCCGCCGTTGTCGTCTTGGTTGAAGTGAAGAGTGCGTGGGCTTGTGCGCCGATCTCGGTGGTATGGCGACCTCGGTGCCGTAGACTGGCGAAGGGTGTTTCTCCGTGCGAAGTCCGAGGTGTCGCATGCGACCGGAGGACTTGAAGGAGATTTTCAACCAATCTCCTTTAGCTCGATCTAACCTCTTTTTCAATCCTTAAGCGATCGTGCGGTTTGTCACTTGATCCGACCATTCGCGTGGGTGTGCAACCGAGGTGAGCTGTTGTTTGATCGGAGCTCTTCACACACTCTTTGAAGTTTACGACGATGATGGGTGTCGTTGTCGAGATCAAGACATGTGGTATGCCGAAGAGGCAAACTATGTTTTCCACACGAATGTGCGAATCCTTACGCTTGTGAGGTTTGAAAGAGGCTCGCTTGACCCATTTTGTGAAATAGTCTATGGCTACGACCAAATATCGAGCTGGCACGGTGCTCGGTCGAAGGGACCGGCGATGTCGATTCCCCACCGCATGAAAGGCGAGGACTCGAAGGCTACCGAGGTCGGTGCGTGGTAGCTTCTTGACCGTGGCGTGGTCGGCACGGGCACACAGCGAGCTCGGCGAATCTTGGATGAGGGTGGGCGATAATACCGATCTCGGCGTCTTCTTTGAGAGAGCTCGTGATCGATGTGGCTTCCACAAGATCCCATGTGAATCTCGTTGAGTACGTGATCGCCTCTTCCGCCCAAGGCGTCTCGGGAGTGGTTGAAGGTAGGATTTCTGAGAGAGTGCCTATGTGTGAGGTATTTTGGGATTTGACCATCATCTTTTTGCTTGAGCCGATCTTGGGGTAGTACACCTTCTTCGGATATGCTGTATAGGAGACATCCGATTCGGTTCTATCTCGATGATGATCTTGATGTGGGGCTCCGCAATGTACGGAATGAACTTCCTCCACCGATGGGTTGGTTGATGACGAAGCTAATTTCTTGAGGATGTCATTTCGGTATTCTCTCCTCGTGGGATACGATGAATTGTGGAATACGAATGAGGTCAAGATCTCTTTAGCCTTCTCAAGGTATTGCTTCATTCTATCCTCTTTGGCCTCGTATTTTCCTAAGACACGGTTTACCACGACACAGGAATCTCCAAAGATTTGGATCTTTCCACTTTCAATTCCTTTGCGAGGCGGAGTCACGAGATCGATGCTTCATACTCCACCTCGTTATTTGTGGTGGGAAGGAAAACCGAAGTGCATAGGTCACTTCTTATTTTTCGGCCGAGGAGCAAGATGCCCGCTCCGCTACTGCTTTTGCCGAAGCCCCGTCCACATACATCCGCCAAGCGGCCATCGGTAGGTCGGTAGGTTCGCCGTGAGTGAGGCGGAGGTCGGAGTGATCTCTGGTGGGGTGACTTGATAAATTTGGCCTCTACCAGAAATCGGCTAGAGCTTGTCCCTTTATGGCGGTGCTGGGGGTATAAGAGGTCATGCTCGCCGAGCTCCAGTGCCAGCTGGCTATCATACGATGATTACGGTTTGACAAGACTTGTCTCATGGGTAAGTCGATCGATTACTGGATGGAATGGGCTTGAAAATAAGGTCGGAGGCGTCGCTAGCATTCACGGTGCCAACGCTATTTTTCAAGTTGGTGTATCTAGTCTCCGGTCCTTTGAGAGCTCGGTGATGAAGTAGATAGGGAGTTGTCGTCCGATCTCATCTCGCACCAAGATCAAGACATGATTGCCTCGTCCGAGGCGGCGGATATAAAAAGGAGCTCGCTTCTTTCGGGACGGACGGTGTGGGCGGTCGGTGGTATTCTTTCGGTGGGTGAAGGCGACATGGTGTTCTTCCTCCGCCGCGAAGTCCGGCTCTTCTCAAGATCTTGAAGAAAGGAAGTTGTTTCTCGACAGCCCGAGATAGGAATCTGCTGAGGGCGGCCAAGCATCCGGTGAGTTTGTGGATCTCACGGATTGTTTTTGGTACTTGCATGTCAAGTATCGTCTTCACCTTGGTGGGATTGGCCTTCAAGCCTTCTTGAGAAACCCAGCACCCCAGGAATTTCCCCGTTTTCACCATGAACGTGCACTTTTGGGGGTTGAGCTTGAGGTTGACCGACCTGAGGAGTTGGAGGATAGTTGTGAGGTCTTCGGCGCAACTTTCTGTTTTTTGGCTTTTGGCCACGATATCGTCGACGTAGACCTCGACAATCTTCTCTATATGATCTTTGAATATTGCGTCCACCATCCTTTGGTAGGTAGCTCGGTTTTCGGGCGAAAGGTATTTTTCGGTACGCGAAGACACCGAAGTCAGTGATGAACGCCGTTTTTGGAGCATCCTCCTTACTCATCAAGACTTGGTGGTACCCCATGCGGATCCGAAGCGAAGATTTCGTGGCCCGGTGCCTCACTTTCTTGTCAATATCGGGAAGGGTACGATCCTTTGGGCGGTGTTTGTTGAGGTCGGTATAGTCGATACACACGCGCCACCCCATCCAGCTTTCGGACCACGTTGGATTAGCCATCCGGTCGGTGCTTGACCTCGAGCGAGGATTTTGGCCTCACGGGTTGGGTCACCTCGTCTCTTATGACTGGCTGCGCTTCTGCGCAAACCCTCTTTCTTTTGCGAAGCTGGTTTGGTGGCGGGTCGATGTTGAGTCGGTGGTGATGAGCTCGGGTGACACTCGGTCATGTCGAGTGGGGACCATTGGAACACGTCCTGTATTCCCTCAAAAGCTGACGACGTCTTGTCGGATATCACTGGGACCACAGGTGCCGACCGAGCGACTTTGGAGGTGGTCGCCATATAATTGGAGGTCGTCGGTCCGGATCGTCCGGTGGCGGCTCGAGGTTCTGTAGTTATTAGGCACGAGGTAAGGCCACATCTTGGGTTGAGACTCGTAGGCATTCTTTAGCTGCCGTTTGGTCACCCTGGATGCTTAGCATCCCCACTGATGGAGTCCGATATTTTAGCCCATTACTTGATATTGTGGGCCACGTTTTTTAGTTTTAATTATTTTCGCAGCCCATTTAAATGTTAGATTAAATAGTATCCTAGTTTAATTAGGTCTCTTATATTAATTAGTTTCTGTTTTGATTAGGAATCATTCTTTGACAAGGATTATGGTTCTTTATTTTCTGTTTTGATTAGGAATCCTTATTTGACAAGGATTAAGGTTCTTTATTTTCAGCTATATAAAGGCTTGCAAGCATCTGAAAATATTGACTTTTGATTTACGAATATATGTGAGTTTTATTCTCTCTTCATTAGCTCTTGAATTTTCTTGCATTTGCGAGAAATTGATTATCGATGTGTCGACGAGACATCCATACCTCGTTCGTGTGTCATTCATCGTCCCCGAGTTGTTGCGTCAACTATCTAGTTGGGGTATAGGCGAAATCTTGACCTATATCACTTGAGGGTTAGATTGAGAGGTTTTGGGATATTCCGTCTTGTTCGTTCTTGGTTCGCGTCTGATAGATCCTTCGCATGCAGCGAGGATCGTATCATTTGGTATCGAGCGGGTTAAATCGTCCATCCGTTCGTCCGTCCATTCGTTCGTCATCCATATCGTTATCCATATCATTATATATATATCTTTATCCATATCATACATTATCCATATCGTTATCCATTCGATATCCGTATCTTTATTTTTTCGTTCTTGAGATTTTCCGCATCTCGTTACGTCGATTCGAAAAAAAAAAACAAAAACAAATTTTGAGTGATACGAGTCTTTGGTGACTCATTTTGAGTAATACGGCGTTTGTGAGTTGGTGAGGTTCCTGTTATTTTTTCTTTTCTAACGTTTTCTGCAAAGAATGTACAGAAGGTGGAATCGGATGGATCATGTCATGGGACGACGATGATTCTATCGATCGTCAAACAAAATTCATGATGGAGGCCTTGCGTTACGAATTGGGAATGATAATCACAAAGAGATGGAAGAGCTGCATGATCGAATCAACGCACTTGAGGAGGCCTCGTGAGAGGACGGCGTCGGCTAGATCTATTGTGTGTCGGCGGTGGAGAGCGAAGAGGAGGTAGGCGCGAAATTTTCATCGAGATAATAGATCGAAGAGGCTGAAAATGAGGAAGATGAGTTTCAAATTTTGATGAAAGGCGGCTAGAGAAAGAGATTGAGAGATAACAATCGGCGGCATCAAGATGAACATCCCTTCTTTTCAAGGAAAAATGATCCCGAATTATACTTGGAGTGGAGAGAAAGTTGGAGCTCATGTTTGATTGCCATAATTATTCGAGCTCGAAGGTGAAGTTAGCGACAATAGAGTTCTCGATTATGCACTTGTTTGGTGGGATCGGTTGGTGAGTAGTAGGAGGAGGAATCGAGAGCGGTCTATCCACATGGGATGAGATGAAGGCTGTGATGAGAAGCGATTTGTGCCTAATCATTATTATCGTGGTGTACAACAAATTACGAATTTGAGGCGAGGGCGAGGTGTGGATGACTACTTGAGGAGATGGAAGTAGCCATGATCTGAGCAGTATTGTTGAAAATAGAGGTGACTATGGCAAGATTTTGGCTGGATTGAATTGGGAGATTCGCAATGGGTGGAGTTGCAACATTATGTCGAGTTGGAGGATATGGTTCACATGGCTATAAAGATTGAGAACCAACTCGAGAGGAGGGTAATGGCGGTAACACGAAGCAAAATCAGTCAATTGAGGCAGCCCCAAAATGTTAGTGGTTCTTCATCAAGAGGGCACCAATGGAAGAAAGATGAGCATCCGAATGAGGAGAAGTGGCCATTTGAAAAGCAAAGAACAGATCCTACGAGTTACACAACTCAAGCCGACCACAGCGGTGCAAACCGTGATTTGAAGTGTTTTACTTGTCATGGAATTGGACATATTGCAGAGAGTGTCGAATAAGAGGTGATGATCATTCGGGATGATGGAGAGGTGGTGACCGATGATGAAGGAGAAGCTACTAATCCGAGATGCCGGCCTTGGAGGATTCCGATGTTGAAGAGATTGAAGCACCGGATGCACTCATTTTTGTTGCTAGGAGATCTTTGAGTGTCTGAGAATCCGATGGTGATACGAACAGCGAGAACATCTTTCATACGGTGTCATGTCAAAGATAAGGTGTGGGCGTGATCATCGATGGTGGGAGTTGTACCAATGCGGCTAGCATGACCATGGTTGAGAAGTTAGGGCTACCATTAGTGAAACATCCCAAGCCATATCGGTTGCGGGGCTGAATGATAATGGCATTGTCAAGGTGACGAAGCAAGTGAAGATTCCATTTCGCATTGGAAAGTATGAGGATGAAGTTCTTTGTGATGCGATTCGATGCGAGCAAGTCGTATACTATTGGGACGACGTGGTAGTTTGATAGAAAAGTGAAGCATAATGGTTTCTGACGGATACTCCTCGAGTTCAATCAAAGAAAGTGTCACTTGTTCCTCTTACTCTAAAACAAGTTTATGAGGATCAAGTGCTGTTGCAAAAAGGAGTCGAAGTTGGTGAAGTCGGTTGGGCAAAGTGATAGATGTAAGGAGAAAGGAGTAATCAAAAGTCTTGTCTTGCAAGGGCTAGTGATTTGAAGTGGGTGGTGAATAAGGAAAAGCCATCGGTTGATATAGGTGACGACTTGGATTTGGGGACAAATCCTTCTCAAGAGGAGGAATGATGGAGTCAGATATTTCACCCATTACTTGATATTGTGGGCCACGTTTTTAGTTTTAATTATTTTAGCCCATTTAAATGTTAGATTAAATAGTATCCTAGTTTAATTAGGTCTCTTATATTAATTAGTTTCTGTTTTGATTAGGAATCCTTCTTTGACAAGGATTATGGTTCTTTATTTTCTGTTTTGATTAGGAATCCTTATTTGACAAGGATTAGGGTTCTTTATTTTCAGCCTATATAAAGGCTTGTAAGCATATGAAAATATTGACTTTTGATTTACGAATATATGTGAGTTTTATTCTCTCTTCATTAGCTCTTGAATTTTCTTGCATTTGCCAAGAAATTGATTATCGACAATGTCGACGAGACATCCATACCTCGTTAGGTGTGTCATTCATCGTCCCCGAGTTCTTTGCGTCGACTATCTAGTTGGGGTATAGGCGAAATCTTGACCTATATCACTTGAGGGTTAGATTCGAGAGGTTTTGGGATATTCCATCTTGTTCGTTCTTCCGTTCGCGTCTTGATAGATCCTTCGTACCGGCGAGGATCGTATCACCCACCGGGTGGGTATTTTGATGGTGGTGATAGACCGAGCGAGCGGCATAGTGGCGTGAGCGGTCTCTCCCAAGGATCATGTTGTATGGAGGGAGCTCGGACCGGGAAGAAGCCGAATGGCCTTGGTGACCGACTTGGGAGCACGTCAGCGGTGGCGGAAGGGTGATAACGCATACGGTTGGACCGCCTCTGAGTGAAGCTCCGTAGTTTTGACGGTGCGGGATGTATTTGGATCCTCCGACCTCGAGTTTGTCTAGGCAGCTTTGGAAAATGTTCTTGACAGAGGCACCGATGTCGATATAGACCCTGTGGACGTTCTTGTTGCCCACCACGGCTTGTATAGTAATAGCGTCTTGGTGGGGCATGATCTTGGGCACTGGGTCGTCATTGGAGAACACGATGCTCTCACTATCCCAGAGTCGTTTGTATTTTGGCTCGTCGGGGATCGGTCTCGAAGCTTGATTTCAACGGCGATCTCGTCGTACCTATGGGCGATCCGGTGATGGCGTAGACTTGCTCCATTGCGTTGGGACCATCGTCCTCATCATCTTGTGTTACATCATCGTCGAGGTCGGCCCACGATTGTTGCCACCTTCATTCTTTCCTCTGCGCTTCTTATTCCCGGCTCAGGTCGGTAGAGGTACTTCTTAAGCACCCTCGCTAATGAGCTCGTCGATCTGTGAGCTCGGGTTTACGTAATCCTGGTATTGTGACCATACCCTTGGTGGTAATCACAATACTTGTCATCGACCTCTTCTTGGATCCTCCTTTTATGGGAGGGTTTGGGAAGAGCTCGACATGGAGCTCAAATATTTTAGCCCTCGATTTGAGCGGATGAGCGGCGTTGCCGCCGTGGGTTGGCCGAGGTCCCGGCATGGATTCTATCGGGCCTTTCTTGATCTATCGAAGGCACTTGACTATCGATGCCTCTTCCCGATCATCGGCTTCTTCCTCTCGACCCTCGCTCGTCCCAGCTCTCTTCTTGCGGTCCGACTCGTCCCTTGGCGTAGTTGTCAACCGAGGTCAGGCGACTCGCCGTCTTGGCTTTTCCACAGTGATCTCTTTGTTCGGTCGCCGGTCGGATCCGTTTTGAGCGCATTGATGATGTAGAGATCGTTACTTTCATCAATTTTGAGGACTCCTTAATAAACCGCGAGGCGAAATTTGACATCGTCTCGTCCGTCCTTGGCGGATGGTGGCGAGTCGGACGATGGTTCTTTGAGGTGGCATCTTACGGTAAACGCCATTTAAAGCGATCCATGAGATCCTTGAAGCGGTGTATCTTTGTTACGGCGGAGTGAGGTGAACGGCGTCGGGCGTAGGAGACCGGCACCTCGGGAAGATTTTGCACATGTGAAAATCTTCCATTCCTTGATTCGCCATGTTGGTGGTGTAGGCGAAAAGGAAGTCGGAGGGATCCCGAGGCCATCATAAGCGGCGATGTTGGGTGCCCGATATCGTTGGGGCAAAGGCGTATCGAGTTTCCGAGAAATGGGAGATAATCCGTGCGTCGGTCGAACCCGGTAGCTCGTTGCCGTCTCTTTCCGGAGGGTGGGAGGCCGTAGCGACGCCTTCGTCTCTTTGGTGAGGAGATCTACTCTCCTCCTCTCCTCTCTCTCTTTCGGCTCCGTGGGCGGTGTGCGAGGTGGCGACCGGTAGTTATACTGGGGTGACCGACTCATGGTGGCGGGGTGAATGGTTGCGGTTGTCCCGTCGAGGTGATTGACTTGGACGGCGTGTCGATATGCGCGTTCTCGGTGTCGGCGTCGGTGGCGTTGATTATTTCGGAGGCGACGACCTCGGGCGCCGTGACTACCGATCCGGGCGGTCTTGAGGTGCCCGCTCCGTTTTCCCCGGTTGAGAAATTAAAGCGGCGATGTTGGCGTTGAGGAATTCGGACACAGCTCGCCGAGGACCTCGTGAGATGGGTGACTTGTCATTCACGGCGTTGAGATCGGCATCTTCGCCCGATGGGGCGGCGATCACGAGGGTGTATAGGAAGGTTTTCTATGTAACCTCGGTGTATTGTTGTTGTCGGCCTCGCGATCCTCTTCCCCGACGCTGCGTGACCACTGATCGTCCTCGGTAGCGGTTGTTGCCAAGACCACTGGCGGTGCTAGCATTGCACGAGTTCTTGCCGTTGATTTGTGTAGAAAAGCGAAGCTTTTGTTCAAATCTTCCATAAACGCGCCGATGATAAATCTTGTGTGTGCGAGATTTATGAAAGCGATAAGAACACAGAGGCTTTTCGTGGTTCGATCGAGAATAAGATCTACGTCGCGGAGGTGATTTCTCAATACTTTTACTATGTATGATTCTGATGAATGTATTGAAAAGCTCAGTATTCGAGTAGTTGCCAACCCTTCTACCGTCGACCTAACCTCTATTTATACATGTTTGTGGATCTCTAAAGATTGTCTTGGATCCTCGCCTTGTGGGATCCGATCTCTTCCATATCTTGATCCTTTAATATCTCCTTGATATCTCTTCTTTGATTTGATCTTGAATAGGGTTTAGATGTTGGGCTTGAAGCTTAAGCGTAGAGGCATCCATTAGGTCGGGCCAGTTCACTTGGGCACGGCGCTTGGGCCATATCCCATCATCAATATTGGCCAATTTTTGGAGGATGTTTTAAATAAATTGTAAAATTTAAAAGCAACACAACCAAGAATGAAAATAAACCAGCGACAAAGTGAAACAAATGCAAACTTCGGTGGAAAAGAAAAGGGATCGTTATATTAAGGTTATTGACGTCTAAATACATGAACTTTGAATATATTTTAGTTTTTTTTCATGAACTTTAAAAATTATCAATAAATATATGAACTTAACATCATTGTGATTTTTTTTCACAAATTAAAAGATGGTTAAAATTGAAGTTGACATGGCAGTTGACGTGGCGCCACTTCATCAAAACGATGTCGTTTTACTTATACAATATATATTAATTGACGCTTAAATACATGAACTTTGGGTCCATTTTGATTTTTTCCACGAATTTTAAAAGTTTCTCAATAAATACACGAATTTAACGTTATTGTAATATTTTTCACAAATTGAATGATACTCAAAATTAAATTTGATATCACTTTATTAAAACGTCATTGTTCTTGTATAATGTATATTAAAAAAAATCTTAAATCCATCTTAACTCACACCCACACCGCATCCCACCCCATCTCTATTTCTGTAACCTCAACCTACGATAAGGTTTAGTGATATCACGTCGATTGTTATATCAGTTTATATTACAATAACGTTAAATTCGTGTATTTATTGAGAAACTTTTAAAATTCGTGGAAAAAATCAAAATAGACCCAAAGTTCATGTATTTAAGCGTCAATTAATATATATTGTATAAGTAAAACATCGTTTTGATGAAATAGTATCACGTCGACTGTCATGTCAGTTTCAATTTGTGGAAAAAATCACAATAATATTAAATTCGTGTATTTATTGACAATTTTTAAAGTTGTGGAGAAAACCAAAATATGTCTAAAGTTCATGTATTTAGACGTGAATAACCCTTATATTAAATAACTCTAACTGTCAATAGCAATTTTAGTCGTGTGGATAACAAAGTGGAGAGTGAAAGTTTCACCCAAGTCTACCGTAACTTACACTTCTTTCTTCTAATATCTAAGCAAAGCAACAACACAAAAGAGAGCTTGCCATCTACACGCAAGCACACAAGATTGTCCATGTAATCTCCGATTTTCCCTCTCCTTCTCTTCCTCCATTACCACAGAATACATTGATCTTTCTTGCTCAATTTATATTAAACAAAAAAATGAAAAAAGGCACATAAACGGCTATATTTTGATTATTGTTGCGAAACCCTGAATGCCCCCCTCAACAATTGGTGGGGCCCCCAAAATTGTCATCTTTTTCATTGTTGAATAATTGGGACAGTTTGGATTCAATCCAATTGATCAAAATCACTAGTGGTTTTTTGATTCGTGTTTGTGATGACTTACAATGCCGGCCATGGCGATCTTAGGCTGGAGGTAGATTACGTGAAATTGGAGGTTGGCGGGGGCGGTGGGGCCGATGGTGGGGCCCAGTGCCTCAAGGAGGAGGTGTCGCCTTCTTGCGGCGGCGGAGGTACTGGAGGCGAATGGTGGTGGTTGTTGTGGTGGTGGGCAAAGTTACTACTGGTGGCTTTGTTTATTGGGGTGTTGCTTGCGGTTTTTTTGAAATGGATCGGACCCTTCGTCATGGAGAAGGTTAGATTTCCTCTAATGTGGGTGTCTGATTTTTTAGGATTTTATTTGTAAATGAATGCATATATGTGTTTTTTTTTCTGAATTGGGGATTAGGTCTATTTAGCCCCGGTTTCTCGGCAAATGTATCAAGAAATTGCAAGCATTTACTCCAAATCCATGTTTGTGTGTGTTGGTGAGCTATTTGTACCAACTTAATGCACGTTATCTTGGAATAGAAACTTTGTAGATTCAGGTGCTTTTGTCTAAGAATTGCTCCTTGTTTAATTATTGGAGAGGTTAGTCTGTAATGCAATTATTTATGTGTTGATGATGAGGTATGACGTTGGTTGTTGTACGCTGGAATTAACCTGTAGCTGGAAGTTCTTTTAGGAAAAATCTGGATGTGCTAGTCTTTGTATTTCACAGTTTTCAGGTGTGTTCGGTGTAATCGATCTGATCACTTCTTTCATTGCAACTATTCTTGTATCAGTTAAAGCTGGTGCATTGTAGTGTAGCAGTCCATATCTTAACTTACATTTGTTTGGTTTGATTCGAAGTTAACGAGTTCTCCAAAATATGTGATGCTCTGTCCAGGATGCTCTGTTTTTGCTTATAATGAAATTCAAAAGTCTAGTTGATGATGTTAAGCTCGGGATAATCCTGTTAGAAGCGTTTACTTTGTGTGATTGGATAGATAGATAAATGTATGATTGAGTATTTAAAGGATTAGATCATCAAACGAGTTCAAAAGTAATCAATCCATCAATGTAAATGGTAGATTACTCTGGATAATTTGTATCAAATCTATCGTATCACTCAAAGTAAATTTCCCCTTATTGTATTTCCTCTCCTTTGGCTATCATCTTCAAGTATGCAATTCGAATTGTCGTTGTCTATGTAATATATGTGCCTAAAATCCAGTGAGAAGTCTGGATATAACTCGACTGCTTTCACTGTTTTACATCTCTTCATCATTTCATTCTTTAGAGTTCTAGTTTTAACTAAGTGTTATGTGTACTTCTCCAGGAAATCATCCCCCTAATTAATTGGGAGAGGGGATCATTCAGCACGAAGCAGCTAGGATTTTTAATCTTCGGTTCTCTGACAATATTTCCATCCATCTTTTTACCTTCTTCACCGTCTATGTGGCTTGCTGGGATGACTTTCGGATATGGTTATGGATTTTTGCTTGTCATTGGAGGAGTCATATTTGGTGTCTCTCTTCCGTATTTCATTGGTTCACTTTTTTACCACAAAATCCAAGTACTGATATATGGTTTTTATATCGTTTGTCACATATTTTAGTGTTTTATGCTCAAATGCACAAAACAAAGTTAATGTTCTTTTTTCTCACTTGTGTAGGTGTGGTTAGATAGATATCCTAAGCGAGCATCTGTGATAAGATTGGCTGGCGAGGGAAGCCCGTTTAATCAGTTCAGAGCTGTAGCACTCATTAGGATTTCTCCTTTCCCTTACATCATACATAATTACTGTGCCGTAGCTACAGATGTGAAGTTTGGTCCTTACTTGTTAGGGACACTGGTGGGGATGGTGCCAGAAATCTTTCTTACACTTTACACGTTAGCTCTCTTCGTCCCTCTCTCTGTCTCTGTTTCTCTCTCACTCCCCTCCCCCTTCGGTTGTGGATAACTAGATTAACAAACAAACAAAACGTTTGTTAGAATGTTTCTTATCCTTGTGCATGTACACGCATACAATTTTGTAACATTAAGGTTTCATAAATTCTTGGTGGAGATTCTTTTTCTACTGTATTAATATTATTTCTAGTGTATCCTATTGCTTGCGACGGTGCATGTTGTTTGACATCTTATATACTTGCACAACGGGTATCCAGTTTCGAGGTCTTATATGCTTCTTGCATCATGGAAAAATGTGGAGGAAATATAATCCAATTGGAGATTATGATAATACTGTCTGATCCACTAATTTCGACACTATCCAGTTTCACGGTCTGATGCCAAATATAGTGAAATTGTTTCTTATTATGCATGCTTTCCTCTTAATCATGTATATTTTGCCTCTATGATTGGCATGCTGCTTGGCTGAGGTATCATATCATGTTTATGATGGAAATTTTTCCATTTTGTATTTCCTTTATGCCCTTTTCTTTTTCTTTATTTTCCTTCTGGTTTCATGTAACATTACAGAAGCAATTTTCTTTTCTTGGTTGTTTCTCATTACTTTGGGCTGATGTGTTATTACTTTAAATGCAGTGGAATTATCATACAAACTTTAGCGGATGCCACAGATGATCGGCAAACCATGTCGGGTCCTCAGATTTTGTTCAACATTGCTGGCTTCTGCATTACTGCAGCAGCGACCGTGCTCGTCACATTGTGCGCAAAAGGAGACTGAAGGAACTGCAGATGGAAGAGGTGCTAGTCTTGCAGTAATACCTCATATTACATGTGGCTAGATTATTGCTTTTATTGCAATTATACACCACCCATAGCGCATATATGAAACTGCTCGCCGTCTGGTGAGTTTATAAGTTGGCTGGTCATTCTTTTGAGACCCACCCATCTGCCGGGAGGGAAAAGGAGTAGTTGGGCATCACAACTAATGATACGTTACGACCCCTTTTGTTCCTTACCCTCCTCATCCATGGTTGAGCATGATCTGTATATAAGTTACAAGAAGCTATCCAAGCTGCTTCACTTAATAAGTCAGTCCTGAACTTTACCATAAGTTTGAAATTATATATATCAATGACTCATGTAAATTTATGCCTTAATTTGTTGTTTGTAGTAAGAGTAGGTGCATTATGTGTATATGTTTGTTTCTGAGAAGGGGATGATATATTGTGCAAGGTAGGTATCAGTGTCGCTGCAGCTAACATAGGTGCTTACCGATCTCCCGGCTAACAAACCTTGTAAATCTATTGCGGGGCGTGTGATGCAGTCCAGCTTCTCTACCTCCGAGCCTGACTTTATTTATAAAAAGACAAGGAAAAAAAGGAAATAAAAAAGGAATAAGAGAAATGGTCCCTTTTTGAGTCCTCGTTTTCTTATTTTAAATGGGGATATAATTTCTCTAGGGATGAAAACTATGTGATTTCTGAATATCCCTTGTGTCTTTAGTTATTAATCTCCTTGTATGCTACTTCTCTTTACTTTTTCTTTGTGATATTGTGGAATGTATGATGTTGTACGAGCAATGAAGTGTAGAGATTAACAATTGTTTTAGTAGTAGAACGTCGAAATAACCGTAGTACGATGAAGGACAAGATGGTTGAAAATACGACTCGGAATGTGCACTAGATTTTAAGACCTACCATAAACTTCGAAAATAAAATAAAAAATCTCGTATCTTGTAGGATGACTTCTCTTTGAAACACATGAGCGGTTTTGTGATTGCTGAGCCTACGAAAAATAGAATGGATGCTAGAGAAGGAAATAACATTTATTTCTCTCTATTTGACAACGAACCAAAATAAAATGGGTCATTAACATCAGTTGTGCCATTACATTTTCTCTCTACAAACTCGACGACGAGCTAAAGTGAAATGGACCAACAAAATTGCCGTGGCATTTTGATGCGATAAACTCGTATAAGTTTAGTAGTCATCTAGTATGATACAGTAAACCCGCACGAGTTTATCCTATAAAAAGCACGGGCACATGTTTGTCTTCAGATAAAGCACACTAAATTGTAGAAGTCACAATCTCATCTTTGGATCAGTGAGCTATGAGGATGTCCAATGTTTTTAGAACTTCTTCGGACCAACCGGCTCAATTTGTTAATCACAAACTAGTCAATTATCAGTTTGATTATATGTTATTTTTAAGTTTCAAATGACTCCATGTCAATCGACAGTTCAGCGAATTGGTCAATCGGACCGTATTATTATTATTATTATTATTATAAAAGTAACATCTCCACGATTAGTAGTGTAAAATATCTTTTTCTTCCTTTAGATAGAAAATGATAATGAAGCAATTGTAAATGCTAATCTTCAATTTTTTTCTCCTGGATTGTTATTCATGGCATTGTGTATGATATAGAAAAAAATTATATAGAGAATAATGATTGTAGGAGCAGACTCCGATTTGTAGTTGTGCTTTTATTTTAGTATTTTTAAAATACATAATTTTTCATTTTCATGGATAAACTTTGATTTATTTATAGTGCTGAACAAAATTAATGGATAATTCACTTTACTCTGAGTTGATATAATATAGAAATTTTTACTTTTATTTTATAATACTTTATCATGGTAGTAGTTTATTCAGTGTCTATATATTTTAATGTATATACATCTTATATATGTATAAAATCAAATGTTTGGGGTCACTCAATTTTTAAAATGGCTTAACCAGTCAAATTAGTGATTCAATTAAGGTTTGATGTCCATTTCGGGTTAAAAATATTGTTTTGCTGTTGCCCTGTTTTTATTTGCTTGTGATGTCCACCGGATCAAAATTGGATGTCTCAAAGCCCCTTAAAATAGGCACATCATCTTGGTTGAAAGAGAATTATGGCTTCCAACTAAAGGCGAGTCACTACCAAGTGATCAACTTCAAGTCTGTAACAATGTCAAAATGTAGTCTTGCATTTTTGAGATGAAGTGGATGAATTTCAAAAGTGTAGTCTTGCATTTTTGAGATGAAGTGGATGAATTTCAGATCGAAACAAGAATTATAAATTTTAGTAATTTTTCTTAAATTGAATACAGTTCATTACAAACTAATCTACTATAATATATCTATCTCATATTGCACTAGTGTTGCGCCCGTGAGTAATTTTATCTTTGTCTAAAAATTTTAAGTTAAATAATTATATTAAAAATTAGTAAATATTAATATCATAGAGGTGTTATCATTTCAAATTGAATAATTTTAGAAAACTGAAGTACAATAATATTGAGGAGCTACACAATACCTTATAACGTTATATATTTTATAAGTATGTTAGCGACTTATTTAAAAACAATGTACAGATGAAGTGGATAACTTACTATAATATTTATAATTTGTTATATAATTGTTTGTCTTAAGCATATACTTTTATATTTTAAGATTAAAGTTCAAATACAGTAAAAAAAGTTAAATAAAAGAAAAATAAATATATTTGAAATGTTGTTTGTGAATAGACAAAATAGTGCGACCAAAATTAAAATATTATATATTTTGCAATACTTCCTTATATTCAATATTTGTAGTAGTAGCTTTTTTATGGTCACCATCATTTTCACAAACCAAAATTCTCAAACCCTTACTATTTGTGACTCTTGAACTTACTACATACAATTGACCATGATTAAAAATTGATTTTTTCAAAAATAATCCAACAAGGGATAATGTTTGACCTTGTCTTTTGTTTATTGTCATTGCATAAGATACTATGATAGGAAATTGTTTTCTCTAAAATTTGAATGGCAGTTTTGGATCTGATGGTGTCAATGACATTCTTGGAATAAGAACTTTGTTTCCAGTATTTTGACCGGTTATAACTTTGGCTTCCAATACGTGACTCCCAAGTCTCGTAATAACCAATCTAGTGCCATTGCACAAATCATTTGCATGATCTATATTCCTCAAAAGCATGACTGGAGTTCCAACTTTCAAATATAGTTCATGATTAGGGACACCAGAACATTTAAGACTGTTTAAGAACTCAGGTGTGTGTATATCTTGTAACAAATATGAAGTTGCATCTATTGTGCATGTCCTATCTGAGCTCAAATATTGTATGCCTTCACATTTATTGAGGACTCAACCACATTAAGTGTAGGTGTCAAAATAGCTCGTTCTTGTAAATAGGTTGAGTTGTCGTTGCAATTGCTAGATAGTGAATAAATCTCATCAAGCAATAGAAATATTTAATGAGTATATCATCTGAAAGATCAATCTCTACTTCACCATTGGACCTCCTATTCGAAATAAAAGTTTACTCAAATCACATTCATATTTACTCAACTTCTCTGTCATTTTATTTCAATAGAAAAACACTATGCCAAAAAATTTCCTTAATTTCCATTTCATCTCTCGACTCTCACTCTCTCCCATCAAGCTACCACAGTTCTTGAAAAATGGTCATCTTAAACTGTCTCTCTCTTCCAAAACAAATATCTCTCCCAAAATTCGAGCAGCCCCGCCAATCACCTCCTCCTCCATCCACAAATGCCGCTAAAAAGCTCATCTTTAGCTCGAGGGCCACGAGAATCTTGATAGGAGCTGCTGGAATTACCATGATGTCCCTCGCCGGGCCCTCCTACGCTGCTGAGTTTCCGATTCTGAGTGAACCATCCAACGCTCTCTCTCTCCCCACCTGGGCCGTTCATGTTTCCAGCGTTGTTGAATGGTAAAGCACTTGCCCAAATCTATGTTTGTGGACTGATTTGGGTGGCGCGAAATTGCCCACGTTATTGAATGCTGATTCTTGTTATTTGAACTTGTATATCATATAATAATATAATGGGATTTATGCGCAACTGTTGTTGTGCTGAAAAGGGCTACTGCGATGGTTTTGGTGTGGCAGTACGGCGAGAAATCTGGTTATGAATCTTGGAAGGGTCTCTCTTGGGGAATGGTGAATTACTCTTCTCCCCATTTCAGTATTATTCTGCATTTTCCGCAAATATTTTATACTTAATGGTAAAATATGTTAATTTGATTTCAACTTTTTACAAGAAGGTTATCTTACTAGGACATGCCATGTATAGGTATAGCTGAAGTAGTTACTAGAGTTTGATATAAGTTTCGATTGTGTTTTTCAGAAAATAACCAGTAGACTGCTTATGAAAATGCTCTCAAAGTCCCATTTGCGTTGATCTTGATCGCATGCTAATGTAGTAATGTGATTTTCTGAATAGATAATTAGCTCGACATTTATCAATTTGTGCAGGTACCCCTCTTAGGTGGAGCACTCTGTGCCTGTACGTGGCATTTGTTTTACAACGCAGAGTCCCTTGAGGTATCAACTTTGCCTTTTTCACAAGTTTCTTTTAGTACAATTATCTTTGCAGACTGCTGGATACAAGTCTGTGCCTGCTGCCTTTTACAGTTTACCCGATCAATTATGTGACCATAAGTTGCAAGCTTAAATATTTCATGTCATCCCAAGATAATCATCAATTATTTCAAATTAAACAAGATAGTAGAGGCTCACCATTGTTTCTAAGATGAGCTGTGCTCATGTATAAATCTCTTGTGGAAACGCACAACGATTGATTATTAGAGGGATCTCATAAGTATAGTGCTTCGTAAGGTCTTGATCTGCAGGACTGCATTATGCTTTTCAAAATTACAATATTTTCATTGCAATTATAGTCAAATTCCAAGCCAATTACTTCTCAATCTCAATGAACAATACCATAAGCCAAAGACCATCAAATGACATATTTTGACAGAGTGAAGTAACGGGATAGTAGCTATCCCTTGCTGGAGGCTGCCCTTGTACTGGAAATCAGCAGCTGCTTCGTTATCTTGAAACCATCAATTTTTAGGGACTAATATGTTCATTGATGACTTAATCAAGACCCAGCTGTTCCTTCTTACCTTTCCTTCTTTGGGTTTAACAAAAAAAAGGTGCTTGATTTTCTCTATACTCTGTAGTCATTAGTCAACAATTCCAAGAATGACATTTTATGAAGGAAACTCTTTAAGCTATTTATCTGTTGAGGTATTGTAGGATCAATGACAGGAAATGCAGCTTACTTCTATACTAAAATTTTATCTATACTTAAGCTGACCCCTGTTTTATTTTTCATTTTATTCTTAAAAACTGGAATTATATATGCATTACCAGGATCCTGATTTTGTTTTGCATTTATATTATTTCATTTGTGGAGTGTCTGCCTGTATAACCGCATCATCTGGATAATTTTTAGATCTTGGTGGCTCTCCAAGCGGCTTTGACTGTGATTGGTAATGCAACAATGTGCATAGCTGCCTACCGCATCTATGTATCATCACAGGAACGCTCCAAAAACTCGTAAATTCCATTCTTAATACAGAACCCAGCCGCAATACTTCTTCTTTCACTCCATCTCAATGGTAATTCTTCTCCTTTATAAATGATCTTTTTTTTTTGTTTGGATAAGGTGGAACAAGAGTCTAATGCTGTCTAATAATTTCAATCTTGTTATTCTTGTTATGTTTCACATCTGATTAACAAAAGTTTCCAACATCAGGCAGTTCCCCGATCACATGAGGAGAAACTTGACTGTACGCGAACACACGGGTTCCAACTTTACCACGGCAAGTGAGTTAGTCAAATCATGTGGTTGGATTTCATTAGTGTAATGTCTTAAAAAACACGTATATATTGAACCATTTGAACATCCACTCTTGTATGGATGTTCTTATCCTCTCTGTTGCTTCTCAGTCAATAGCATGTATTATGCTTTCTAGACAAAAGTTGCACATTGTGATTCTTATTATGCTTTCTAGACAAAAGTTGCACATTGTGATTCTTAGTTTGACAAATGTTGTTGATGCATGTTTTTCCAACTGGTCCATATCTCTCCACTTCTCCAAAATAATTTGCAGATTGTGTGCTAACGAAATCTTTCTTATTAGAATGGTGGAGGGTTTTGACTACATGCCTTGAATATTGAATTAGGGAATACCAAGTCCGATGGGGAGAGAATATGAAATATTGGTTAATAGAATTTTCTGGACTAAAATGTTGGAGATGGATATGGAAAATGTTTAGTAAAAGCATAATTGCTGATTGTGTTGCATTTGGGATTAATTGAAATAAACAGTTAGCTTGGTGGGAATAAGATAGGCACTCCACGTTGGAAGAATGAGTAAGTGCAATGAGGCAGTGATGGAATGAGATTTTATTGGAAAAAGAGAAGAAAAACTTGAAACCCCCAGAAATCACAAATCAAATACTCAAGGGACGAGCTTCATTAAAATCTCTGGCAAAAAAAGCACTAGAAAAAAATACATAAAAGGGAAAGGAGTATTCGTTTAATAAACAATACAAGTGCAAGAAGGGTGAAACATATCCTGAAAGACAAACGTAACAATCTGAGGATGCAGAAAAGACTAACATGTTGGGAAAAACACACACCATAATCACGATATGATATAAAAAACACGAGAATTATTTAACCAATTTATCTTGCGACTATGTTTGGAGGTGATGTCAAGTCGATGATTTACTATGATATTTGAGATATAGATTACACGGAGAAACTGTCATTAAATAGAACAATAATAAAAGATAACCCTAAGCTCATTAGGATCCGTCTGGCCCAAAAAAATGAGCCCAAATAGTTGGATTAACGAGATCGGGTTTTTGCATACCGTCATTCAAGCTCCACTCCAACACACCAACCATATAGAATAGAAGGAGAGGCCATAATATCAGCAACTCGATTGTTTTCTCTGTAGATTTGAGTCCAAATGTCCGCGACGATGAAGCCAACTGTGAGCTCAATCGCAATAATGACAGCGAGGAGCTCCGCCTCAAAATCGAAACCATTTACCGTCGAGCTGTGGAAGTACTAAGCTATTAACGAATGCATCACACTACACGTTCAATATTGTAAATGTGACTATTTTTTATTTTCTATTCTAGTTTGAGCTTAGATATTAAACTATGATTTTATTATTGTATTCATTTTTACGAGATGCATCATTAAATTGAACAATATATTGTATCAATTATTTATATTTTTGGAACTAGTAAAATACATTGAATAATTTAACGAGACAATAAGAGGTGTTTTATTGTTAAACTATTACCAAGTATTCTATTATTGAAATATATTCATTTTTCACATTTTATACTTGATTGGATTAAATACTAGAATTTTAAAATGACTGAACATAGTATTAGTATATATATATATATATATATATATATATATATATATATATATATATATATATAGTATAGCATATAATATATGAATTAATTGAAAACATTTAATAATAGAATATTAAGTGTAGATTTTGGGCGTAAAAACGATATTGTTATTTTGAGATATGTGTAGATATTTATTTTGTGGTGATTAATATAAGTAAAACTATTTTTAGTAAATATATTAACGTCTTCTAGTGTTTAAGATAGCATGTTTAAAATCTATTTTTTCTCTAAAAGTTCTTAGATTCAAATCCTACTATTTATAAATTTTTAAAAAAAATATTAATGAAATTTAAATATATAATAAAATAGAGGCTAAGGGTCTTTATGTAAATTGACAAATTAATCAACATAAGTAAATTATTAATAAGAGTATATAGTTTATTGAACAATCTGAAATCCTTCTTTTTATATAAATTTGATGGTAGAATGATCAACATATGTTCCCATACTAATATTTTCAAGTTATATATAGACTTTAACTTTCTTATAGAATGGAGGGAGTAGTAAATTGGAACCAAAAAAAATATAGGATTCTTTCTTATTTTCGTTTGTCTATCCCTCATCTGTCAATGCCAGACTTTTGTGGAACTATGGTCCAATAAAGAAGAAAAAATTATAATGTCAACGTGATTTTTTTTTGTAAATAAGTGAGTAAATTGATGGTAATTGATGTTTATAAAATAGAAAACATAAATTTTTGATAGGCGAATAAAAAAAAATTAAATATAAATTTTTTATGAACAAAAAAAAAAGTAAAAGTTAAAATTTAGAAAACAATGTTATTTTCTTTTAATATAATTTCAGGGGGGACTTTGGACCATATGCATACATTTATGTTGAATGAAGTGGTCAACTTTTTTCAAATGACATGTCCGAGTGCAAGAAAGGACAGGCCCCCCTCTCTTTGTTGAATAGAGCAAATCAGTATGTCGATGTGAAATCTCCATCAATCAACCAATTAACTTCACTTTCCATCCTTCATGGCTTTCCACCTTCTCAACTAGAGAAAAAAGCATATCAATTTATTCAATTTACTTTATCAAAATTCAGTTGGGGGAAATTCATGATACATCACAACCCCACCACCCCCTTCCTATCATTTCATAAAATAAATATAAATTTAAAAAGAAAAAAAGGGAGTGCTGATTATTGAAAAATAAATAGTAACAACAAATTTAATAATACATAAAAACTAGCCATTTTTATGATGAATAGACGACATTGCTATTTTAATTGTATTTTTATCATTATATTTAATTTTTGAAATTTATTATGATGTGAAGGCGCGATGATGCAACATGGATCAATCATGCGATGATACAAAGGAACGAATGAATTCTTTTGCATCTTCACGTTTGTTTATTGTTTAAATTAATAACTACTGTCTTTCTGTTTGTTTATTGTTTCACACATGATTTTACCTTCGATTTCGTATAATTGAGTTACATTATATTATGCCAGTTGTTAATGATTTGCAAGTAAGTACATTCATATAATCATATATATTTGTAAAGGCGGGCAACCCTTTTTGATATTTTTGAAGAATTCAAGTCGTTACTTGTATAGTTGTATGTTTAACAAGCCTCTTTAGGTGCGAACCAAACGTTCACGTATTTATCAATTAAAAAGTTAGGTAATATTTCATTTCATTATGGTCTGAATTAATGAATTTTTGGTTGGTGACTTGGTTGTCTAAACTGAAATTACACTTTTGCTGAGAAGACCTCGAAAGACTGCTCCTATAGGTTATTTTTTTTACTTCTTTATTTTAGATAATAATATTTTTTAATAACTACTATCTTTATGTATGATTTTTTTTAAAAATAAAATAAAATTTCTCCCTTTATGAGATTCGAACTCACGTATACGAATTTATCCGCTAAAAGTGTTGAATTCACCATAGATTTCACGATTGAATGGCTGAAAATGATTCTTATTTTATATGCTAAGATTGATTTGTATTTGATCAGATTCCTATAATATTAATATAATACTAATAAGTAACTTGAATTATATGAAAATTTCTTAATATTGAGTTAGTTTAACTTAGAAAAAATATTATGCATTCTATGTTCGTCTCTCTCTAAGATATAAAGTTCCCCTAAAATGGTCCCTGGCCAACTAAGATATAAAATTATTACACAAATATTAGCACGTCTAACTCAGCATATATACTACTTTCTAAATATCAATATTAATAATTATTTTATAATTTGTATCTCCGCATCTTTGGTCTCCATTATCCATTTTTTTTATTAAGGTTTGCAATATCAATTTTTACATAAGTGTTTCAAGGATCTTGACATCGATATTTTGATTCTCTTCGTCCAAATTCAGTGTTATGGAAAACAATCCGAGTACAATCAAATCACTGACCCACCACTATTAACTCTTTACGTTCAAGAAAACTGAAATCTATTAACTCTATACATTGAAGAAAAATGAAACCATCATCATATGAATATTGTTATTTATTATGATTATTATTATTTGAAGGTGGACCATAAATTGGATTGCTCTTTTAAAAGTTGGTCCTCTCCATTGCCCTTGACGTTTCCCCATTTACGTTTATGCCCAATGAAAAAATCCGTAAATTCAGTGCGAATTCAGTCTATGTCGCAGGATGGTAATTAATCTTCATTACATATTTTAAATCCGTTAACTTTTAACTAATTGAGTTAAACTCCTAGATGTTTTTTAACCTTCACTATTATTACACTCGCAAAGTAGATTTGTGTAGCGATTTGGTTTCCAACTAAGTTCTAGCAAATCACTAACAACTTTCACTACTACTATCACTCTTGTAGTTGAATCTGCCATTATGACCGTCATCTGAATATGAATGCACGATGCCATTGCACTAATGCATCACGCAATGATGGCCCGTGCACAGAATCTTCACCCATTATATGAGTTGTGTTGGGTTTTGTTGGCATCGATTGCAACAATATACAATAATACCAATGCAGCGAAAACAATTTTACGAAACACACACAACTAAGAAATATTCCCTATTTTCTCAAACAAGAAAATAACCACAAGCTATCAAAATAATATGCAAGACAAAAAAAATGAGACAAGAGATTTACGTGGTTCGGCAAATGCCTACGTCCACGGGAGCAGCTTTAATCACTTCTTGAGGTGAATCGACGATTTGCACAACCCGCAAATTCATCACGTAAGAAACCGAGATACAACCAAATAGAAGAAATCCTTCTTGCTATTCAAGTACTCTACCCACGCCAAAGACCTCACGATATAAGCTCACTCACTCCACTAGTGTATCCTCTCTTTTCTCTCCTCTATTTTGTCGCCTTTCTCACAAAAGAGTCATCATACACAAAATAGCTACCGCCTCCTTTTAGAAAAACTGCCGAGAGGCAATTTAAGGGACAAAGAGGAAGGGTCATGGGTGGGCTAAAATAAAAGAATTTGGGCCAACTAACAACCCAAGCCCAACAACAATTCTCCACCTCGTACATCATTTGATAAACCTCAAATGTTGGACGAACACGAGACCGAATATACCACTCGCACCACTGCACCATTATGACCATGGCGCCTACATACCACATAAGGATCAAGCTCCTGTAGTTCAACAACCGGGGAAGCTCCACCACCCCAACACCGCCCGTAGGGCTGCCCTGTCTAAATCATCAACACGGTTGATATGTAGCAAGTCCAAACAGTGTTGGAACTTACCACCGTCACCACCTTGGTTAACATGTCTTTGGATTATCATCGTGTGCACTTTCATAAGAGAAATATCACCTTCCTCCACGACATCCCGCAAAATGATACCGACATCGATATGCTTGGTACGAGCATGATGAACTTGGTTCTTTGCCAAATGAATTGCACTCGGCTATCACACCACAAGTCCACACGATCCTGCGTAATCCCGAAGTCACCTAGAAGACCCCATAACCACAATGCTTCCTTCACTCCCTCTGCCAAGGCCATGTACTCCGCCTCAGTAGTAGAAAGAGCCACTGTGGCCTGCAACATAGATCTCCAACTAACTGGAGCACCGTGTATACTGAACATATGCCCAGTAGTAGATCGTCGTCTGTCTAGATCACCAGCATAATCCGAGTCCACAAACCCATTAACTTGACAAGTAACTCCACCGAAACACAATCCGATATAGACGGTACCCTTCAAGTACCTAAGGATCCACTTCACAGCTTCCCAATGTGTCTTTCCAGGATTAGCCATAAACCTGCTCACTACACTAACTGCTTGTGAAATGTCTGGACGTGTACACACCATTGCATACATCAAACTGCCAACTACACTAGCGTAAGGCACTTTTTCCATCTGTGCTTTCTCTTCCGCTGTAGTGGGAGATTGCTTACCAGAGAGCCTGAAATGGGGAGCCAATGGAGTTGTCACCGATTTTGCATCTTGCATCCCAAATCTCTGTACAACCCGCTCAATATAGCTTTTCTGGCTCAGGAACAGTGCACCTTCCTTCCTCTCTCTTTTAATCTCCATACCCAGTATTTTCTTAGCAACGCCCAAATCCTTCATCTCAAACTCTTTACCAAGTTGAGATTTCAGTCTATCTATCTCCACCTTGCTTTTAGAAGCAATAAGCATGTCATCCACATACAACAGAAGATAGATATACCGCCTGCGAAGTCTCCGAATATAGACACACAAGTCATACTCACACTGAATACCCATGCTTCAAAGATGAAAAATCAAACCGCTTGTACTAATTTGGCGAGGAGATTTCTTCAATCCATAAATGGATTTTCTCAAGCGATAAACATGATCCTCTTTTCCCTCAACCTTGTATCCTCAGTTGACGATATAAATCTCCTCCACCAAGTCTCCATGCAAGAAGGCGGTTTTGACGTCGAGTTGTTCCAGCTCAAGATCACCATGAGCAACAGCACTCAACAACACCCGGATAGAAGTGTGTTTCACTACTGGAGAAAAAATCTCATTGTAGTCCACTCCCTCTTTCTGTGCAAATCCCTTTGCCACTAGTCTCGCCTTATACCTTATGCCACCGAGCTCGGAGTTATCCTCTTTCTTCTTGTAGATCCACTTACACCCAATAGCTTTCTTTCCTTTAGGCAATGGGAGAACTCCCTCCAAAACTTGATTTTTCCGAAAAGACTCCATCTCTTCTTCATTCGCAGCCAACCAGTTTGCACTGTTCTTATCTCGAATAGCCTCTTGGTAAGATGCTGGTACCGCATCCTCCTCTGGTAGTGCGCACCCAACCAAGTTAGCCTGCCCATAATGCTTCAAAGGCTGATCTGATCCCAGCTTTTGTACCTTCTTGTATGCTCGCTTTGGTCTAGTGGAAACCAAATCATCTGCAAGCTGCTGTTGGTGTAGGACCTCTACATTCTCTTGATCAACTGCCTCGTGTTCATACTCATCATCACTCTGTTCTCGAGTGTCTCCATGAACTGCCTCTTGAACACGACTAGAACCAGGTTGGTCTTTAGGTTCTATCTCGATCACCTGAGACTTGACCGTCTCATTTTCATCTTCACCTGGTATTGCAGCTTTAAACTTAGCTGCCATGGAATATTCATCAAAGGTGACATCCTCGCCGATTATAAACTTTGAATCTTCTAAGCACCACAGCGATAGCAATTTTCACTCTGTCGATACTCCAAGAATATTGCCTTCTTGGCCCTCGCCTCAAGCTTTCCTCACGACGTGATAGTATGTCAGGCATCCAAAATTATGAGCCTCTCATAATCGCATGTTCCCGGACCATAGCCGTAGGAGTATCTCCATCTAGACTCGAATGTGAGATCGATTGATTATGTGAAGAGTCGTAAACATCGACTCGCCCACCATTCTCTTCCTAGCCCGCATGTGACCGCATAGACATCGCCGCTCTCGCAGTCCGATTTAGTCTCTCGCGACCCCATTCTCGCTGCGGTGTATTCTCGATCCATTGCCTCGCAATTCCTTCGGTCACAAAACTTTGAAGGCACCATCTATATACTGCATCGTTGTCGATCTCGTTGTCTTCAATTTTCTTCCCTATCTGCTTTCAACCATTGCTTTCCACTTCTTGAACGTGTCAAACACCTCATTCTTATGCTTCAAGAAATAAATCCAAGCATATCTAGAATGATCATCAATGAACGTGACATAGTACCTGGATCATCCCTTAGAGATAACTGTAGTTGGCCCCCATACATCCGTGTGCACATAATCCAAGATGTCTCTGCTCCTGTGTTTGCTGGCCCTGAACTGAACTTGGTGTGCTTTCCCGTACACGCAATGCTCGCAAAACTCCATGCAAGGCTTTTCAAGTTCTTGACAAACTTGCTTTGCAGAGATCTGACCCTTCTCTCGACATGTGTCCGAGTCTTCGTGCCATAACCGGTGTAGTCACCGGTTGCTACCGTTCCACTTGCTCCAACTGCCGCAATTCCTGTCACCGTAGTACCCAAAAGGGTATACAAGTTCCTTTGACGGATACCTTTCATCACAACTAAAGAACCCCGAACAACCTTCTTGACTCCATTCCAAATAACAATTTTACAGCCAGCGGAGTCTAACGCACCAATAGAAATAAGGTTCTTACGCAAGTTTGGGACATGTCTCACCTCATTCAAAGTTCTGATAACTCCATCATGCATCCTGATTCTAATTGAACCAAGCCCCACTGCTTTACATGAATGGTTATTACCCATCAACACAGTTCCACCATCTACCTCATTATAGGTAGTAAACCACTTCCTATTTGGAGACATATGATAAGAGCAACCCGAATCAAGTAGCCATTTATCAGAGCTTACCTCATCACAATTGACCGAGAAGCAATCACCCAAATCCTTTTCCTCTGAAGCATAACCAGCCTCTTGTGTCCCTTGTACCTCTCTGTTGTTGTTGTCGTTGTTCTTGTTCCTGTTCTTCTTCCAAGTTGCCCTTTTGTTTGGGCAATTTGCTTTGAAATGCCCAAGTTGCCCGCACTTAAAACATGATCTTTCTGTAAGACGTTTAGAACTGGATCTCGACTTTCCTCCATTGCCTTTCCCTCGTTCATGCGTTCTACCCCTTGTAAATAACCCCTGTGCTTGCTCCTTGTTACCACTAGTTGTCACAGCCCGGTTCGGCTACCACCTTACCGGACCGTGACTCGGGTTCGGGTTAAGTGAATATGAAACGAATAAGGTTTCCAACTCATTTCATCTACGAAGAATTGTAGATGTTCCAAAGTAAACAAGAATCATGATGAATCAAAGATAGCTTATATATATGATGGTTTCAAGGTTTCAACAAAACAAGAGCTTTTACAAAACTTAACATAGTAACAAAGCGTATGAGTCTCAAGAGCTTAGCAATGAACAAGCGTGTGAGACATGCATGTGAAGATGCATTCTCAAGGTGAACCAAAATACTTCATACTTCAAAAGATTCCGCTCAACTCCCGCTCTGTTCCATCACCTGCTCAACCTGCACATTTAAAAACAAACATGCAGGGCTGAGTACAAATAATGCACCCAGTGGACACATGCCGAAAACATTTTGCTTTACGAAATATCAGATCGCCTCGCCACGGTAAGACCTGAGGGTTTTGTTTGAAAAAGGCCTTGTGCTTACTAAATACATTTTCATTTTCTCAAAACATCGCTTGCGCAAGCATTTTCACATCACTACAACGTATATTCCAAGTCGGCATATGGATTAACGCGCCGGGAGGGAGGCCTCCCTTCACCCGGACGCACGACTGATCGCAACCGGCGATTCAGAGGCTGAAACAACTTATCGCAACCGGCGATTCAGAAGCTGAAGTGTACACAACCCTAAGCTAGGATTCCCCCTTCACCTCCAGCTTAGGATCCGAATTCGTAATACTTTTCCTGTTGCCCGAGCAACCCGAATGGACATATACAAAACATAAAACATTTTCTGGCAGACAATATCGTATCTCAAAATTTTTCAAGAAAGCAAGACAAGAATAACGATAAACATTTTTCAAAAGCTCATAAAAGGTTTTGGTAAGAAAGCCCACAAAGGGTTTAGGTAAGAAAGCCCACATTTTGTTGAGATAAGAAAGCCCACCTCGAGGACTTAAGGTTTCTTAAGTCACTAGTTTTATTCTCGGTTTCCGTTCTCCTTCGAGTCGACCTTATCAATGTAAGAAGCGAAATTTTAGCATATCATCATCTGCGTAAGATTCTTCGATCCGCATCGTACTATCCTTTCATTCATTCTTTTGTTCAAATCGTTGGTAGAGGCGACATAGCCTATAACGTTCTTGGCGTCAAATAAGGCTAACGCAGGACTTATTTTGAGGTTTCTAATCAATTGATGTTGATTACGAATTTTCTTGATTTATAAGGAATATTCTACCATTTTTAGTATATAATGACGCTTTAATGTACTTACGTAACGTAAGTTACATTGTTACTAACGTCTTCGTCACATAGATCACGATTATCGATTCACGTGCCCTTTGACTTTGGTCAACGTTTTGGTCAACAATTTTGACCAAGTCAATACTTAGTCAATAATTTTGACTTTAATCAACAAAAGTCAACATTTTGACTTTTCAATTTCTTATGAAATTCTATCATTTTATGTGCAATTCTTGTTCTAAAAAATTCCCATAAAATTATATTATGTCTAAAACATTATTTTAGATCATTTTATGTAATTACTTTGGTCAAGTAAAATCATATACCTTAGAATTATACTATATGGTTTTTAGTTTTCATAATTCACTAAGTAAACCATTTTTAAAAATTCCAATAAATTCACATAACACTTAATCATCCTTAACTATGCTTACTATAACATAATTGTTATTTATTATGAACTATTGAATTTAATTTACCTAAGTCATATTTTGAAACTTTGACTTAGGTCCAATTAATTTTTATAAATTTCAATAAATTCCTACAACCATATATTATGAATCTACATCATCAATATGACATGATAATACTTAAATATGGTTTATATCTCAATATCATATGATATATTAAAATTTTCGAAAATCTTGAACTTAAGTACTAAAGTTCTCCAAAAATTCTATATAAATTCATATAAGCTTATTTAATACTCTAGATTATTATTCCATGCTCAAATCTATAATTAAAAATCAAAATCATCAACATATTTCCTTCCTAAATTTTCGGTCCCATTTTTGAATTAAATAGCATGCTTAATTTTATGATTTAATCATACTACATGCTTAATAACATCATATAAACATAATATCTAAACATATTAGCATAAGTTATGTAATTTTCGAAAATCACATGAACATACTAAGCTTATAACATGAATTCTAATGTATATATGAAGCTCGTAAGAAATCTAACCTTTTAACCGGTATGAGTTTGATCGGTGTCGTCTATACGCTCTAAGTTTGGATTCTTGCACAAGTGAACTCTCTCTCTTTCTCTCCTTACTATTTTCGAAACTTGGTGTGTGATGAATAAATGAATGCCTTCTTTGGGTATTTATAGACTTAGGCTACTATTTTTTTTTTTTATGTGAAAATATCTAATGTCCACTTGTTATAAATCTTATCCTTATCCTTATCAAAAACCTTATCATATACAACTTGCATCCACTTGCTACCTTATCTCTTAGTTAGATACATTGAATCATAGTTTAATTAAAATCAACACCTTATTATATATATATATGTGGATCGGCCCTTATCCATAGCTTAGGATAGATTTTATTTTTTTCTTTCATTATACCCTTTATTATATCATATTATAATTAAATTAATAATTTATAGCATAATTATCAAGAATTATCACTTTATATAATATATATATCATTTTTGAAAACTACTAAATTCTAAACCTTGATTACTTGTTCAAATTGAACACCACCTTATCTCTTTACACAAGTGGATCCTTATCCTATCTTAATGAGATCTTATCTTATCTCTTCATTTATTAAGACTAGATTTGGTGCATTGATCTTTATAAAATTCCTAAGATTTTCGGCCCCCCCCTATTCAATGAACCTTGGATTACTTGTTCCACTTGATAACTATGTCTATTATACACCTAATATAGGATAAGATCCAACTCATAGCTTATCCTTAATTATAGGATAATGTTTATCACATAAATCATACTTAAAACCCTAAGATTTCGCCACTTTTAATCACAAGTGCACCCCCACTTGTGCAAGTTGTAATACACCTCATTTTGTCCTTAATGACATCATAATAATATAATAATTATCATATATCACTAATTGAATAAGAATAAAAATTAAATTGTACTTAGAAAACCCTAATTTTCGATTTTCACTAAGGTATTCCCAAATATTTTATTTCTTTGTATAAAATAGCTATTACATACTTATGTGACATATTATATGTCTTAGATAATAATTTAATCATAGAAAAATATTTAAAATAATTTAGATTCACAAAACCCTAATTTTGGAAAATTAGGGTTTCAAACCCTAATTATTGGGCTTTAAATTCTATAATTCTCTATCATTATTTTGATGATGAATAATGTTCTTATATCATAAAATAATCATAGAATTTGAATTTTATAATTCGAGATCATTTGGTTAAGTTATCGCATTATCTCTAAAGCGTAGACGTTTTGAAATGTCTCAAAATTCCATAGTTGGAACATCTCTAAAATGTTCAAAATAAAGTTGTAACAACTTTATTTATTCATATAATAATAAGAAATTTTGAATTTTAAGCTTAACTGCTTAAAAATACAGTAAGGCTTATCTGTCGAATTCATCCGACGTTCGTTTTCATACTCGTTTCTATCGTACTGTTCCTTCTTTTATTTTCGAAATTTTTAAGCCCAGAAATTCGGGGTATTACACTAGTAGTCATGCCACTAGTTGCAATCTTTTGAAGATCATCTGCTAGGAGTGACGTCCTAGTCTCATCCATTTATCACCCACAAGCATCAAAGTTTGAACAAGATTTTCATATGATTTTGGCAATGAAAGAAGTAGCATGAGAGCTTGATCCTCGTCATCCACCTTCACATCTATATCTTTCAAATCTGATATACACCTATCAAACTTGTTAATATATTCACCGATAGGTGTACCTTCCTCCATCTTGCAAGTATACAATTTAGACTTCAAGTAGATCCTATTTGTTAGAGTCTTCGTCATGAAGTTTGCCTCTAACTTCAGCCACACGGTTGCCGCCGTTTCCTCACTGTCCACCAAGAAAGCAACATCCCTTTCAAGGCAAAGTATGATCGAGGCACGTGCTTCAAGATCTAACTCTTCCCAGTCCTCATCCTTCATGTCATTTGGCTCCTTTTCTTTACCCGCCAAAGCTTTGTGCAGCTTTTGTGAAATTAGCAAATTTTTCATTTGCATCCTCCAATAGGAAAAATCATTCTTCCCATTGAACCTTGCTATCTCATACTTTCCAATTTTGATTGTACCACTTGTGGAAGTCATTTTTCACTTGTTTTACAAAACTTTTCTCTCAGAATTTCATCGAAACACGGTGTGCGCTCCGCCGGATCACTCAATACCCTCAAATTTGAGCTCAACCACCCGAATTTGATATCAAGCTCGATACCAATTGTTGGCATCGATTGCAACAATATACATAATACCAATGCAGTGAAACAATTTCTGAAGCACACACAACTAAGAAATATTCCTATTTTCTCAAACAAGAAAATAACCACAAGCTATCAAAATAATATGCAAGACAAAAAATGAGACAAGAGATTTACGTGGTTCGGCAAATGCCTACGTCCACGGGAGCAGCTTTAATCACTTCTTGAGGTGAATCGACGATTTTCACAACCCGCAAATTCGTCACGTAAGAAACCGAGATACAACCAAATAGAAGAAATCCTTCTTGCTATTCAAGTACTCTATCCACGCTCAAAGACCTCACGATATAAGCTCACTCACTCCACTAGTGTATCCCCTCTCATTTCTCTCCTCTATTTTGCTGCCCTTTCTCACAATTCATACACAAAATAGCTACTGCCCTCCTTTTAGAAAAAACTACCGAGAGGCAATTTAAGGGACAAAAGAGGAAGGGTCATGGGCTGGGCCAAAATAAAAGAATTTGGGCCAACTAACAGCCCAAGCCCAACAACAGGTTTGTATATTGAAGCAAGATATCTTGTGCTTGTATACAATGAGACTCGGTTTCACTGCTTATTTTCCTATTTGAACTTCCTATTTTAACTGTTAACATTCGCATATGTATTGTTCCATTATGTCAATATGTTATAGGTTGTATGGTATGTTGTAGATTACAAAAGACCATATGATCAAATTGTCTCATGAGATATAAACTTGACTTCACAATTGAGACAATTTAATGATGAATTGTTTGTTTAAATTGTAGCATAAATGGTTAAGTAGTTTGTCTTGACTGCTTATTTATACTAGTCAATCGTATTGAAATGATCAACATCGAGACATATTCTTCTATTCTGACCGTCGTGAAGAATCAAGATTTAAGTGACGTAACGTAATCTAAATCGTAATATGATTATTAAGTACATACAAGTGATTGATTGTTGCATGGATTTACCATGTGAAAGTCAAAGCGTTTGCTCAATATATTTGTATTTTGGGAGCTAGTAGTCCTTATAGGACGCTTAATCAATCGTATTAGATAATTATATCCATTTAAGTTGATGATATCATTTTACGGAGTTCATAATGTTTATGGTACTAAACTCTATAAATCGATTAAGTTGGGATACGACACTAAGATTGAATGATACCACTTAAATAATAATAATAATAATAATAATAATAATAATAATAATAATAATAATAATAATAATAATAATAATAATTCCGACTCCAAAGAGACATCAAGGACCAAAATGCAATAATGCCAGTCCACTAACTACTACAACCGCTATAGGTATTAAGTTGAAATATAGTAAATACAACAATGAGCTAAAATCTTACGATCCATCGTGTGTAATACATTAACTAGTCTTCCCACTAGTTTTTGAAATTTTATATTACGTTTTATTGGAAAGAACTTTCTTTTCACTAATAATAAATAAGTATAAAATTATCATGTTATTAAATATAAATTACTGTGAAAAAGACGTGAATAGAATAATACAGACCAATATTAAAATGAGTAAAGTAACAATAATCATCTAGAATAAAACACTGTAGTTCAATTAATTGGGTAAAGTAACAATAATCATCATCCACAATGGAACACAGCACTTCAATTAGTCCAATTTCAATTAGATGCTGTCGCAGCAAAATACTGGATTGTTTGAAATTTGAACTCCTCTTTCCAAGTCTTCAAAACTTTGTGAGTTTTATTATAAAGTAAATAAACAAAATTAGTAGATTATGACCCCACCCCCCCCACCCCACCCTCTCTCTTTTCAACTGTCAACATTTCTTCCATTTTCGAACTCCTTGATCACATTTCATTCCCACAAAATATTCTGAAGAAAAAGTAGGGGAAATAAGAAACAAAATGTCTACTCATACCTACAGAAATGGCGGCAGCGCATCAAGAGGAGGAGCTATCAAGTTTGAGAATTATAGCAATAGTAATTCTAAATACTCACCATCTTCTTCTCTCAAGTCGAAGGTGCAGCAGCCCACGACGGCTGCTTCCAGTCTCCGCCGCAGCTCCGGCTCCGGCCGAGATTATCCCACAAGTAATCTTCGCCGCAATTTAGATATGTACATGGTTTTGGGGTTTCGGTTTGAAAATGTGGTGGATTTTCTGTAATGTGTGAAGTTTTTTTTTGTCCTGTTGTAATTGCCTTGTCAAATGTTAATAAGTGTTTTCAGGCTCTGCGCCTGTGGAGGTTCGCAAATATTTGATACTATTTTTTTTCTTATGTTGAGCATAAAAAGAACGTTTTGGCTTCTGTATCACTTGTTTTCGTTGTGATGCTGGTTGATGATGTTTATGTAATGCATCAACATTTATCTGCATTCGTTTAAAGGTAATGTTGCCGCGGTATCATAACTGAATTGGGTGAGTTATGAATTTATGGTGAGTTTGGGACAATTTTCTGCTTGATAATGGTAGGATTTACAACGAGTGGCACGATGGCATATTTGTTGGCTTAATTATCTGGAACGGAATGTGATTTATGTTGTTGCAGTTTTTCCTGTTTCTTTGGGGTGTTCTCCTCTTTCCTGTGCTGGTTTCAGATGTGAACTGTGTGTTCTGCTTAATATCGAAACTTTTCGCTCTGTTACAGATCGATTCCCCTTCACATTGTCCTGCAACATTCTTTTCTTTTATTTAGTGTGTCTCCCAAAAAGATCACCATTTGTGATCTCGTGCATTGCCCAAAGACAGTTAGACTTTTCTATAAAGGCCACTGCATGCTGAATATTGCCTTTTGTGATAGTTTCTGGGAGAGTGCGAGTTGCTGTCAGATTAAGGCCTCGAAATTCTGAAGAAATGGTAGCGGATGCTGATTTTGCTGACTGTGTTGAATTGCAACCAGAGGTACAGCCGTATCATGACTATCTGGCTCTGTTTAGGGGACCATTTTCAGATTGCATTCATTGCCTGGGAATTTGTGATATGATTCATGTCAGGAGTGTTTTCTTTCATCTCAGATATGCCTATCTTGATTTTATTTCAGCTCAAACGATTGAAACTTCAAAAAAACAACTGGGATTCTGATACCTATGAGTTTGATGAAGTCTTAACAGAGCATGCATCACAAAAGCGTGTATATGAAGTTGTGGCAAAGCCGGTAGTTGAGGTACTCCTAGCTTCACTAATTTGTCTGTTTTCATTGTTATTCTCTTACTTCCAATATCACAGGTGCTGTTTAGTTGTGTGTGAAACAGAAGAGGTCCTTTTGTTATGTTAATCCTTATATTCTATCCAGCATGATCCAATGAAGAACTTGTTTATGTGTTTAATTTCTATATAAGTGGCTGATAATACCTTAAAATGGTATTTCCAAGAAGTTTAGGTACCCGAAGTTAGCATGAAGTTGGTTAGTACTTGAATATTCGATGATGAAATGACTTAGTCATCCGATCAGTTTACCAGTTTTCTTCTCATGTCATGGGAACTTGGTTTGTGCAACTATTACTAACTGATATTTTTTGTTACTTTAAATTTGTAAGTACGTAAAATTTTCAATTTAATAGATGGGTCCTTTGTAGTCGCGTTATGCATTTAGGCATATTTAAATTTTTTAGAAACCTCAATTTTTGGCTAATAATTTTTAGCACTCTTAACTTCAGTTACTCCATTAATAAGATATTCTATACTGAGGTGTTGAGACACACTCTGACAGACTTATGAATTCTATTTGTTGACCTTTTTTTATCCTGCTTGCCTCTGAATTTTCTTTGTTGATATATGTTGCTATGTGAATGTCCTGTTTTTTTATTTAAAATATAAGATGCAATTTACTGTTTTCTGCAGAGTGTTTTAGATGGTTACAATGGAACAGTGATGGCATATGGACAGACGGGTACAGGGAAAACCTACACCCTTGGACGCCTTGGTGAAGAAGATGCTGCTGATCGTGGGATTATGTTGCGAGCAATGGAGGATATACTGGCAGAAGTATCACCTGAAAATGATTTAGTTTCAGTTTCTTATTTTCAGGTCATGCAATTTATGAAATTTGTCACCTTTCTAATCCGCAGTAAACTGCGATGTTTAAAAGTTAGTTGCTGGATACAATTCATTAGTTCTGTGTTACAAGTAGTTGCTGAAACTTGCATTTCCCTATGTACTGTGCAGCTTTACATGGAAACGATACAGGACCTCCTTAATCCATCTAATGATAATATAGCTATTGTGGAAGACCCGAAAAGTGGAGACGTTTCTCTTCCAGGGGCGACGTTGGTAGAAATTAGAGATCATAAATGTTTTATGCAACTGCTGCAATTAGGGGAAGCCCATCGTTTTGCCACAAACACAAAATTAAATACAGAATCATCCCGTAGCCACGCCATTCTAATGGTGGATAAAATGCATTCTATTTTGTGATAATGTTACGATTAAATTGTGGTATCACATGTTATTGATACATTTCTAATGACTTTCACTGGGGGCATTTCTTCATTAAAGGTACATGTAAAGAGGTCAGTGAAAGGAAAAGATTCTTCATTTTCTAATGAAAATGGTAATATGACCCCAATGAGTAAAATATTGAAGCCTTCCATTATACGAAGAAGCAAGCTAGTTATTGTGGATCTTGCTGGTTCTGAGCGCATTGATAAATCAGGTATTGCTTTCATATTTTCCTTTCCTGTCTTGGCTCCCATTCAATGAAATGTCATCCTTTAGCATTGATTATTTATCTTGGTACTGTCAAGTTACACAATTGTAGGTACAATGATAGATAATCTTTCTTGTCTTTTGAACGAAGGAAGAAATCCTTACAATATATACAGCTACATCAGAAAATATGTAACCTAAAATAACTCCTACGAGTTAGAAAACAAATAAGTAGAGAATCGAGCTTACTCTCCTCTAGGACACAATAAAATCCTAACTAATATATACTACAATAAACCACTAGCTGGTGTGTATAAGTTATATAGACCAAGGCAAAGCTTTTGTAAGAACAGTTGCTAGCTGATGGGGGGAAGGAATGTAGTTCAGCCAAATCATAGCATTATTAATCTGCTCAAAGATGAAGTAGAGACTCAAATCGTGAAGAATTCAGAGGTATTTTCTGAACTTGAAAAGGTTTCTCTTACAGCATCCCAAGTCTCCTTTGCTGTACTAAAGACTAAACAATTCTCACCAGTGTCATTTTCCATGGATTTAATCATTCTAGACATAAGCTATTTATTCTCATTTTCCACTTTCGGTATTCAGGAGATTTTGTGAGCATTGCAGCCTCTCCTGTGGGTAACTATCTCCTTTTGCCACACACGAACGCATGACTGATTGGGACCACTGATGGTAATTCTGCCCATTTAGTTTATGGCTCATGATGAAAATTGGTGAGGACTCTGAGCTGCCTGGCGGTCCCGGCGATACACTCTCGAAGGAACCTCCTGACTAAGTTGTCCTCTCTGTTGACATGGTAAACGATTAAAAGAAGTCATACCATATATGGTCATGGCTGAACAGAATCCGTAGAGAAGAAGGAGGGAGAAGAGTGAGTGGCTAGGGTTCGCTTCAGAGAATTGGCTCTGATGCCATGAGAGAAGGGATAATCTTTCTTATCTTCTAAACAGTGGAAGAATCCTCAAATATATACAGCTACATCAGAGAATAGTAAAAACTACTAAACTAACTCTTACAAATCAGATAATAAAATCCCAACTAAAGTTTACTACAAATAAGCCCTTAACTTTTCAATAATTATTTTCAATACAGGTGTACTGAATTATTGTTTTTTACAGCATCAAAATTACTGATGCCAAAACACAGAAGGAGTTTGAGAAGAACTATTGCGATTTTCCTTGTTAAATGTTTTAATAGCTTCTTCTGAAATCCCTACATCCCAAAAAGTTCCATCATTGGTCTTCTATTATGTTTCTTAATGTAGATTTAATCTAGTAAGTGACATTTAGTCTCTGCATCCTGTACAGTTTCTATCCTGTATTAGGAAAGTGGATGCATCATTGTCTACTTATTCTAGATACTTTGAGTATTATCTGTATTTTGCTTAAAGGAACATATCATACTTTACTTTCATTTGAATATAGTTGTTTCTTGTTGGCATAAATCCAAGTCTTCAAAGGAAGGTGTTGCTTTCGCATGTTATACTCTAACTCTCACCCTTATGCGTTTGACTGTGTTTTGTCTTCATCTGGCAGGGAGTGAGGGTCATACGTTAGAGGAAGCCAAATCTATCAATCTCTCTTTGAGTGCATTAGGGAAATGTATCAATGCATTGGCAGAGAATAGTACTCATGTTCCGGTCCGCGATTCAAAACTCACTAGATTGCTTCGAGATTCCTTCGGAGGTGATCATTTAAATGAAATAAGGCCCACCAATTACCAGGTCATATTGAATAGAATAAACCCAAATGAAAAAGTATCAGGAATGAATAGCATACATATCTGAAAGGTCATCCTTCAAGAGAAACTCTCTTCATTCTCTGCCCTTGTCTCATCATGCTGCCTCTCTTCAAATTTGACATCTAGGATGAAGAACAGTACTTCTATTATTGAGTTTGAATGAATTCTAACAGTAGATATATTCCAATGTTTTAAGGACATCTTGATAGTTGATACTGATTTCTATAAGTTTAATAGTTATCTGTATGTCTCTCCTTGTTTGATTTATATGTTTGGATTTTTTTTTTCTGTCGTTTGCCTGAATATAACATGTATTTGGACTTTAAGTAATATTTTGCATTAAGATGAAGTTCCAATGAGATTTTCTGTTCTGTACTTCCTGCCGCCATCCTTTCTCTAGCTGAGACTATGGTTAAGTCTCTCCTTTCTTCTTGAAGTGATAATTTTATCTCATGAACTTAATGAATGGAGAAATTTCAGGTCAGTGGGGAGTGCTCATTTTCTGAACTTGGCATGCCTATTCTTTTATGCATGATGTTAGAGATCAATGAGATTGATTTAGAAGAGAAGAGATCACATGAAATCTTATCTAGTCTCATGATTATCTAATTATTTCTGAACTTGTTTTTCTAATTTTCCTGATTAACGTTATTGTAGACAAGTCCAAAAATGATTTGGCATGAATGCACAGCCTATTTCTTGAAATTGCAGTGCTAGACTATCTATTCAAAGGTTGAGTCAGGAGTCTTTTTCTCTTGTGCCTGATACAAATGATCGAATAGAGAAATAATTCAATGATAATCAAAGAAATAATATTCCTCAGACTCATGCCGAAGTGTATAAAACCGAAAGCAAGTAGAAAATTACAGGCTACGAGTCTACGACTGTGGCAAGCAGTGCACAAGGCCATTTAGAATTGAAATAATTTTCCCCTAAAAGACTCCGGACTCAATGTTTAAATAGATAATTCTGAATTCAGGTTTGTGGGAAATGGGCCGCGCATCCTTGACTCATCTACCTTAACAAGAATTAGGAAAACAGGAAATCTAATATAAGGAAATATAAGGTAATTATGGTTCAAGATATGTAAAGATTTCATGTGATCTACTGCGTAGATCACTAACACACCATATGCATGAAATTCAGCACATTCAAGATATTCTGCGTGGTAGTGTATGTAAATTAATATGCATGCAAGTTCCTTTTATTCCAAATAATCTCAGACCTCAATAAGTATAGACTGGATAAGCTTTGCATGAATATCGGTTATGCAAAGCTTGCAGGAGAAATTTTTAAAATTTGTCATTTTTTATATCATCTGAAAAAAGAATAGTCATCCAGTCTAGATATGTTTCATTAATCTTATGATATGTTTCTATGAGTAAATTCATTAAGTAATTGCAGCTGTTGCTTGAAACTTTATGTCAGTTTATGTTATCATTGGGTGATGCTTCTGATGGTCCAGTTGACTGCCGATTTTCTTGTATGTATAATCTGATTGAAACCAAGTCATGTATCATATTTTGTATGCTATCTACTTTTACAGTTCTGCTTATTTATCAAAAACTAAGCAGATGTAACATAGATAGGTTGTCTCTGTTTTGCTTGGCTTTATCTTCCTTAATAGGAAAAGATAAGGCAGAAAAGGTCTAATTATACAAATAATCTGAAAGATCCAATGCGAGGATTTGATAATACAGGTTGTATAAAATTCAATACTCAGGTACAGCTAGGACCTCATTGGTTATTACTATTGGACCATCACCACGCCACCGAGGAGAAACATCTAGCACCATCATGTTTGGGCAACGGTAAGTTCAATTTTCTCCCCATGTTTCATTAGACAATGACTGCTGCTAATGTATATTTAATGTTTTTCTTCCATATTTATTATGCTGCATTTAGTGGTAGTAGACCAAACTGTTAACAGTTTACATTCTATATAATTATATGCTCAGAAAGCGACGTGTGGAACTTTAATAAGTTAATGATAATATTGTTATATGCATATATTATTAGGGTTTTTTTTCTTATGGCAGGCTATGAAGGTGGAGAATATGGTAAAACTCAAAGAGGAATTTGATTACAAAAGTTTGTCAAGGAGGCTTGAAATACAATTGGACAAGCTAACCGCTGAACATGAAAGGCAACAAAAAGCATTTGATAACGAGATTGAAAGGATAACTTTGGAAGGACAGAAACGTGTTGCTGAGGTGGAACAAAACTATGCTGATGCATTGGAGGTGTGTGAGTGCACCAGATGACTGTAATCCTTGGTGCAAAATATAATCTGTTCAGTCTAGGAATGCTTTTATTTCTATTAATGATCTGTTACCTGTAAGCAAAATAATTGGCGAGAATAATGCACTCATGAGAAAACAAAATTCAGAGATGATAAAGCATGACTAATTATGCCACTTTATTAGGAACTTATTTTTGATATGATTCTGTAATTGTACATCTTTTGAATACTAGTTTGTATTGCAGCCTCGAATGCTTCTTAATTCCAGTGAAGTTGCAGAGCTTAAAGAAAAGCTTAGCAATGAAATTCTTCTACATAAAGCTGCTGAAGCGAAGTTGATAATCTGAATAAGCAGTTGATTCAATGGAAAACATGGAGGTATTCATTGAATTAGTTTTTTCTTTCAATAATATGACCAACTACTTTCTCTTGCTAAATTTGTCACTTGGCTTACACTAGGCTGCCAGAAATTCTGAGATCTTAAAGCTTCGTAAGATTCTGAAAATGAAGAATGCCAAAAGGCAAAACTGGAAGAAGAAATCGAAATGTTACAAAGTCAGCTATTGCAAATGAGTTTTGAAGCAGACCAGGTAACTATGTTGGATGAGTATTGGACTGCTGTTACTACATAATCGGAATCTAGATTCAGTAACCCTATCCAGCAAGCTAATAACGAACATGCATCATTCTTGCTCAATAATCAAACATCAATATTTATCTTGCCAATCCTTGGCATCCTTTATCACCATTCTCTTTTCCTGTGGCTCTTTTTGAGGCAAGTTTAGGGCATTAGATGATAGTACACTTTTGGATTATACTGCAGTGGCAGCACAGTATCAAGTGTATCTTTCTTATACCTGAAAGAGTTTGTTTTGGTTTGTGATTTTAGAGCCAGAGTTCATACAGTGCATCCACCAACCCTGAGTTAATCCCTTTTAAAAATTAATACTGTTAAATAACTATCATTAAATAAAGCTTTTATCTATCTCAATGTTTCATACTTTGTGTTCTCTTTCCATTGGCTTGTGTTTAAGTGTTTCATACTCTGGTGATCTTAGGAAAAACTTCAAGCTAGACCTAAGCTGGCTACATATTATGTCTAAAAAACAGGACTGGTTGATTTATAACTCAAGTGAATCTTGCTTGATGGTAGCAGTCCAAATTCATCTGTCCGTGCTGCTTTTGGGTATTGTTAGTCCACTGTTGTGTGTGCTGGATTTTTTGTTGGCTATTGGACTCAAAAAAAGATATAAAAGAAAAGGCTGGGAGTATTTATATTGTGCATGATAAATTATTAACTCGGTTATTATTATGACTCCGTAGTCACGAAGAAATCTTGACAAAAGATTGAGTGGAGCTGCACCAAGCTCTCTGGACTCACTCACCCCTCAGGCTAAGCATCAACAACTGAGAGAGCCTGGTGATGGAGACAAAGCATCAGTTGTGAAACTTTTTGAACAAGGTGGACTTGTAATTTCTTGTGTGTTACTAACTTTTAATCCAGTTCTTTTGTGGGACTTCGTTTTCTAGTCTCATTGTTGTTATGACAGATCTTACACGAGATGTGCTCATGCGATACCCCACAGCTTTAGTCTTGTTCTTTTTTTGGTCAGTTAATCTATAGTATTGGGATGTGGGCTCTACATGGGTTTGCATGGCTTATTTGAATAAAAAAAGTTTTTCTCCCTATGAAAAAGACTTGTCTAGGATTGAAGTTCTTTCCCAGAATAGCAGCGCTTGCACTTGGGCAGGATAAAACCTTATCCTGATTGTTCTTTACTAATTTTACTTTCATCATTAATCAATTTCCAATAGGATTTTTATTGAGTTATTGTTTGTTCTCTTTTGCTCTAGCAATGTATTGATGAATTTTACCACACTGCAACAGTGGGGCTGCATAAGATATTGTCATTACTTCAATCTGATGATGCTGATGTACGGATTCATGCTGTTAAAGTAGTTGCTAATCTTGCAGCGGAAGGTATATCTGAATGACTTTCCTTTTCATTTTAGTAATACAATCTTTTCTCTGTTTCTTGTATTTTCTTCCTCTCATTTGTCTTCATGCATACATCTGAGGCTGAATACAGGTTGCTATAACTTAAGTCCATCTCTTCCTTCTCTTCTTTTTGAAGTGCCGGTTCTGTAAATTTGATCAGTGGTGCCATTGCAAATCTGTGCAGTCATACTGGTTTTATGATGGCCCCTTTAATGGCTCCACCATTCATGCTTAGTATCTATGTTGAAATTGTATAAAGTGCATAGTTGTTTAATGAGGTAATCTTAAAATTGAAAATGGAAGGAATGGCATGCTTTGAAACTATATAGATGGTCATCACACCAGTTTGGTACAATGCATCTTAATAGCCAATTGCCTCGCCTGATAATTGTCAAACTCTCTGGTTGAAGCTGGTGTTAATCTTTTTCAATTAAGTTTTGGCCACGTCTATGTCTTATAATGCAATGGCTGCTAAATCATCTATTGCTGGAAAATTTCCTCGTCTCCAGTTACTGATTGCTGAATAAAGTCAAGGTCTTGGATTCCTCATGTTGTCATCTAGGTCTTCAGAATACCATCTTTACAAGAAAAGTTCTTGCCCTCTCGTGACTGATTGCTGAATAAAGTAAAGTTCTTGACACATCATCTTTCGTTAATCTTCAGAATCAAATCAGGAAAAGATTGTTCATGCTGGTGGGCTTACATCCTTACTTGAGCTTCTGAGAAGTTCTCATGATGAGACCATTCATAGAGTAGCGGCTGGTGCCATTGCAAATCTTGCAATGAACGGTAATTTTCCATTTGATGGAGTTAGGTCATATCTGATGATATATATTTATACCTATATATATAGTTGGGTTACAATAAAAACCTGTTCTTTCGTAAAAAGCTACGAACCAATGCACTTTACCTACAAGTAAACACATTTTATGTATAAAATTAATGCATTATTGTGTTCTGGTAAAAAAAATAGTAGTGCTCATCAATGTTATTCTAATGCAGTAACATTATATTATATGTAAAATGCATTGATTTGTAGGTTTTTATGAAAAAATAAATTTTTATTTGAACCATTCCCCTAATTATAGGAAGATGATCAAATAGAAACCCTTTCCATTCTAGTAGCTAAAAATCAATCTGGTTCGTAGATATTGGTTGATGAATGATCAAGATTGATTTTTCAAATGAGATGTGTTACACAGATTTTTAGAATGAGAAAGGTTTTCATTTGAACCATTCTCCCCTATATATTTATAACGAAAGCAAAAACTTTCATCATGAGACTTTTGAGAACAATGCAATGCCGTATAAAGTGGATGCACTATGATATTATATTGGACGTATAATGTTATCATAGTGCAGTACTTTATACGTTCAGTGCAGTTTTCGTTCAGTTTTCGCAAGAAGAATGTTTTTATTTTAACTCAACCATATATATATATATATGAGAACCACATCTTTTTTGCGAACTCTGCGAACCATGCATAAGACGTTGAAGATGATGCACAAAACGGTATAAAGTTGTGCATAACGAAAACTTTCTAAAATTATTTTGTTGTGCAACAATTTTAGAAAGTTTTCGTTATGCACAACTTTATACTGTTTTGTGCATTATCTTCAACTTCTTATGCATGGTTCTCAAGTTCTCAAAAAAGATGAGTTCTCACTGGATCCAACCCTATATATATATATATATATGAGAAGGATCGAATAGAATCCTATACAATCTACAAACTAGAAACCAATATAATTTGTGGATCTTGATTAATGGATAGTCAAGATTGATTTTCCAAATGATATGTGTTTTCTTACACTTAAGATAATATTTTCTCTATGGCTATGCCTTTTATGTATAAATAAATGCTTTCTCTGTCATATTTTTTTACGTATAAAGTAATATTTTTATTATTATAATTATGCTTGGTTCACAGTTTCTAAAATTGGGAGAGTTTTTACCACATCCCAATACTATATATATATAAATAAATATATATATATTGGTCTCATACTTGCTTATACGTCTGATTTTATGGGGATTGTCAGAAACCAACCAGGAGCTCATAATGTTTCAAGGGGAATAAGCTTGCTGTCCTTAACTGCAACCAAGTCAGAGGATCCTCAAACGCCCGCATGGTTGCTGGAGCTATTGCTAATCTTTGTGGCAATGGTAATCAACAACACTTCAATTACTTTTCCTTGTCAATCTGAGTTGCCTACCCTCATGAGCATTAATGATCAGAGAATGGCATCTCCTCCTGCTGAAGGAATGCTCCAGAGTAGAGTTTTAATGTGTTAAATAGTAAATTTGGTTCTTCTCATATGTTATTGTTAATGCCCAATGATGTCTGTCTGCCAAAAAAATGATGAACTAGGCAATCTGACTTTGTTCTTACAACTATTAGCAAAGCTAATCTTCCAGTCACCATTACATCTTCGTATTCTACTGTTGCCTTACCCTATAGAGTTGATCCTTGTAATGCAGTTGTGTTCTCTGGTTCTCCCATTTGTTTCTCTTAGTGGCATCGAATGCATATCTTATCTTGGTTGTTAGATAAATATTTGCTATCACTTCGAATTCCATGAGACTTAGGTACAAAGTGGCAGCTAGATTTGAGCCTTTTCTGTTTCTAATGCCGTCTGTCATGTTCATGTTCTCAGATAAGTTGCAAATAAAGCTGAGAGCTGAAGGTGGTATTAGAGCTTTGCTGGCAATGGTTAGATGTAGACATCCAGATGTTCTTGCTCAAGTGGCTCGTGGTATGGCGAACTTCGCCAAATGTGAGTCTAGGGCATCCACCCAAGGTATAAAGAGTTCTCGTTGTTTCTGCCCAACAATTAAATTACGATTACATGGCACTCGTACATGTCTCCCATAAACTTACATAGTAGTTTTGTTCTTATTATGCATAAGTCTCTTATTTGGACGTCAAACTTTTACATGACAAACTTGTCTGTTAAGCGTCTGAGTTGGATTTTATTTTATTTTTGAGTTGGCTGCAAAATGGTTAAATGTCACCTTTGTCTAAGGGTATACATATACTCTTTTAAATTCTCTCTTGCCTGAATCTGGCTGGGACCGTTCTCATTCACCATTTCATCGTTGATGTTGCAATATTTCATATTTCAGCAAGTCTTTAAACATAACAACGGCCCATTTAACCATACTGTTATTTTCTCTCACCATATTCCATTCGGTTGCAATGGTTTCGACCATTATAAACATATTGTATACATAACTATCTCTACAACGGTTAATTGCTTTTTTCAGGGACTAAGACTGGGAGATCTGTCCTGATTGAAGATGGCGCCCTTCCTTGGATAGTTCAGAATGCCAACAGTGACGCCTCACCAATCAGGCGCCACATCGAGCTAGCCCTTTGTCATTTAGCTCAACATGGTAAGTACCTTACTAGTTACTACATGCTACGTCTACTAGATGAAAAGCCGAGACGACTAGATTTATGGTAGACCTAAAATGCTTGATTTCTTCGTACAGAGGTTAATGCAAGAGACATGATCAATGGGGGTGCATTGTGGGAGCTAGTTCGTATTTCCCGGGATTGTTCACGGGAGGATATAAGGGTTCTTGCGTTACGAACGCTGAAGTCCACTTCCGGTTTCAAGCTGAGCTGAAGAGACTAAGAATCGATTATGGCTAAACTTATGAAGAATGCATGCGGTAATTTTCGTTGTAAAGTAAAGCTTAGAAACTTATATAATCTGAGAAAAGACCATAAAAAGTAAAGACAAAATCTCAAAATGATTGATGTTATTATAGGAGTTTTGTGCATCTAAATTAAGTTATATAACCGTTGATTATTCCACGTCCACTGGTCCTGGAAGCTGTACATAAAGTGGGGTCATCTTTATTTTAAATTTGTGTTTTTGAGGAATCAATATGTTTTTTGTATACATGAAGTGTTTTAATGGCCTTTTGTTGCGATAATATAGTGCAAGTTTTACTATGTGTGATCATGAAACCATTTTTTTCCTTTTCTGGCAAAATACGTTTGCGGGTAATTCACCCCTTCAAGGAAAGATTATTTCACTTTGAAAAGTTGCAAAAACTTGCGTGAGGCTGTCCCCTTGGCAAGCCATAATTAACTATTAAATAATATTTTTATATTAGTCAATTATTAAGTAAATATTAATTATTTTTAATGCTAATAATTTTAGTTTAGATTTGTTAATTGTTATTAGAGTTTATTAATCAGAATTATAATTTAATTCAGATTGATTCATGCATCTAAATACATAAGAATGTGACTTTAGAATAATTATCTCTATTGTATAGCATGTGCTAACTCGTAAAATGCACTATTTTACACGGCATTTCATTAGTTAACGTGTGTTAACTTATGAAATACAATAAATGTAAACCTGTAAGGGACTTATTTTTAATCTTATTAGATATTTTTTAATGTTTATTATATGAAAGTTATTATAATATATAACATTTGTATTTTAATGTATATATAGAAAAACAATGGTTCGTAATTTTTACGAGAAAAAAAGGTATTGTTCTAATTGTCAATCAATACTCGGACTTTTACCCGTGTTTCTTTTCAAACATATATTGCATTAATATTACAATTTTTTTATTTGATGTAAAATTAATATTTTTAGTCATCACAGAGTTGACATGACATGTCTCACTGGAGCCAACATCTCCAAAGTGTGGCTGCAGCCTACTAGACGGCCTTGGTATTTTCATTTCAATTAGTAGTATGTGCAATATGTCAACTTCGATTATTAAAAAAATATTACTTCCTCCGTCCATGAAAAATATCTCATAATTTATATTTTAGGTGTCAACAAAAAGTATCTTATTTTTCATTTTAGTACATCATTCTATTTTATCTCCTTCTATATTTTACCCTTAAAATTCTTACTTTATCCACTCAAAAAAGTATTTACCAACTATTTTTTTAAAACGTGTGACGATCAAACATATGATACTTTTTGTGGACGAGAGTAATAGTATTAATTTTACAATAAAATGAAAAATATTGCTATATTATTATTATTATAACATTTTAAGAAATTTATTAAAATTGCTAAATGTTTGAAAGTTGTTACATTAACCGATAGTTATTAATTATCCACAAAGAAAGTTACAAAACAACGAAACATTGACAAATTCGTTATTGAGTTGAAACATGAGCAAAATTATTTTGGCACCGAAAGGGAAATAAGGGAGTGTTCCGATGCCAACGTCGTCGTTTCCAACTCACCTATCCAATTCCGCTGAAACACAAGGAACGCAACAATGGCTGCTCTCACTCTCTCTGCAACCTTAATAACCCGCCCCGAATGCGTACAATCCAACAGGAATGCTCTCATACCGCTTATACTTGTCAGAAGTCAACGGCTTGGCACCATACCCAGAACCAAATTGTCGCTCTTGCCCTCAAATTTCAGACCATTTTACACAAGACGTCCTCCAATCAACGCCACCATTTCATTCAGCCTTCCCACTTCGTAAATCTTTCTAACTATGTCTATAGTTTCCGTATTCGTCACTTTTACTGATTTATGTGGGCATTTCTTGTTGCTTGTTGGCTAATATTAGGAACCTTTTCACCTGAAATCTTGCAGATATGTGTGAATTTTTGTGTGTTGGGCAGTTTTTAATTTTCAGATTTTTGCAATCACTGTCTGATATTTGGCACAGTTGTAATTTTGTTGCTCCTTATAGTTCATGAGTATTGAGCTGAATCTGTGAATACATTCATGAATGCTTTCAGGTTTACCTGCCTATTTTCCCGTTAATAATCGTTGTGAATGTATTATGAATCTTTTTTACCCCTACAAGGTAGGATTATTAATTTACATTAAGGGCATTTACTTTTTGTGATAAGATATATGATTGAGTATTTTTTTTTCATTATAGGAGTTCTCCAATTCTACATTTTCAATGAGATATGAATCAAGAAAAATTAACTTAAATGATAGAAATTATCTAGGGTGTTGAGATATCTCAAAGTTTCAATACATCTATATAAATAATGGATTAACTTGTATTATTATTATCTATCTAGGCTAATATCTTTATCACAAGGATTTTTGCAATCTCAGTTCTTTATTGAAAGAAGCAATTTATCTTAAATTGTAGATGCAATCAATGGCTTTAGGATATCCCAAGTTTTTAATCCATCTTAGTAAACATGAGATTAGCATATACTATTTTTATCTACCTAGGCTAATTCTCAATTGTAACGCTTCCTTAAGTGTGCCGATAATATCACATTTATGCCGGCATAATAACACTTGCTTACATTCGCATAGGCTTCACTTGATGATTGATGCTGTAATTGGCTCAAATGTAATTGTTATTCAATCTTAATAATAATTTGAATGCAAAATTTCATTCTTATGCATGATTATAGTGGTGTTATATGCCAAAGTTAATTCTGTTATGAACTTGCAGAAAGACAGAGAGAGTTGCTGCAACTGAGAAAATTCCCAAGTGAGTTTGAGTTCCTTATCTGTTTCACTATTTTGACCGAGCTGGTCCGGGTTTAAATTTACTGTTTGATGGGCGTGATATAAAAAAATTTGATCGATAAGTATTTCTTTGTGGCGGACTAAATTTATTTGGTGTCATTGTGATGGGATTGAAGTGTTAAGAATTTGGTTGAGTGAAATTTTAGATGGTCATCAAAGGCAATAAAGTCGTTTGCAATGTCTAAGTTGGAAGCGAGGAAGATCAAGTCATCGACCACTGGTACAGAAGCTCTTCTTATGGGGATTCTGATTGAAGGTCAGTCATTTTTCGCCTACTTTATTCTCTATGCTTAACTGCAAAATACTTCAGGCACAATGTTCAGTTGTGGAAGGCTGACAATATCGAGAGTGGAACTTGCTTTTGTTGTTCTGTATTTGGAATAGGTTGGCACTAGTGTAAATGGATTTAATATCCTAAAATGGTAAGACCTAATTTATTCCTTCTACTATAGGATAGACTGGTTTTCTGAAAGAGTGATAAATTTAGTCTAATATATACTTACTGACTATTCGTAAGATCCAAAGTTGTGAAGCTGCACTTGTTAGCTTTTGATCCTATGATCCATTGGAATTTCCATGCGGAAAATTACAATGAGGGACCATCTAGTGCATCTGGGTGCACCCGTCCTAATTAAATCTTAATTGTGATTAATAAATCTTTATGGTAATTGATAAATCCTAATTGGACTTAATTATAGTGCCATGTACCGTGCATCCGAAGACACACAAGTTTTTGCCAATTATTTTTAATTTATTTATTTGTTCTTCTTAGACAAAAATTGGTAAGATATAGTTGGTGTTAAGTTTGAGAAATGGATACCACTCATACAGTCGTATGTCATTTTGGTTGGCAGGAACTAGTTTTGCTTCAAAATTCTTGCATGCAAATGGAATAACTCTTTCTAAAGTGCGTGATGAAATTATGAAGATACGTGGAAAGCCTGATTTGTACTACTTCAGTCCCGAGCATCCTCCCTTAACTGAAGCGACAAAAAGGGCCCTCGATTGGGCTGTTGATCAAAAGCTTAAATCTGGTGAGATTTATTTAATTATTTTTATACTTGTCCCTCTTGTATGGTAAGCAGTTTTAGGTAAAATAATATCTTACGAGTAAAGTGTGAAATAATAGTAATAAGATAAGGATACTAATATTTAATTTTAAGTAACTAATCTTACATTCCAAATTTTCTCCCTCTCTGCAAATTTTCTCCGTATATCTTCTCTTACTTTCTTCTTTTAAAGCAATTATATTGAAACCTTAAAAGTTGGAACATTCAGATATATTTGTTTTACAGACTGTTCCATCTAATAATTGGTGTGGAACAGAAATTTTGACATTATTGCTCTACTTGGAAAGCAGGTGATAATGGGGAAATCACAACTACTCATCTATTTCTTGGACTGTGGCAGCAAGAAGAATCACCAGGCCATCAAGTATTGGTTTCCTTGGGATTTAATGATGACAAAGTCAAAGAGCTTTATTCATTGATATCAGAGCTGGGATTTGTAGACGACTTGTAGTTTGTCAAATTTCCTTTCATCTCTTGTCTTTTCCCAGAGACGAAAGGGTTCAAAACGTGGGAGGACGAGAACTATCTCTGTTGAGTTTGCTAAAGAGTTCATATTTCTGAGGATATTATGATTTCGTATGTGCTTGAAGTAAGAGTGCTTGTGAAGATGAGGGTGGTTGGAAGTGAGAGTTCTATAATGCCCATTTAAAAAGGCAGAGACTTGTATGCTACTCCCAGTTTTCGGCATTTATTTGGGTTCACATAATTGCATATATATATATATATATATATATATATATATATATATATATAGCAGTGGATCAATGAGAACCACATCTTTTTGACTCTGCGAACCACGATAAGACGTTGAAGATGATGCACAAAGACATAAAGTTGTGCATAACGAAAACTTTCTAAAATTATTTTGTTGTGCAACAATTTTAGAAAGTTTTCGTTGTGCACAACTTTATCTCTGTTTTGTGCATTATCTTCAACACCTATCATGGTTTTCAAGTTCTAAAAAGATGAGTTCTCATGGATCCAACCCCTATATATATATATATATATATATAGGGAAGGGTTAACGTGAGAACCATTTTTATTGTGAGAACGTGAGAACAAAAAAATGATGAATTCACAGTGAAAGTTGATGAATCCGTTGAGAAAGTTACTGAATCCAAAAAAAAAAAATCCGTCCCTCATGAGATTCGAACTTGGGTGAAAAATTCTGAATTGTTGAATTCATTAAGTTTCTCAACGGATTCATCAACTTTCATAACGAATTCATTTGGTTCTTAGTTTTTAGGATAAGAATGGTTCTCATTTGAACCAAACTCTATATATATATAGGGAGTGGATCAAATGAGAACCACATCTTTTTTGCGAACCATGCATAAGACATTGAAGATGATGCATAAAACGGTATAAAGTTGTGCATAACTAAAACTTTCTAAAATTAGTTTGTTCTATAACAATTTTAGAATATTTTCGTTGTGCATAACTTTATAGATTTTATTCATCAACTTTATACATCTGTGCATAGTTCTCAAGTTCTAAAAAAAGATGAGTTCTCACTAGATCCAACCCATATATATATATATATATATATATATATATATATATATAACCCGATCCCTAGATAGTATGTAATACTCAATCTAGATCATATATTTAATGAATAAAACATGAACATCATACTATCAATATTTTTAATCCTAAATAAATTTGATGTCATATTATCATTATTTTCAATCCTTAATTAGTTATTTATTTTTAATTTGTGATGTTCTTATGTATTCCTAAATTAATGTCATATTATCAATATTTTTCAATCCCAAATAAATTTGATCACTTTTGTTCTATATTTATGCATATCTGAATTTATGGTCGTATGTCTTTGGGCAGATAAGGCAATAAATGAATGAAATGAACTGCAAAAAATTCTAGGGCAAAATCAAATTATAACCGCCACCAAAAATGTCGTCACTACAAAAGAAATCTTCGATAAAACATGTACATTAAAAACTTGATTTTATATGTCAGGGCATCTGCAATTGTAAAGTATGATGAGATTATGAAATTTACAAGAATGTCAAAAGAATGAACTAATAATATAACCGTATGAAATGCATAATGAAGATGATTAAGAGGGTGTTTGGCTGAGCTTATAAGCTCCTCAAAAACAGTTTATAAACTGTTTTTTAAGCTTGAAAGGTGAGCTTATAAGCTCAGCCAAACACCCTCTAAGTATATTATTTCATAACGTATGTTATTGATTAACTTGTATTATTCATATGCTATATACATTTCATGTGAAACTTATGATCCATCAAAAATTACCGAGTCAAAATGATCCAAAAAGTGACTTGTGCAGAGGAAGTGACTTTAAAATCCTTTTTCCTCCTTCTTGGACCGAGAATAACTTTAGCTTAATAATTTTCATACTCGTTTATATAAGGATAATAAATTGATATATTGTTCATTTGGGATGCCCAGCAGTAAAGTGGATTCATATGGTCAAAAGATCATAGTTTTTAACCCCATTAACGTCTCTACCGATATGAGTCTTTCACATTTTATTTTCTAAGTATGGTTTACCATGTGTAGTGGTTTACTCGTCATGTGCGATATGTGCAGGCTGTTGCACATGAACGTGAGATTTACCTAGTACGCATCGAAGGTAACGACTGTGGGTCCCCAGATTTCAAAACTAGATAAATAATAATAATAATAATAATAATAATAAAAAATTAATACACTTTACTAAAATTATTACAACTTTATGTACAAATATTATTTTTTATTGCATTATTTTTTGATATAGACTAAACTCATGTGATTTTCAAATGGCGTCAAAAATAAATATATTCCAATTCAATAAAATCAGTTTAATTTATAAGTTAATTAAAAACATGTTATAAATTTTGACCGCAACATACTTTAGAAAAACAATAATAACTTCCAGTGCGAATAATATTTTTAAGCACCGATTTATTTTTTCTAAACTACATTCATATGGTTTTCAAATAGTACATGCTTTGTAAAATTATTCTCTTCCAAACAATGCTTTATATCTGTTAAAGTTGATTCAAATCTGCTTGATAATTTGATTTTCAGCATAGAAGTATTATCTCAACAGTCTTTATAAATCAATTATAACTTTATGTAAACATTATTATTTTTTAGATCCAATTCATCTGATTTTCAATATAATAAAGTTTGAATCATAATTCATAATTTACTTCAATAAATTCAGTTTAATTCGTCGTGACCTTAACTTTTAAGCATTGGAAAGTTATATATAGGCAATTAGATTAGCAATAATATCTTTTCTTTTCTTTCTAAATTTACAACTGTTGATAGTTTCCAAATCTGTCGAATTCTTTGTCTAAAATCGAAACAACTCTATTTTGGAGCATATCTTATTATTTTTATAAGTGGCTATTTTCCCCTTCACTCACTCAACATATAGATATACCTCTACTTATATATAGAGAAAGGTAGGATTCGATAGTACTATATTTCAAGATTAAGTACTATTAAATTTGGATCACATGACGTCCAAATGTACGACATGTGGTATATATATATATATATAGTTGGGTTTTCGTAGTACCCGGTCTCCAGAAATATATAGTAGTATTTAATCTAGATCACATATTTTGAATATGTGATCGCATCACAAACTGACACGTGGTAGCTTATTTTCTTCTTCTTTTTTAATTTTTTTTCCGCAAGGGATAAAATAGGAAGGAAGCAAATCAGCATTCTTCGTCTTCTCTTCTCCTCCTATCTTCTTCCTTTTCTTCTTCCTTTTTTTATAATGGCGGCAACGGACGACTACAGCGGCGACGACAATGAAAGCGACAGCGAACTGCGACAACAACGGCGGACAACAGCAATAATACATACGAATAGGGAGGAAGGGATAAAATAGGAAGGAAGCAAATCAGCATTCTTCGTCTTCTCTTCTCCTCCTATCTTCTTCCTTTTCTTCTTTCTTTTTTTATAATGGCGGCAACGGACGACTACAGCAGCGACGACAATGAAAGCGACAGCGAACTGCGACAACAACGGCGGACAACAGCAATAATACATACAAATAGCAAAAATAACATATTTTGAAAAAAAAAATTGAGAACAAAATTAATGGATTTTGAGAAAAAATAGAAAATGAATTTGATAAATGATTGAAGAATCAAGAGAGATGATGACTATGTTAGTGGTTCACGACGATATTGACGGAAAATGATGAATGAGAGATTTGATGTCGAAGAACATAAAACTGCATTTAACAAAACATAAAACTGCATGTTGACATGAAACACAAACATGCATTTAACAAAACACGTTGATGCATTTAATAAAACACGTTGATGCATCTTACAAAACGTAAAAATGTATTGTTGGCCAACGGACGCTAAGGGGGGCGCAAGCACGCATCGGGCGACGCGCGAGCACGAGCGGGCGTGAGCTGGACGCGTGCTTCTAACCTACATGCATTATTGTGTTCAATTATATGCATTTTTGTGTTGATTTAAATGCATTGTTCTATTCAAATAAATGCATGGTTTGTTTTCACAATAACATAAGAAATTAAATTACTAATCTACCCTTAATGTAGCGAGATCAGCGAAATTAAGTTTAAAAAATTCGAAAAATTCTTCACCATTGGATCTATAAGATGAGTGGATGAGATTGAGTACTATATACTAACTCGAGGCTCGAATACAAGTTTATATATATATATATATATATATATATATATATATATATATATATATAGAGAGAGAGAGAGAGAGAGAGAGTTTGGTTAAATAAGAACCATTCTTATCCTAAAACTAAGAACCAAATGAATTAGTTATGAAAGTTGATGAATCCGTTGAGAAAGTTAATGAATTCAAAATTCAGAATTTTCACCGGGTTCGAATCCCATGAGGCGAAAAATCTATTTTTGGATCCGATAATTTTTCCATGGATTCATCAACTTTCAATGTGAATTCATCAGTTTTTGGTTCTCACGTTCTCACAATAAAAATGGTTCTCACGTTAACCCTCTCATATATATATATACCATTTGATGCAGCCTTTTTATGCAGCGTTGTAATAAGAACCTTGATTTTCAAAGGCTTTTAGACTTTGTTTTGCTCTTCTTAATTGCGGAATATAAATATAATTTTTTGATGTTTCATCAATATTTGGATTATTTAATTGTTCTTCAATATAATTTATAAGAACCTTTGTTCTTGTTATTTTATAACGTAGGCTTTTAAAATAACATTGTTGTTTAACAATTACATAATCATATTGAGCATAAAAGATATTACCAACGCAAAGGATTACAAGAGATATTCATAAAATTTAAAACTTACATAATATTTCTTCAGAACAACTTCAACACAAAAGCAGCTTGAATACAAAGATTTAGAGAGAGAGAGGAGAGAAGAAGGAGGCGAGCAAACTCAAGCGTGCTCTTCCATCCTCTACACAAACCTATTTATAGAGGAAAATAAACACACGCTACACAAACATCTTCAGGAAGTGGAAACACACAACACTAATTTTTACAAAGTGGGACACTCCACTCCACTTATTTTCAGCACACTATTTTACAAAGTGGACACTCCACAAATTGAAGCACACGGCACACAAAATAACAAAATGGGAATATTTCCCAAAGGTCAAAATTGAATAGTGTTAGTTCACTAATCAATAATGGATGAAGACGTCATGGCATTCGTCACTTTCTTCTTGCGTCAATGCATTCGTCATAGTAATTACTTTGGGGATGATTCTCCTTGTAGAGCCAGTACGAATGCATCAAATGGATCTTGAGCTTCTTGGAAATCATCATTATCTTCCATCAAAGTATCTTCAATAATTTTGGTCTCTGATGAAGATGGTTCTGTTGAACTTGAGCATTTTGCTTGAGAATTCTCAGATCCAAAAACTTCTTTAAGTAAAAGATTGACAGAGTCTTTATCCATTCTATGTAATAGATCTTTTAGTAAAGACTCATGCGATGGTGTTTGTGTATTAAGATTTTTATAATCTACGGACTACAGATTTTCTTGTAAAATTCCTCTTCTATCAAAGGTTTTACCTTCGTCAAAGAAATTCTCTTTAGGCCACCATTTTAGGAGAATTCTCTAACAAGAATTGTAGGAGTGAATTTTATCTCATTTTTGAATGTGCTTGTTCTTGCAGCTATAATCCCATCGAAGAATCCATGAAATTGTATAATGATTAGCAAATTGTAGAAGCAGGAAGACTTTCAAGATGGTTATTAACCTTATGAAATTTTATCCATATATCTTTAACTTTTAGAAATATCATAGGCATTACCCCCACGAAAAGAAGAAAGTCAAAAGCCAATTTGGTATTATTTGAAATGGGTTATCGAGATTAAACTTAACCCACCACGAATGTTTCGTGAACTATTTTCATATAGGAAAATATTATCCCATGATTTGATATAATCAAAATAATTATAATAGTTGGAATTAGCTTGATAATTATCAAGTTGCCTTGTTTGATGAGAAGGCATTCCCAGTTTGAAGGTAGCAAAATTCGCTTAATAACAAGTTTTGAAAAAGCAAATTCTTTATTTGCACGATCCATATGTTGAATTTCAACGGATCCAGGTTCTATTAGAATTGCTTCAGTAATCACGAGTCTTTTTCCAAAGACTTGTGGAAGATCTTTATTAAGATGGCTATAAGCGATTTGAATTTGGAGAAAGACCTTTAGGTCATCTTCAATTGTACAACAATTTAAATATCCGGATATAATATATGGATATTTAATTTCATCTTTGATCCTTTTGAAGAAAGATTACATCTTGATAGTATTGAATATCATATGCATCTTCATCGTTTTCAAATTCTTTAATAAAATCAATTTGATCGGGTAATTCTTCAATTTCTTTTTAAAGAATTCAGGTCCTTTTAGGTTTTGGATTTTGACTAAATTAGTCATGGGTTTTTACCCAATGCTTGTTTTCTCACGATTTGATTCCAAGATTTGTCCTGTAAGAATTCTCGTGTTAGAAAATCGGTAAACAATTATTTTTCCGAAATATGTTCAATATCAAAATCAAAACATGCTAATATAGCTTGCCATCTAGCAAAAATTTGTTTCAAGCAATATTTTAACATCTTTTGTTAATATATCTTTTGCGATTTACAATCAACTCTTATTAAGAATTTTTATTTAAAATATCACTTTCAAATTTAGTAACACATTTTACTATTGAAAGTAATTCTTTTTATTGTAGAATAATTCATTTGAGCATTATTCCAAATACCGTAAGTATATCTAACAAGTTCTTCTTTAGAATTTTCTGAATTCTTTTGTTTAAGAATTCCTCCATATCCGATTTCGGATGCATCATTTCAACTATTTTGAATGCTTGAGATTAGCTATTGATAAGCAGGGAAGTTCTTTAACTCTTTGTTTTATTCTTTTACGACTTCAGTATGATCATTAGTCCAAGGTAAAGGATTCTTTTAACCTTTGAAATAATAATTTATCTTTTGCTAAATCTTGGTAGAAATCTCCAATATAATTAAGACTTCCAAGAAATCTTTGTAATTGATTTAAATCAGTAATTTTATCGGGAATTTGTCCATAAATAAAAGTACTCTTTTAATAGGAATAATAATTTTATTTTCAATATAATGTCCTAAGAATTTTATTTTGTTTGAAATATTTTTACCTTTTAGGATTTATAGCTAAACCACTCTTTTTGTAGTTTGTATAAAAATATTAAGATGTTTAAAATGTTCTTCGATGGTTTTAGAAAATATTAAACATCATCAATATATACAATAATAAAATCCATATGAGGATTATAAATTTCATTCATAATATTTTGAAATTCCAATGGAGCATTTTAAAACCAAATGTCATAACATTCCATTCAAAATGTCCAAAGGGACGGTAAAAGCGGTTTTATATCTATCTTCTTCTTTTAGAAGAATTTGATAGAATCATGATTTTAAATCAAAGAGGAAATATATTTCTGTAAACATTCTATTTAATAAATCTCTTTATTTGGTAATGGATGTTTTATCCATTTAAGAGCCTTATTAAGAGGTTTATAATTTATAACTAGTCTAGGAGCTCATCTTTCTATTTCGGAGACATTTTCAACATAAAATGCGAGGACAACTCCAAAGACTATTACTAGGTCTTATTAAATCCTTTTAAGAAGAATATCAATTTCTTCTTTGCGAATTTTAATAATCTTTCTCCCATAGCAATTGGCCTTGCCTTAGTATTAACTTTTCTTTCATCGAAATTATCAATATATGGAGAGACACTTCATGTCTTTTTCTATTCCAAAAGCGTTTGGAACTTCAAAGACAAATTTCTGTATTTATTTTTTGAAGGATTTCTTTTATTTTATTTTGAATTTTTCGATACTAATTTTTTGATTGTTTTAAAATTAATTTCTTCTTTTAACGAGTTAATAAAATTATTTTTATTTTTAACAACTTCTTGTAAAACATTTATAGATTTTGTTAAAGGAATAGAGGAAAATGGGAAGAATGATTTTTCCTTTAACTTTAGTAAATAATCCATTTTCATTAATTTTATTAATAGGAATAACATTTGGAAAAAAGAGTACCAAGTATTACTGGTGTAGAAATATTTTTTATTAAAATAAAAGTAGTATTGAGACAAAGTCCTGAATTACATATAGCAACATCAGATAATTTGTAATTAACAATTAAAGGTTGCTTATTAGCAGTTGTTATAAACTGAGTAGTTTTATAATAGTATTTTGAAGGTATAATTCATTCACTAATACAATTAACATCCGCTCCTGTATCTAAGAGAGCATTAATGGTAATAGTAAACTCTTTATTTACAATAAGAGTTACTTTAGAATACCATTTTGAGAAAGAATTTGATCAATTTTATTGATCCAAATTAGATTCTTAAAATTATTTTGATTTATTTCTTGATCTTTTCAAGAAGAGTAATTTTTCACTTTCTTCATCTTCATCGATGAAGTGAGTCATTCTCCAATTAGTATTTAATAAATCAATTCTTTCATTAAGAAATTTTATTTGATTTTATCGATTAATTTCTCCTTTTAATTCGTAAATCGTAGCTCTCTTTCTTTTTGATTAGCCTTTTCTAATATTTTGATATAGGAATATAATTCCTTTTGTTCATTAACCTTATTAGTAAGTCTAGTTTCAGACTTTTCAGATTTAGAATTTGAAGCGATAGAAAGATAATATTCTATAGCTTTTCTTTTTTCTATAGGATCTTTTATTTGGTCTATTAGATCAAGAATAAAATTTTCTTCTTTAGTGATAACATTAATATTTAATCCCATAAATTTTATGAGACAAACATCACAATCACAATCTGAATCACAATTTTGTAATTCTGATTGTTCAGATTCATCTTCTGAAATTTCTGAAGATTCATTCTCATTTTTAAGGATAGTAATGGAGATATCTTCTTCGTCTTCTTCTTCATTAAGAAGAATATTGCATAAAGATTCTTTTAAATCTCTGTCAATATTAAGATTATTGATTTTCTTTTTTACATAACATTTATTAGCCTTATGTCCTATTTTTCCACATTTCCAGCAAATAGGTTTAGTTTCTTCGGTTTTAGAAGATGATTTTTTAACTCTTTTTGGAGCACTTCTTTTAATTGCTTTCTTTTGTTTAGAATAATTTTCTGAATAAAATTTTTCTTTTTCTAAATTTATGTTTTTTCTTAATCCTATTAGGATCTTGTTTGATTGAAGACCTATTTGTTCACAAAATTTCCAATTATATTTTTATTTTCATTCTTTGAAAATCTATTTGTCTTTTAATTTGATTTCATTACAGAATAATTCCTTCAAGATTATTTCACTGAAATATCACCATAAGAAAGATTTTCCCAAATAATATTATTGTTAACAAATTTTGTTTTAACCTATTTAAAACTCTTTCGAAAATAATGTTGGTAAACCAAGAATAAATTTTTCTTTCCAAAAGTTCATATTACAATCATTTCTAGTAAGAACTTTGGATATAAAAACGTCTTTATACCATCTAAAATCAGATAGTTTTTGACATCTTAAATTCATTAATTGTTTATGAGTTTTATCTAATTGAAGCTCATTAGCTCCTACAAAATTTGTAAGTATTGTATAAATAAGAGTATTAACCGAATCAGACTCTTCTCTTTGAGTGATAGGGTCAAATACACTTGAATTTAAAATTTTGCTTTTAGCTTCTTTTGAAATATAAAATCCCACCATCCTTGTAGTTGGTAGGTAAACCCAAGTAATAATAGCTTGAGTAATTTTCCTATCATTATTACCTTTTATTTTTTGCCAAGCATATATAAGCATTTGTTTTACAATAGTTTTTATCGATATTGATTTTTCGTCTATGTTCCATTCGTGATAGATTCACCATGAATTGAGCATAGTCTCCTTTTCTTCAATTTGAAGATCTATAGGAGTGGATTTTTCGTAATAAGGTTTTACTATAGAGACATCGACAAGTTTATTAACATGTAAATCGTCATCGAAGAAGTTTCTTCGCTTTTGTTATAACGGAAACATTTTTATAGGAACATTCTTCTTCCTTTTCTTTCCTTTAATATTAATTTTTGTAATCTGTTTATTAGACCTTCTAAGAACTCATTATCCTTTTTGAGTTTAATAAAAATTTCCTTTTAAGATTAGGAGGTGGTTTAATCATAATAGTATTGGAACACTTTTCTTCAGATTTAGAAATTTTTGGAGAAAGAATTTCTTCAATTCATTGGTTTGATTTCCAATAGTATGAAGAGCGAGATTTGTAAAATTATTTTGTTGTATAATATGATCAAAATCTCCTTTTCAGTTTCGATTTTATAGGAGTTGCAAAATTTCTTTTACTCCTTTTGTATTTGTATAGTAGAAAAGGGGATGAATCTCTCGTAGATTCTTTTCCTGTTTCATGTATTAATATTTTATATTTATTTTCTATAACATTTAAAAGTTTTCATCCGAGAAATTGGAAATTCTTTATTTCTTGAAGGAAATAAATGTTTTGTAACCGATGAAAAATCAAGTTTAGAATTATTTTTAGACTCCACTCTTCGTATCTTTTAGAATATAAAGATTTTGTTTAGAAGAAAGGGAATAAAGAAACCATTTTCGTTTCTCATAATTTTTGTTTTATTAAGACTTTTTGAATTTTTCGGGAAAGAGTTATTACTAATAACGAAAACATTATGTCCGAATAACCCATATCCGAAAATGTGGGTGATCCTCGATTTCTTTTAGAACTTCTACTTTGTGAATTTCTACTTTATATTCGGTTGAGATACTTGTTCGGAGTTTTAAAATTCCAAATACCGATTTTTCATAATCAATCAAAGGAATAGAAGAAGTTGAACTTCTTGCTTCTTCGTCTATTTTAAAACGAATTTTCCTTTGTGATGAAAATTTTATCTCAAGATTCCATCAACATATTGTATTATACTTTCGAGTTGTCTATTCTCTTCTTTTATTGGTGGAGCTACACTTTCTAATTTCCGTGTTTCGGAAGTGTAACTTGATTCCATTTTATTGTTTTAGGAATTGCAATATTACTTTTAGTAATATCTCATTAGAAAGAGGGTAGTTTCTCCTCTATTTGTACAAATCTCTTTAGATCTAAAATTAAATCTAGAAATTGTAGTATTCATAACTTTATAACAAATTCTATAAATTAGAACAAGATTTTCATTCCTTCTTCATATTAAACCCTTCTTTTTATTTTTAATGTAAGGGCATCCAAAATATTTGGATCATTTAATGATAATGGAAAATTGGGAAAACAATCAAGTAAATTGGTCCTTCACAAAGTGAAGACTCAATTATCCTATTAGGAATCTTCTAGCCTTAAATGCCTTTGGTTTCGACCATAATTAAGGCATCGACATTTAATCCTTCTCTCGTTAATGGTTTTAATCCAATTTGGACCATCCCGAGATGTAAAATTTATATTTCGTTTATGAATTTCTATTAGACTTTTTGATAAAAGATTGAAAGAATCATATCCTCCTTTTAGAGGAATTGATTGTTCAATTGTTTTATAACATAGTCGTTTTAAAATCAAAGCTTCCATGTTTATAAATTTTGATTTAGATACATCCGTAATTTCAATCTTGAAGATGTTTTTCGAATTTTCCATAAGAATAATTTCTTTATTCTTATCGAGCTTGTATCGATTGCTTTCTTCATTGAGAAAGTCCTAATTATCTTATCCATTAAAGCTATAGAAGATATTATCAAGGATTTATTCTTACCTTACCCTTCGTGCTTTCTGTGCTTTATAGATACGACTTGAGACGATCGCCGTGTATAACTTCTTGATTTTAATTTTAAAGATAAATTAGCACAAATAACACACATATATATATATATATAGGAGAGGGTTAACGTGATAACCATTTTTATCGTGAGAACAAAAAAATAACGAATTCATTGTGAAAATTGATGAATCCGCTGAGAAAGTTACTGAATCCAAAAAAATAATATTTTCGTCTCTCATGGGATTCGAACCCATGTGAAAAATTTTAAATTTTGGAATTCAGTAACTTTCTCAATGAATTCATCAACTTTCATAAAAAATTCATTTGGTTCTCAGTTTTTAAGATAAAAATTGTTCTTATTTGAACCTATATATATATATATATATACATATATATATATATATAAAATCTCATCAAGGGGTATATGATAACTCTTGTAAAAGAGTTATTATGTAATTTTTTTGATGATAATAACCTTGAGTATTGTGTGTTCTGTTCGTGTGTTTGTGTTGTTTCGTGTGTTTATGTTATGTTTTCGTGTGTGTGCGTATAGGGTTGAGTTGAGTGCTTTTAAGGGGTTTTATGTTCTTTTTAAGCTCTATTTAATCAATCTATGACATGTAGCAGGAAGAACGGCAGTGAAGACGATGCTGAAGTCCACTGAGTCGAAGTCAATCCAGGTCGAACGCGCAAACAAGGCCGAACTCATGAGCGAGCTTGACTTCGAAATACGAGGAAGGATAGAACGAACAAGGCTGGAGTAATGCGGGAGCAAGGTCGAATTCGAAAGACGAAGTCAAAGCTCAAAGGAAAAGTGAAAACTGAGGATGCTGGAGCGAAGTCTTGAAGCCGAGCTCCAGAAGAGAGAACTGACCACACTCAAGCTCGCCGCAGAAGCCGAGCTCAAGAATGACGAGCTCATAAACAGAAGCCGAGCTCAAGAATGACGAGCTCGCAACAAAAGCCGAACTCGAGACGGACGAGCTCGCAACCAAAGTCGAGCTCGTAAGCGAAACCAGACTCCGAGAAAGAGAGAGAGGCATAAGGTTGAGTTCGTGGATCAAGCCGAGCTCGTGAATTAAGTCGAGCTAGCAACCAAAGTCGAAATTTGAGCAAGTCGGTCGTAAGCGGAGAAGAGCACTGTGGCGATGGATGATCAACGACAGTATGAAAGGTTTTGGTGAAGACCGAGGAGATCTGCGAGACCACGACCACGTGGCATCCGCCACAAAGATAAAAGGAGACGCAGTTGTTATCGTCGAGCTATCGAGAAAGGACTGAAAATCAGAGGTTGAAGGGCTAGCAGGTGCGCCGTCTGTACCCCTAAAAAGAGCCAGAGTTGGTTAATAAAAGGGGGACAGACAACAGAAAAAGGGGAATCATTCTGGGGAAGATCACAATCATTAGAAGGAGGAGGAATCAGAGGAGCGACAACTTAGAGAAGAAGCCATCGGAAGAGGCGACGATCCAAGAAGGAGCACGTGATTCTGGCGACGAGTTTCACATCTTTTCTCGAATTCTTTTAGCGTGTTATGGCATTCGTTTATCTGGATATTGTTGAACAACTCGCTATGAGCTAAACTTGTAGGACTTGATCTTTTGATGAAACCCATGCTTGTGTGACGAGCTCATTTCTACGCTTATCTTGATAAATTGCCATTGTTCTTTTGGAGATTATTCATCTTGCTTGTGATTGATCACCATGGGTGGGATTTTAGCTCTATAATTTCTGGGAAGTTCTTATAGAGTGGAAAACAAAAGAGTGACGCAAGAACATGATTTAAATATTATGTGTGTGAATAGCATAGGAATATGTGTTTACCTTGCGTGACATAAATGAATGGATTAGTAAAGACATTCTAAGAGCTGTTTGGTATAGGAATATATCGAATGATTTATAGAATATAATCTTAGATTTGGAAAAATACTAAAAATCGAAGAAGTTCATGTCATGGTAATGTGGCAATAATAAAGCTGTAGCATATTTAATACAGAGCATGATTGGAATCGAGAGGTCAAGTCTATTTCTCATCCTTTTATCCGCTGTTTAATCATATATTTGTCTGCAATTTCACCTCGCTTCGTAGTAACATTCTCATAGTTTTGGTTTCCGTCTGTTTTTATTGAATTGTTACTTCCTGTTTAATTTCCCCTTGTGTTGTTCTCTTAAACAAAAATTGATTGTCGGTGTGATTTAAAAAGTGCGATCCATGTGGATTCGATCTCGGAATATTTCCGTGTATTACTTGTTGACTACGTGCACTTGCGTATATTTAATTGTGTTGCGACATATTATCACACAACAATATACTTGTAAAAATACATATCACAGGATCCATGTAGTATCTGCAAGTTGTTATTTTATTATATACATGACACATAGGTGACAGTTGGTACGCATGAATGAAATTGGATAGGAATGGAATGGACTTTGGAATGGAATGATGATAGGAATGGAATGAAATGAAATATGTAATTCCTATGGTTGGTATGTACAAGGAATGAACGAATAGGAATGAAATAAAACAAATAAAATAATTATGATTTTATAATAATAATAATAATAATAATAATAATATTATTAGTAATAATAATTAATTATTATTATTAATTAATAATTATTATTATTATTAATTAGGAATATTATTACTATTATTATTAATTAATTAATATTAATAATAATATTAATAACTTCTATAATTACTTAGGAATATTATTTTAATATTATTACTTAGGAATATAATTAATATTATTATTACTAGTATTTTTATTATTATTATTATTATTATTATTATTATTATTATTATTATTATTATTATTATTATTTAATATAATTATTTATTATTAATAACTACTATTTATTTATTATCATAACTAATTAATTAATTAATTAATAATATTTTAGCATAATTTTTATTGGTATTAATTATTATTTTTATGTCAATATTATTATTAATTTCTAATAATATTTTTTATGTTTATTAATAATATTACTATATTAATATAATTATTTATTGTATTTATTGTTATTTATTATGTTAATATTATTAATAACTATATTTTTATCACTATTATTATATTAAATTATTTATTATTAATAACTACTATTTTTATTATCATAAATATTATTATTATTTTATTATTATTAATTTTACTATATAAAAATATTAAAAATATTTTTTTAGAAAAAATAAATAAATTTGTCTAATCTCATATTCATGGGAATAGCTAATACCATAGGGGAGGGGAGGGGAGAAATGAATAATCTCATGTTCATGGGAATAAGCATTCCTTCGGGAATGGTGATTCCTGACGTAAAAATCTTACCAGGAATGGGAATGGACGCAGGAATCACCATTCCATTCTCATTCCATTCCTGCATACCAGCCAACACCTAAACATAGTATGCATGTTATATTATTTATACAAGACGACGTTTATTATATGCAGAATGTTATTTTACTATATGCAGGAAGCATGATATTCATGTTGTTGTTTTATTATATGTAAGATGTTGTTTTACTATATGCAGAATGTTGTTAGATTATATAAATATATTTGCAAATGAATATATCTTTGTTAGTCTATGCATGTTGATCTTTTATTTTCTTTCGTGTTGATCTTTATTTTATTTTTTCCAATTATAAAGCAAGAAGGAAGCGATATAAACGAAAGAAGAAACTCTCGCTAATCAATCTCATATTATATTTGTGTTCAATATTATGAATATTTTTTAAATAGTATGCATATTTCGTTTAAAAATATGTATTTTATGTGTATTTGAATTAAATGTGAAAAATATATTTATATCATTCTTATCATTACAAATCAGTTTAAAGGTTAATGAGATATCCATCTACAGTGCAATTTTAGTGCAGTAATATTCTTTACTTTAATTAATTTACAAGGGTGAGGAGGTTGACAAACATGATTTTGGTACCTTTTTAGGATGATTTAAATGCCATTCTCATTTATTTCATGTTTAAAGCAAGAATGTGTCTCAATGTTATTGCATTTTGATGATTTACACTTGCATGTAGTTTTGGTGGAATTTCAAGTGAATCGAACTAAAATTAGGATGAATGAATATGTGACGTTAAATTTTGGCTTGATACGAGTTCATAGGAAAAAACGGATCTAGAATCAAAGCTAAAACGAAAGAGAACGAGATGAAGCTATAAAATCGCCTAGCGAAAGCAGTTCGCGTGCCAAAGAAGGAAATTTTTGAAGAACCCCGCTACTCATCACGTCATCGCTGCGTTGGCCCATGAGGTCCAAAAGACCAATTTCTCATTTAGGCCCTGCAGTCTGGCCTGTGATCGGGGGAGCCACCACGGGTATCCTGGAACTTACGAGATTTTTTGATTTTGGGCCTTTTTCTCTCCCACTTTGGCGTATTTTCTGTCCACTTCAAACACATGGTCCACCAAGACTCTACATACTCTTAACTTCTTTCATTTGGAAGGACCTTGAAACCTTAGCCCCCACAACACATATTCAAGGATACACATTTCTCTCATCCATCATCCATCTCCAACTCCAACTCCATCCACTTCGAGAGAATAACTCATTTATTGGAGCTAGTGAAGAAGAAACAATCAAGGAAACAAGCTTGCAGTTTCTAGGATTTGTTCCTTTGAATTCTTACATCTTTATTCATGTTTTCTATTGATTTTGGTGTGTTTCTAAACATGACAATGGTTGGCTAGATTCCTTTGTTCTAGGAATTATGCTAAATGGGTTTGTAATGGTTTGATCTTTGATTTTTTTAGTTAAACTTTTGATTGGATATCTTTATCTTCTTATGCCCTTGGTTTATTTGTATATTGAATGATTGATCGTCATTTATGCATTTATCTATTGTATTGGTTTGAGACTCGAGAGAGATGAATCAATATTTGAATAGGAGCATAAGACATGTCATCTCAATAAACTGGAAGGTTGAGAGTTTGGACCGGGTAAGGGTTCTTGGTGATCTTAGGTGTTTTTTTGAGTTATAGGCTGGCAATTGATTGGGGACAACGATTTTAGTCTGTAATATACCATTTTAGTCGTCCGAGAGGGGCTAAAACTAGTTAGAGATCAACTATAGATAAGAATGATCCATTTAAGAGTTAATTATATAGAGTGAAGCCCAATTCCCACTCACTGATGTCTAGTCTCTATGATAGTTTCCAGTAGGGCTGCTTATATGGATATCGGATATCGGTTATTACCGAATCGAATCCAAACTGATCGATTATCAGATACCGATGACTGATTAATTTTGTATTCGAATCAGTATCGGTTAATGGTTTGAGGTTAATGTCGATTATCGGGTATACCGATCACCAAACAGATATACCCGAATAACCGAAAATAATCAAAATTATAATAATTATTAATTTATTATTATTAAATTATAAATATATTAGCCTAAACTTAATTAGGTTCAATCAATGAAATAACTAAATATGATGATTTTTTTTAATTCAGTTATCCAATAACCGATCGATTAATCTGTTAATCAATTAACCAAAATCGGTATCAGTATCGATTATTGGAATTGGTCATTTTCGATTTCGATTAATCGAAATTTCAGTTTCAATTAATCGAAACCAATCCAATAAATAACCCTAGTTTCCACTTTATAAATTTAAATCGTTCACATTTGCTTTTGCTAAATTTAGTAAAGTTCATTATTTAAGAAGTAGTTAGTGAACAACCCCTTTGAAAATGTTGACTTTGGATAAATTTAGGACAATCAATTAATACTAATCACATGTTTGGAATCACTAATTCTTGTAGGACACAATCTTGCTCACCGTTACTATAATTACATTATACAGTTATGGTTTAGTTAAAATAGGAAGCAGTTCATTTCCATTTCCTCTACCTCCTCCAACTAAGAAAAACAGTATACTTCAATTTCTCCTTTTCAGTGTTATTTTTATTTTTTATTCTTTTGACTCTATGATAATAATATTGCCACCCTATTTATTCCAAATTAATTTATTCAAGACTACATAATAATCTTTTCACATACACAGTTTTCGTTCCCTTGTGTCGTCATCTAGCCATCTTCATTACTGATTTATACATTCTAATTTTAACCTATGGAGTCAAAATTTATTGCATTGATAATACCGAAGTCGAGAAATAAGTTGCTAGGAAAAATGGAATTTTATAATATATATTATCACATCTCTTATATTACGTACATTAGTTTGTATATAATTGATTAATCATGTAGGTTTAGAAGTAGTTATATCGGTTGCATACAAAAATTCACAGGTGGTTGGTTTTAGGAACTGTGTAATTAACAACCTTATCTTGATATCTTGTGCGGTGTGGTGGCAACTAGTAATGAACTTACCTTAACCAATATTAATTATGATCTTAATTATTTGAAGCAATGAAAACCTTAACCAATATTCCTGTGAGTACAACATAAAATCATGACTAAATTAAATTAAAAGAAAAAACCTGTCTTTTCCTAGTTGATTGTGGCTTGTGCAACATACGGACAAAGAGAAGTTGAATTTGATGAGCATTTCATTTGGCTTAGATAGTGTGAACATACATTAGATAGTAACCCTTTGAAATCTAAGAAGCCAACCAAATTTAGATTCATGACTCCAGAAAAGAAAACTCGCTCCGCCGCGGAGATGGTGGGTTCAGCTCAAAATATGGTGGGTAACACCCAAATTCTCCACTTGCTTACAGATACTATGAGTACGTAGCTAGATTCATTAAACAACCCAAAAGGAATACTGATCCAACAAACTGACCTACAAAAGCGATACCAAAAGGAAAGTTCAAAGTCTTCTCTCTCTCTCTCTCTCCCCTTTAAATTTCTCCTTCAACTAATCCTTCTCGTTTCTTGCATTATTACACCCTTTATTGTAATATTGTAATTAAGATCGGTTAATTTCCTCCTCCCACTTCGTAGTCACATACTATATATTAATTTCGTCAAAAATCTAGCCAAGAATTCAAAGTGTTTTCTGAAATGGAGAGGCATCAACTCCCACCACCATTCCACACGAGGGATTTCAATCAGCAGTTCCACTACCACGCCCAGACCTTCGAAGACGAGCAGAGCGAAACGAGCGGCCTCAACAAGCGCGACCGCGGCGACGACTCCAATAGCCGCTCTGCGGCCGCCGCCGGCGAGGGTGAAATGTCCGTGAACCGGCGGCCGAGGGGCCGCCCGCAGGCTCCAAGAACAAGCCGAAGCCGCCGATCATCATCTCCAGCGACAGCGCCAATGCCCTCCGCACCCACGTCATGGAGATCTCCGACGGCTGCGACATCATGGACGCCGTCGCCACCTTCGCCCGCCGCCGCCAGCGCGGAGTCTGCGTCATGAGCGGCACCGGCAGCGTCGCAAACGTCACCCTGCGGCAGCCCGAGGCCCCGGGGGCGGTCATGACCTTGCACGGTCGATTCGAGATCCTGTCGCTGTCCGGGTCGTTCCTTCCCCCGCCCGCCCCACCCGCGGCCACGGGGCTCACCATATACCTCCCTGGCAGGCAGGGGCAGGTTCTTGGGGGCAGCGTTGTCGGGCAGCTGCTCGCGTCGGGGCCGATCGTCGTAATGGCCGCCTCGTTTAGCAATGCCGCGTACGAGAGATTGCCGCTAGAGGAAGATGAGAACAATGCGATTAATCAAGGGCAGGGCGGTTCCCTCGGATCGCCGCCGCCGCCGCAAAATCAGCAGCAGCAGCTCATGGGCGAGCCTTCTTTGCTGCAAGGGATGCCCCCAAATCTTTTTAACTCCATTAAGATGCAAAACGAGGCGTTTTGGGCATCCGCTAGGCCACCATTCTAGCTCCATATCTTATTCATGTCAACTTCATACAAAAGTTTCTGCTCCATTAATTCACTTGTTCTAATTAATGTCAGATTATCAACATTTTCAGCTTGCATATCAGATGGATTTGTGGTTGATTTAGTGATTTGTTGATGTAAGTTTTGGTCGTGATATTTTTGTAGGTCTTTCCTCTTCGTTTAAGTTTAATGGTGAGATGTAAGTTATTGTTTGGAACTTCATTTTAGCAAATATTGACATTGAATCTTTTAGAGGGTCTCCATAAGCTTATTTTAAAAGTTAAGTGTTAAATTTATAAGATATTTTAATAGCTTATAAGAAATAATTTTCAAGAGTTTGTTTGGATAATTGAGTTTATAATCTAGAAAAAGAATTGGAAGTTTGAGAGAGAAAATTGAAGAGTGGTGAAATTGATTGGTATATGTTGGAAATAAGTAATCATATTAGAAAATTATTTTGGTAAATTCATTGTTGCTTGTAAGTTTATGAAAAAAATAAATTGGATTGAAGAATTCCAATTTATTTTTTGGTGAGCTTATAAAATATTGAAGCTTTTGTTCACAGTTTATAAGTTGTTTAAAAATTTATTTTGTCAAACACTATCAAAAGCTTATAAGATCCTAAATAAGTTATAAGTTGTATTGAGAAACTAATAAACTCAGCCCAATACTGTCTTAGTATGATATATGCTTACATTTCCAACCAGCGTAAAGCATCAAATGGTCATCATTAATATACACTCTTAACATTTAACAATTTTAAATCCTTAAAATTGTCACATATCATCTATCTATCTATGTAATAGAATGTATGAGTTATAGAATATCTAATTTGTAATTTTAGGAGACTTGTTCTTGTCTAGCGGATTTTAATTATTAAATTTATCATAGTAATCAGTGAGATTAATGTATTAGTAACATGCATGAGTAGAAGAGCTTCATAAAGGCTATTGAAAATTTCAATACGAGGAGGGTGGCAAAACTTTTTCCGAGATGCTAAGAGAGGTATGGGCTTATCATATTTATAACTTTTCTATTTTTTAATTTGGAAATTCTACTTATAAAGTGCGGAGTGCTTAAATTCATGAAATGAGCACAATTACTTGTTCATCAAAGTATTACATAAAATTATCATGTGATTAGTGTTATATTTTTCAATTAAATTTTATTATTTTTAAGGTTAATCGCCTCAGCATGACATTAATTAATTTGTTTAGTTAATTCTCATTTATTTTATGTTCTGCAGTATCGTCTTTAAATAAAATTTGGTAGTGGATTAATGTGAGAGTGTGTATATATATGTGAAACAGTTTAAACTCATATATATATATATATATAGGGGTTGGATCGGTGAGAACTCATCTTTTTGAGAACTTGAGAACCATGCATAAGGCGTTGAAGATGATGCACAAAGCGGTATAAAGTTGTGCATAGCGAAAACTTTCTAAAATTATTGCACAGCAAAATAATTTTAGAAAGGTTTCGTTATGCACAACTTTATATTGTTTTGTGCATCATCTTCAACGCCTTCTTATCATTAGTGCAGAGTTCGCAAAAAGATGTGTTCATTTGATCCACTATATATATATATATATATATATATATATATATATATATGAGCGGATCTATGTAGGGATTGCATCGGACTTTAACCTAGTACAAGTTCAAAATTTTTATTCTGCCCATTTGTTATATTGAACTAATTTAATATTAGCTCAGTCTAAAATAATTTTAAAAATAAAACAAAGTTATTATCTATTGAATTGTTTTCTCTCAGTGTTGTCTTAGATTCTGTAAATTTTTTGAAATCATGCAATAGTAATGATATGTAATGAGTCGGCTTCTAGATTGACGGCTAACTCTACAAACCAACACGTGTCATTTGTCCTCACTCACTCACTCCCTGAAAAACTTTTCAGGAAGTCACCCATCCCACAGTTGTTCCAAGTCGATCAAGCACGCTTAACTTTAGAGTTTTTATGAAATTGACTTCCGAAAAAAGATGTATCTTGTTGGTATGAATAGGACATATCGAATCCTTTAAGCTCTCTCGAATATGCGGTCTCATATCGTATATTCTCGAAATCCTCTCATTAGGTGCATTTTAGTTCATTCATGTATCCTACGCTTTGAAACTTTAATCGAAGCCGTTCTTTGTCCATGCTTCCACTCACCGACAATCACTTCGTACTTATGTCCCAAGTGTCACATGATATTTGAAAGCTCGCAAGAAAACTACGTAATGAAGATTTCATTGACTACGACATTGTTTCATTAGAGTATGAGTTAAGACATTATAAGCATGATGTGATAGTAATGCAAGAGTTTCAAGTTTCTACATTATCTTATGCTAACTAGATTAATTCATCAAATTTTGATATTATGCATTTTCTTCGCTATAAGCGAACAAATATTTTCTCTGATAAAGCATGTGAATATCATACTTTGTAGCAAGATGCGGGATGATTTACATGATGATTCACTAGTACTTTATATTGAAAGAGCTTTCGTTAAGGATATAGATATATACTTAATTATTAATGAATTTTATTGAAATTTCGCAAAGTACAACTTATAAAAACATAAGTATTCATAAAATTTAATACACCAAAATACTTTTTCTTCGATCTACCCTGGATCCGTTATGTGACCGACTTAGGATTGACGGTGACCTACTGAGACCAACACGAGTCTTTTCAGTGTTTTTATCCTCACTCACACACTTCCTAAGAAAACTTCCCAATGGGTCACTCATCCCACAATTGCTCCAAGCCAAACACGCTTAACTTTAAAATTTTTATGAGATGAACTCCCGAAAAGAAGATGCATCTTGTTGGTATGAGTAGCACATATCAAATCATTTAAGCTCTCATCAAATATGCAGTCTCATACCTGCATATTCTTGAAATCCCTCTCATTCCGGTGCGTTTCAGTTAATTCATGTACCCCTCCGTTTTGAAGCCTCAATCGAAGTCGCTCATTGTCCATGCCTCCACACCGGCGATCACTCCGTACTTCTGCCCCGGACATCACAATAAAAATTAACAAAAATTGGTTTCGTATTTTCGATTTTTTCATAATTTTGGATTTTTCGATTTGGTTCTGATTTTTTTATTAAAAAAAATCGGATTTTTGGATATTCAGTTCGGATTGTTGGAATTTTCTAGTATTAAAATAAAAGAGTCTTGTCCCACATTGATTTTGTAAGCAAAGTGAGGAGCCCCTTAGTGTTATATAAGGAGCATATAGTTCTTTGTTACAAGTGCACCAATTAATCACTACATTGTAGTCTTGTGATTAAATTCTAGTTTAAATTCATTTCTTAGTTTCTCTTGTGAGAATCTTGATAGAAGGGTGAGAGTTTGTCAAATGCTTGTAATAGTGTAGGGGGTCAAGAGGGAGAGGTATACTGTGTGATTGTAGAAATTTATCATATAGTGAATTTTTCCTCTGTAGGTCGTGGTTTTTTCTCCGATTTTGGAGTTTTCCACGTTAAATTCTTGTGTTGAGATTGTTGTTCTTTTCTTCCTAATTTTTCGTTTCTTTCCTAAGTATGAATGGAGACATAATGTCCCAACAGTGGTATTAGAGCTTGGTTTAGGTCTCTTGATATTCTGAGTATGCTCTGTGGTTGTAGTGTTGTCTGATCTTCCATATCAGAAAGGATTTCTTGAGAAAAGTCTAAGTGTCTCTTGTGAGACGGCTATTCATTTAGGAGGTGGAGAAACTTATGTCAAGGGCTTTAAGTTCAATGAAGTTTGATGTGAAGAAATTTGATGGAAGAATCAATTTTGGCTTGTGGCAAGTGCAAGTCAAGGATTTGTTGATACAATCTGGTGTGCACAAGGCTTTAAAAGGTAGACCGAGTTCAACTGAAGATACAAACAAAAGTTCTGATATCAGTGATGAAGATTGGGAGGATCTGGATCTGAGGGCGGCAAGTACAATTCGTCTATGTTTGGCCAAGAATGTTCTTACAAATGTACATGGGATTTCGAGTGCAATGAGCTGTGGGAAAAGCTGGAAGCTCTGTACCAAGCAAATGACATCTCGAATCGGTTGTACCTGAATGAACAATTTCACACCCTACGGATGGATGAAGGTACGAAAATTTTAGATCATTTGAGTACTCTTAATGGTGTTATCTCTGAACTAAAAGCAATTGGAGTGAAAATTGAAGATCAGGACAAGGCATTAAGGCTCATCTTGTCTCTTTCTCATTTCTATGAGCACATGAAGCCAATCCTGATGTATGGGAAAGAATCATTGATTTTTGCTGAAGTCATGGGAAAACTTCTTTCCGATGAGAGAATGCTACCGAGTGAAGTGCTAAATTCAACGAAAAAATTGGCAATGGTGGCTTTTAGCAAAGGGGTGAAGAATGACTCCAAAGGTGTTGTTTGTTGGAAGTGTGGAAGAGCCGGGCATACAAAGCGAAACTGTCCAGGTGGAGCTGATCAAGGTGGAGTGGATCCGGCAACTAGCTCCGACCATGAAGCTAACATTGTGATAGAGGATCTCTTTTGAAGAGATGAACATCCTTATGGCATGTCCAACTGCCATGAACGAGGATGTGATGATGTTAGTTGGACCGCATATGCATTGGTTTGGCATGGATGCAAGGTCTGTGATGAAAGTTATATTGATGGCTGAAGAACTTCTAGGGTGGCCAAAAGCTAGAAGTTGCACCATAATTTTTGTCAGCAAGTTTCGTCATGTGCCGAAGGAAATTCTTTGAATGGTTGATTCTAAGTGTTCTATTCATATGGTGGAGTAGGTTTTATTCTCTTTTTTGAGGATGATGGTTCTTTGGGTTAAGAATCATGATTGTCGGTGAAGACAATGAAGTATTCTTTTATTTTAACAAGGTAGAGATTGTTGGAATTTCCTAGTATTAAAATAAAAGAGTCTTGTCCCACATTGATTTTGTAAGCAAAGTGAGGAGCCCCTTAGTGTTATATAAGGAGCATATAGTTCTTTGTTACAAGTGCACCAATTACTACATTATAGTCTAGTGATTAAATTCTAGTTTAAATTTCTTTCTTAGTTTCTCTTGTGAGAATCTTGATAGAAGGGTGAGAGTTTGTCAAATGCTTGTAATAGTGTAGGGGGTCGAGAGGGAGAGGTATACTGTGTGATTGTAGAAATTTGTTATATAGTGAATTTTTCATCTGTGGGTCGTGGTTTTTTCTCCGGTTTTGGAGTTTTCCACTTTAAATTCTTGTGTTGAGATTGTTGTATTTTTCTTCTTAATTTTTCGTTTCTTTCCTAAGTATGAATGGGGACATGATGTCCCAACACGAATTTTTTCTCTCTCAAAATTCAGATTTTCGAATTGGTACGGATTAGGCAAAAATCCAAACCGAAACCCGAATGCTCGCCCATATTTGTTGGTGAATTCTCGTGTTTATTTGCTCTAATTCATGAAATACCTTATATTTTAGGCTTGATTTCATGAGTTTTCAAGATGTCACTTGTAAAATCAAAGAAGAAATATAGTAATTCACAAGTTTAGTTATGCAAATTTGTGAAATGAAACCCAAAATCGATCAATTCACAGTCATCATGATCCAAATTGTGAACTACCTTATTTTGCCTTAATTTCACGAATTGTATCTTGCAAACTTGTAAAATAAAGGTAATTCTTGAGTTGGACCATTTGACTTGTGAATTATCTTATTACTCATGAATTCAACCGTTTTTCATGGATTATGTACTTTTAACACAAAAATGGCTACTTTTTAACTCTTTTTTCTTTGATCTTAATGACTATTTTATTACTCATTCATCCACCATATACGTTCATTTAATTCCATTTTGTCCTTCCATAAAAATTATTCACTTTCCTTTTTTTAGAAATATCAATTTTACATTTTTACTCTACACCTACTTATTTATTTATAAAAAAATCGTCTATGACCCATATTTTTACATCCACTATACATTAATTTAGTTAACTATTAATTAAAAATTAATCAGGATTTTTATTAAAATTAATAAATTCACGATTAATTTCGTCATACTTTAATAGTTCGTAATAAGAGTTTGCTCGGGTAAGCAAATTGTTTCAGAAAGTCTTCCATTATTATGAATATTTGAATCCAAAAACCAAAAAAGAGAGAGATGCACATTGGTGTGATTAGCAAACCGGTTAAGCTACAACCATTTCTTACTTTTGTAAAATCTTCATCACGTCTTGATGCTTTATGTTGCATTATCCGTTTGAATAATCAAAATCCATTTTCTGCATCACGCTTTTTCAATGCCTTCGGATTCTTTCTCCAAAATTTGTTCCAACTTCTCGTCCAATTCTTCCACCTTACAAATACCCAACCACAAAAATAAGCACCAGTTGCCGTTTAACTATTACCGCCGAAAATAATTGATTAGAAAAAAATAGTTTGTTTTGTTACCTAGTGAATAAGTGTAGACATTTTTCGGTTTCGCTTCTGGTAATTCAATATTTTGTTTAAACTCAACTCAACCAATAAGTACGAAGTAACTAAATGTGCATATATGGAAAAACATAACATGATATGATGATATCTTAATTTGTACCTAGAGCTTCATAAAAACTCACTGTTTATGCTTGTGGAGAATTTATTGAGTCTTTGATTACGTGTGACCGTATTGAATAATTTTATGGGAGATAAACGTATATTGAGAAGGCAGCTGATTTTGGTGACAAATTGCTGGTGTTCGGAAGTATGAAACCTCAGGTGGTTGTGTCCAAAATTAAAATTTTGAACTCCAAGCAAAGTAAGTGGAAATGGAGTTGGCGGATGATCTAAGTTGATCAAATATTCTAGTTGTCAGGACTGATCAAAATGAAGTTATACAGTTTAATGAATTCCTGGGCAAACAATTCACAAAGAAGGATCTAGGAGTACCTAATTAAATACTTTTTGGGCTTGGACAGAGCAAGAAATGACAACAGAACTATCAGTGTCAAAGCAAATATGCTCTTGACCTTCTGGATCAATAAAGGCAATTAATCCAGATTTCCTATTTCTTAGTATTTCGCCCCTTTAGTATTGTAAATTCAAATGTACTATTCCCTCCGTCCATCAAAAGTGTATCACTTGATTCATGACACAAGTTTAATAAATTTTGATAGATATTTTTTGAGTAAATAAAAGGTCCTACTAAGATGCTTTTTGAGCGAAGAAATAGTAGTTTTTTGGTAAATAATGAATGATTGTAAGATTGAATAATAAAAGCTGATTGTTGGATAGTGTAGTTTTTTGATAAATAATGAGTGCTTGTGAGGTTGAATAATAAGAGTTGTGTGTGGGGTAGTGACTTAAAAAAGAAAGTGACACATTCTTTGTGAATGCCGAATAAAGTGATTGTGACACTCTTAATAGACGGAGGAATATTTATTAATACTTTTGCCCTCCAATATTGTAAAATTATTAAGTTAATATAAATTCTTTTGCATTCTCCCATGTAGTTATTGTGGTGATATTCGTGAGTATGTTCTTACATGATGACCACATCATAAATCTCAATTAGGATGTAGTCTCTATTCAAAATCTTAATGGAGACCACATTTTAATTAAGATTTTGTGTGAAGATCACACCCTAATTAAAATTTATGGTAAGAATGTTATCACATGAAACTCTGTCCTTGTTATTTGACGGAGCTTATAAATTTGAAAATAATCCTCTAACAAGAAATTTGATGAATTTATACGTGACTATATGGTATAGCATCGAACGACCAAAATATAAATATTGAAGGGTGTGACAGTTTCACGTGCCAACCCCAACTACCCTATTTATTGGTTATCATGATACCACAATTATTGCCATTTAATCTGATTTAAGCATTTAAACAATAATAAGATAAAAGAAAGGTAGGGAATAGATGTCGAATCTAAGATTGAATAGATAAATAAATAAAATCGGAAAGCATGATGAAGAAGAAAATAAATATGTACCTTGTCCATTAAATCCTCAACCTTTTGAGCGTCCTTGGCTGCTTCTTCAGCCAAATCCTCAACAAAACTCACAACCTGCTTCAGCCCTCCCTCCGGCAGCGCCTCCGCCAAGTCCTCCGTCGCTTTGTCCACTTCCTTCGCCACTTTACCCACCGTGTCAGCTATTTTCTCCACCGTCTCCGCCGCCACCTCAACCTCCTCTGGAGTAATTCAGATTAACAATTAACAAACCATAAATTAAAGATTATAACTTAAATATATGTATAATTGAGAATGCTTGATTAATTAACGGATGGATCATACTTGTAAAGGTTAGAAGCTGTTGGATCAGGAAAGGCACTCCCACCATCAATCCTGCGATCGCAGCGACCCTGCCACAGGATTCAAATAATCCCAAATATAAAAGGAAATAGAACATTGTTGTCCTTATCAATTTTTGTGAAATAAATTTCATCATTTATCTAAATGTGTTAAATCGAATATGAAATCGCAAAAACATGAGGAAAGTATGATATTACGGGAATAAATAGTATAATTAAAATATAAGTCGAACTCGCAAACTCAAAAAACAAATACTCTTGGAATTCAAACATATTAAACTGGATCGTAGATCAAGCAAATCCATATAAAGTTGAGTGCGCATAAACTTTTGTTTGAGTTCAAACTTGTTCACGCGCGCCTAAAATTATAAATAATCGGGAAAGCATTCTAAAATTAGCAACTGACCATGGACTGTCAGTGATTCCTGGAACGGTGGGGAGAGAGAAAGAAGAGAGAAGATCTCCGGCAGCCGAAGAAGAAACAAGATCTGCAGCTGCTTCCGGCGTAGCAATATTCTTAACAATCAAATCCCTGCACATGATCGAATTAAAAACTTGATTATTCACGATCAGCTAAAAGGGTGAATCAAGATAGATAGATCAAAATATGTACTTTTTGGGGCTTTTTTTGTTCGAGGATATGTGGAGAAGCTGCAAATTGGTTTTGCTGGGAAGAAATGAGCATTTTCCACCGTTTTTGTGTGAATTATGAGAGATATTGTTGTTAGGGCAGAGATCAACAGGGGAGAAGCAAGAGCAAGAGGAAGTGGCCATGGAATCTAAATAATTTATTTGATCAGTATGTCAATTTTTTTATAGTAGGGATTAATGGATCCGTGTCATTCTTTTTCTGCGCATACATACTTCTAAAAGTCACTTGTCGAAGAGTGCCTTCTAATATAAAAGGATCGAAAATATATCATTTTTTCATATGTTTTGTAGAATGAATAATTTGGGGTAGAAATTTTTTCCTTAATTTAACTCTAATTTATAATAATATTATCATAAAAGTATTTATATGATAATAGTTCTTTCATATCTTAAATTTTTTCCGTCTTAGAGAACATGGATAAAAAATGTGGGAATCATTAAAATTTGATAAAATCTACCTATCTTTTCCTATTCCTTCTTTTTTTTATGATAATTTGCAACGCAAAAAATACACCCTAAAAGAATATGTATGCTGAAAATATATTAAAGGAAACAAGCATATGGACCAATAAGTTGAGAGAAAATTCGATGCCTGCATATGGACCAATAAGTTGAGAGAAAATTCGATGCCTGCCTCGTATTGGTGTCACAGTGTCTTTTAGGACTCTTTTGTTTGGTAGTAAAGTAAAATTAATTAGAAATGTGATTCTTAGAAAAATGATTCTAAGAAAAATGAATCTTAGAAGATTTTTATCCTCTATTTGGAAAATACCAAGAAAATTGTTAAGATTCTGATAATAATAGCAGCAACAACAACAATAATAATAATAACAAGAAGAAGATACAATATAAAGTATGACTAAGTCATAGTTCTAAAACTTAAACTAAGATTTTGTTAAAAATAAATTATTGATTGAGATAATAATAATAATAATAATAATAATAATAATAATAATAATAATAATAATAATAATAATAATAATAATAATGTATGATTCATTCCTAATTCTTAAAATCAAATTAAACTAAAATAAGTTATTAATTAAGAAAATAATAATAATAATAATAATAATAATAATAATAATAATAATAATAATAATAATATTATTATTATTATTATTATTATTATTATTATGTGTTATTATTGTTATTGTTGTTGTTGTTGTTAGCTTATTATTATTCTTTATTATCGTCATAAATAGTCTTCTGAAGACAAAGTATGATTCATAGTTCTAAAAATTTAATTAAGATTTTCTTAATATAAGTTACTTATTGAATAATAATAATAATAATAATAATAATAATAATAATAATAATAATAATAATAATAATAATAATAATAATAATAATAATAATAATAATAATAATAATAATAAAATATGTACATAGTGTAAGAGTTTTGAGATTGTGAAAAGAATATCTAAAATTTGTTGGGAATAAGATTCTTGAAATATTACACTACTTTTTGTTTTAGGATTTTTTTATTTTCTTTTCTTGTAAAAGTACAACCAAATATATGATATCCTCGTTTGAATATTCTAAAATATTTATTAATTAAAATCGTAATGCATGGGAAAGGATATTGTAGAAATAGAGAATGCTAAACAACTATAGTAGAAATTTTCATTCAACTCAATTTTGTAACTATCGGTGTAGAGGTGTTTGGTTGAGCTTATAAGCTCTTTGATAGGATATGGCCCATTCTGAGGCCCAAGATCGAGCTCTCAATACAAGTAGCGGACATCAAGCTCGGCTGGACAAGTTCGACCCAAGAAGACCCTAAAACCGGTGGGAGCCAGAAGACTCGGCCATATCTAAAAGAATCTTAATTCGAGAAGGGATAGGATTAAGATCTATCCAAGATCTCGAATCTAGTTAGAAGACCTCGGATTTAAGATCTAGGTCAAAATAATTGCGTATAAATAGAGGCTAGATTAGGCGAAATAAAGGCATCCACACTCTTTGTAATCGCCTACACATTCGATACACGAATACTCTCTCGCTCAGGTGGACGTAGATCTAATTCAAAGATCGAACCACGTAAATCCTCTGTGTTCTTCTCGATTTATTTCCTAACGAAATTAAGATCGATCATCGGCGTTGTTTGTGGGAGCGAAAATTTTGTGTTTCGATCAACTTTTATTTCTGGGAATCAATCACGACGATGTATACCGAAGTCACGATCCGAGTCACCGCAACAACAACAAAGAATAACGGCGGTCGGACACGCCGAGCTCGGCTTGGAAAAAGCCGGTCTGGAATCGACCCGAAGGCATGTCCACGACCTCGACGAACAAGGAATCCCATCCTGCATGAAGAAGCGAGGATACCGGGCGAAGGAGATCGCGGCGAGAACAAGGAGAACCTCAGCTCACTCGGATAAACCTCGACGGCGTCGTCGAGGGTTTCTCGAGAAAACAAGGAGAGCTTCTCAATACCTCGACCAAGCACAAGGTCGGCCGCATCCCAAAGAAAGGCGCCAAGCCTCGTCTAAACACGAGGCACCGCGACGAGGTGGATTCCCCAGCATCCAAATCATGGGCACTAAAACCTCCGCACAAGTTCGGGCCCAAACCGACCGCGGGAGGGACGAACAACGCGGGAAAGGACATCGCGACCGCCGCGAGGCCAGCCCCTTACTACCAAAAGGAGTTCGATCGGCGAACTCCGCCTCGCTCTCCGAGGCGGTTTCGACGGTGCGGGAGGATAGTCACCTGTTCTCAAGCGAAATACTCGACACCTCGCTCCAGACAAATATCGGGTGCCGAGCATCACCCCCTATGACGGACTAAGGGACCCGCAGAATTTTCTCTCGCAATTCCAGTACAATATGATCAACCAACGCCTCGGCACAATTCATATGTGCAAGCTCTTCCCGGAATTACTAGTCGACAACGCCCGCCGGTGGTTCGACAGTCTACCTCCTGGGAGCATTGGTTCCTACCGCGATCTGATGAAGGCTTTCCATCGAAGGTTCTTCCAAAAGGCCGAGTCAAAAATGACTTCGGCACATCTCCTCACCTTGAGGCAAGACCGGAACGAGTCCATCAGCGACTTTATGACCAGGTTCAATAAAGAAAGCATGAAGGTCGCAGACGTGAGCGACCTCCTCATCATCTCGACCTTCGAGCGGTATCCGGCCGGGGCCTTATATAAAGAGATCGCCAATCGAACCCGATCGCCACGGAGCTATGGCGCATAGCCGATCGGTTCGCCAAGGCGGACGAGGTGATAGAATGAAGCGAGGCGAGAAAAAGGCGGATCCTACGAAAAGGAAGAAGAGAAGAAGGACGAGGAGACCGTAGCCAAGGCCGACGAAGTGCCTTGGAAAGAATACGTAGCCCCATAGAATCCAGGCTCGGACCGCGCAACACCTCGGAACGACCTCAATACACTCCTTTGGCGACGGCGAGGCGTAAATCTGAACTCCACATGGATAAGTTAGAAACCTCGACCAATGACAGGGAGGTCAAACGCGAACAAAGGACAAGTACTGCTCCTTCCATGAAGATTACGAGCACGACACGGAGGAATGCCGAGACCTCATGGAGGATATCGAGATGTTAGTACAGGACGGGGCCCTGAGAAAATGCAAAGGGCATGACCGACGAGCTGGACAGTACGAGGCCCCTAATCGAAGCCAAAAAAGGAGGAAACAAGTAAGAAGGGGGAATTGTGCCCCTCACAAGAAGACGAAGCGCGGCGAAGACGAAGAAGGAGACGACGAACCGCAATATGACGGAGTGATCTCCACTATTACGGGGCTCCCCCGCGGAGCCACGAAGTCCTCCTTGAAAGCCGAAGCCCGAGGTCCACATATCGGCGAACCGGCCAACAAAAGACTCAGAAGTGACGAGGCGATCACCTTCTCCGAAGACGACCCTATGCCTGCGGTAGTACCCCACTGTGGATCTGCGGTAATCCAGGCGGTGGTCGCGAACAAGTTGGTGAAGCGTATACATCGGCGGTGGCGTCGGTAAGCATCCTTTTCAAGAATGCTTTGATAAATTAGGAGTAGAGGCGGCGCCTCGACAGCACCGCTGCGGCTCCAAGCTTCGTTCAAGAAGAGACACGCCCGGAAGGGATAATAGAGCTACCTATCATGGTAGGGAAAGCTCCGACGAGCTCCACCAAGGTGGTACACTTCTTCGTAGTGAAGGCCAACTCACCGTATAATATCATACTCGGGCGAGATTGGCTGAACGCTGTAAGGGCGGTATGCTCAACATACCACTGACGATGAACATCCCACAAAAGGGGGTAGCCGTGATCAGGGAGATCGAGCGGGCGAGGAATGCTTACGGGTAGCCCTACAGTGCTGGGGCTCCAACCCCGCACCCAGTGCATAGCAACTAAAGAAACCCGAGGAGTTGGAAGTAAAGAGACAACGCCTATCTCGGCAGCCCGGTGGAGAGTTCACGCTATACAAAGACGAGCCACTCAAGGTCGTCAAGATTGGCTTTACCGAGGCACCAATTAAGGGAACATGTTATCCGACTCCTGAGGGAATTCCGAGGGCGTGTTTGCTTGGTCGTCCCTCGACATTACCGGGGTCTCCCCGAATATCATCACCCACAGGCTTAACATCGACCGAAGCACAAAACCGGTTCGGCGAAGCAATTTTGCGGCGAGCGAAACCAAGTCATCCATGACGAGGTAAATCAATTGTTAAAAGCTCGCATATTGTTCGAAGTCAAATATCCGACCTGGATGGCCAACCCGGTGATGGTGAAGAAAGGAGGAGGGGGATGGCGAATGTGCATTGACTACACTGACCTCAACAAACATTGCCCAAAGGATTGCTATCCACTTCCCAACATCGATAAGAAGGTCGACGCATTGGTCGGGTTCGAAGTCTTCAGTTTCTTAGACTTGTATAAAGGGTATCACCAAGTCTCGATGGATGGCGAAGACGCGGCCAAGATGCCTTCATTTGAGACTTGAGTCTTCGCATACGTGAAGATGCCATTCGGACTTAAGAATGCGGAGCTTCCTATCAAAGAATGGTAGACAAAATATTTCACCCTACATAGGCGGAATGTAGAGGTGTCGTCGATGACATCGTAGTAAAAGCGAGGAGGAAGCGCGTGTGTCGCCGACCTCCGGATCGTCCTCGGCTTACTTGAAAAGTCAACCTCAAACCGAACCCCGAGTGCACGCGTTTGCGGTTCGGTCAGGAAAATTCTTAGGATCTTTGGGTTTCACAAGAAGGGTTAAAAGCCAACCCGTCAAGGTTCAAACCATTCTAGAAATGAAGATGCGAAGACCATTCACGACGACATAAACCGACAGTCGCATAGCCGCACTAAGCCGCTTTCTTTCAAAGGCCGCGGACAAGCGGTGCCCTTCTTCAAGGTACTCAAAAGGCTCAGGAGTTCTCACGGAATGATACACATAAGTCCGCTTTCGAAGATCTCAAAACTACCTCGCCAAACTTCCTAATCGTCTGTTAGAAAGAAGGAGGTCCTTTCCTATACCTCGCCGCTTGGACGAAACAATAAGTGCGTCTTGAGCACGAGAGGAAGGACGTCGACTCGGTATATTTCATCGGCCGAGCATTAAAGGCCCGAAACAAGGTATCAACCTCGAGAAGCTCGCCTAGCATTAGTAAATCTTTGCAGGAGACTACGCCCGTACTTCCATGCACATCACATACAAGTCCTCACCGACCATCCACTTGGGCAAGTGTTGACGGCCGAAGCTTCGGGAGAATTGCGAAGTGGGCAATTGAACGGGCGAACATGATATATCTTTTCGCCCCGTCGAGCCATCAAAGGTCAAGCCTTAGCAGACTTTCTTGCCGAGGCTCACCGGCCGAGAAACCGAAGGACCCCAGTCCGTGTCGGACAAAGCAAGGCGAGCGGTGGAGAAAACACCGGAGGATTGCCGCAAGTCTACGTTGACGGGGCTTCGGGAAAAGCGGGTAGCGGAGTCGGCATCTTGCTCCTTGGACGGATGGCAAGAGATCACGTCGCACCGGTTCTCATTCAAAATACGAACAACAGTAGAGTATGAGGCTTTGATCGCAGGACTTCGCGGCTCAAAGTCTTGACATCTGACGATAAAGTTCATAGTGACTCTCAAGTCATCGTAAGCCACATGTTGGGAAAGCACGAGGCAAAAAGGCGGTAGGATGAAGAAATACCACGAGAAAGCCAAAAGCCTACAACAAACTTTCTCCCACTTCCGGATAATTCGCATCCCAAGATAGCAAAATGGCGGTGACATCTTGAGCAAAGCGGCCTCGTCGTCAACCACCCGCCAAGATGGGGAAGTTCAAAACCGAAGCATAGGCGATCTTGATGAAGGAGCCGAGGTCAGCGTGGTCTCGGATGAAGAGCAAATGGATGACTCCCATTCGAGATTATCCGGAGAAAGGCGAAGCGCCCATGACAAGCTCGAAGCTAGAAGGATCTGAACAAATCTGCGATACGTGCTTGAGCGGGGGTCTATCTGATCATATCTCCGGCCTCTCCTAAAGTGCTAGGGCCCGAACCGGTGATTACGTACTACGGTGAAGGAAAACCAGGTTTAGCCCTCGCCCGAGGATCTATCTTGGATATTTAATTCACCATACATTGATTATATTCTAGCATGCGTCTATATAATTAATTGCAACACGTAGGGGTTTTCTCGTGTTTACCTTTGAATCTGTCGGGATGAGCGGATCGAGACTCGTGCTTTGATCTTACGGTGTATCCGGTTGCCCAATCTCCAGCGTCGGTGAAGGGCGATCTATGGAGAATACTACAATCATCACCTCAAACCCAGCTAATTTTCGAGAATCTCACTATGGAGGTGGGCGAAAATTATGCTCTCAAATTTGTGGATTAACCTCGAATCTATCTCTTACCTTATATTTATAATGCACTACCATAATCCCATATGGAAAGGATTATTACCATAATCCTATATGGAAAGGATCTATGCATATCCCATAAATATAATAATATCCTTATAGGATAAAGAGAATCAAATCCTTTCCTTACGAGGGTTGAGGCGCCGATTTCATCGATGAGTTACGAACTGGATGGGCCGGCCGAGGATCAAATGCAAGGAATAAAGATGGGCCTCAAATAAATTAATTATCTTATGTTCACCCAGAACATAAATTAATTTATAAACATTTATTCATGCCACTAGAGAATAAATGTTGACTTACCCTTTATTGCGAAGTTCGATCGGCTTGCACTTAGACATAACGAATCCCGTATTTAAGATATCGAGCGTCCATTAATTATTTATAGCATTCGATTGCTTAAAATAATTAATATCTTTAATTCCTTAAGTAGTACCACTCAACCTTATTATTGTACTTGAGCTAACTCGACTGCGGGGTTTAGTACAATAAACCTTTGAGCTCCTTAAGGGGCGTCATCGTCCTAAGCGGATACGGTGACTTGATATGAGATAACTAGCATGACATACAAAGATCGCCACCACCCAAGATTAGGAGAATATTGGGTTAGAACATATAACCTCACCCATAACAAGTCAAAGTGATGGTCAAGAACTCATACTCACCTAATACCTTATCGAGATTTGGGTCGTCGTAAGTCACCGAGATCTGGGTTCTTCACTACGGTCGATAGAAGAACTCATCTCATGTGATCCTTCAATACGTCGAGACGCATGGCATAGACAAGCAACCAAGTCAAGTCACTTCTTATCTATACATGACTATACCGACAACTCGTCCTCAAGTTGTCTCGGTGTGAAACTTTTATATCTCATTAAGCTTGACCAATCATACGGACTTACGTGATCTTCTACACCCGTATGATCTAACTTATATATGAGATAAGGGACACGGATATATGCAATCAAGTATCTGATTCGGATAGGAGATTGTAATAGTGGTAACGAGAAACATTGTATACAAGCTCAACCAAAGCGCTTTGGTATACAAATCCAACAATCTCCCACTTATACTAAAGCAAACTTTTAGTATACAATGTGTCTCTCTACTAGCTATTACAAACAAAACCATCACTTTGCTTCTCCCACTTATACAAAAGTTTCCTTTCTAAGTGGGTGCCATCAAGCGCAATCGAGTCCTCTAACGTGTCCGTCGTAGACTTTTGCGGCGAGCTCTTCGTGAATGGATCCGCTAGGTTATCCGTCGTATCAATCTTCTCAATCAGACGTCATCTCGTCTAACGATTTCTCGTATGACATGGTACTTTCTCTCTATGTGTTTGATCGCCTTGTGGGTCCGTGGGTCCTTCGAGTTTGCCACATCGCACGAGTTATCACGAAGAAACTATGATACTCTTGGGCAAACCGGTACCACATCTAGATCCATGAGGTAGTTCTTGAACCATCTGACCTCTTTAGAAGCCTCAGGCGGCTACATATTGACTTCCATGGTAGAGTCATGCATGCATCATTGCACTCCGCCACTTGGGATCGGCTCCACCTCCCAAGGTAAACACATAGGCAGAGGTAGACTTTTTCGATCACGGTCGGCTTGGAAATCCGAGTGCAGATAATCAAAGGCATTAGACTATCTCGCATGGTAAACCAGCCTTTATAATCTCGAGTCCTTTTACGGTACTTGAGTATATGCTTCTCTGCGATCGATGAGCTTGTCCGTGGTTAGGCGATATCTAGCTACTATGCCTACCGTGATAGCGGATATCGGGCCTCGTGCATAACATTGCGTACATGAGACTTCCTACGGCGGAAGCGTAGGAACTTGTCTCATTTCCTCTATCTCCTTTGCGGTCATAGGTGACTCGTCTTAGATAAAGGAACGCCATGCGAAAGGTAGCAATCCTTTCTTGGCGGTCCGCATACTAAAGCGAGTAATCACGGTATCAATGTAAGGCGCCGAGATAAGCTCGACATTTTCTTCTTGCGATCTCGGTAAACCTTGATCCCAAGAATGTCAGCTGCATCTCCTAAGTCTTTCATTTGAAACCGATCGGATAACCAACTCTTTACGTCGATAATGACTTCACGTTGTTGCCAACTAGAAGAATGTCATCTACATAAAGTGCAAGAAATACCACATCACCGTTAACATCTAACCGATACACACAACTCTCGCTAGGCAGTTGGGTAAATCCATAGGACTTTACCACCTCGTCAAAGCGTAAGTTCCATGATCGGGAGGCGCTTAAGTCCATAAATGGACTTCTTAAGCTTCCATACTAGATGCTCTTCACCCTTTACCACATAAACTTGGGTTCTTTGCATATAGATGTCTCTACCTTCCTCAAGGTAACCGTTTAGAAAAGCGGTTTTAACATCCATTGCCAAACCTCTGGGTTCGAGTGGGCTGCTATGGCGGAAGAATTACGATGGACTTAAGCATTGCTACGGCGAAAGGTCTCATCGAAATCGATGCCCTCAATCTGAGTGTACCCTTTCGCCACAAGCACGGCTTTAAAAGCGAAATCTCTCCATCGGAATCTCTCTTCCTTTGTATATCCACTTACTACCTATGGCTTCCTTGCCATCCGGTAGAGGTGTCTTTTCATATACATCCATAGCCGTTATGGACCCATTTCTAAGTCCATAGCGGTGTGTCATGATCTTGCATCAATGTCTTGTACGCCTCCTTGTATGTCCATGGGTCGATTATTGCTGTTCGTTTCACGGGACTAAACCGAAGATTGTCCCACGAACATAAATCGCTCGGGTTAACGAACAACCCTCCCACTCTGACGAGGTTCTACAGCACTATGGCAAGCGGTGGGTGCGTAAACTTGTGGTTCTCATCTTGCACAACATGCTTTGGTAGGTACCACTTGCTCGTTGAGTATCGCCGGTGGAACTCGACCCACTTCAATTTCTTGAAGTATCGGTGTCGATCCTCCCACTAGACTCGACATCTCGTACCTTTCGCCTAATCGGTGGTGGAATACGATCATCTTCTAATTCTTGAAGAATGATTTAAACTTTGGATTTATGATTTTCATGTAGTCCTCTTCTAAGAATCGAGCATTAGTGCTAATAATGACCTTCCGATCCTTGGGACTATAGAATAAACCACCTTCGTTCCTCTAGGATAGCGATAAGCGACCTTGCGTCGGATCTAGCCTCCAACTTGTCGCCTTCTTGTTCAAAGGCCGTGTCGGATCGCCCCATATCCTTATGTGGCTTAGGCGGGCTTGCACCCAAACCACAACTCGAAAGGGTCTTTTCGGTGACTTGGATGGTACTAGATTCAGCAAGTATGCCGCCGCTTCTAAGGCATACCCCGAACGAAATAAGCGATGTAGCATAACTCATCATAGATCTAACCATTTCGAAAGAGTCCTATTTCTTCGCCTCGACACACCATTTTCTTTGTGGTGTGCGGGAAAGTCTTGTTGGGATGTAATCCCACACTTCACTAGATAGTCCATAAACTCGTTCTTGAGGTATTCGCCACCGCGATCGGACCCATGATGACTTGATACTCTTACCACAGCTTCGTCTCCACTTCCGCCTTAAACTCTTTGAATTTCTCAAAGCATTCGGACTTGCGGTGAAGCGGTATATGTATCCGTACCTTGAGTGTCGTCGATGAAAGTGACAAAATACCGTATTCTCCACGAGCTTGTGTGGACATCGGTCCACACGGTCGAATGGACTAACTCAATATTTCTTTGGCTCTATAACCCCCGCTTTGAAGGGTGCGGGTCGACATCTTACCTTCTATCTGAGATTCGCGGATCGAGAAGCGAGTAACCGTGAGATTACCCAACGCTCCATTCTTAGCCAGTCTTTGGATCCTATTTAGATTGATGTGACCTAATCTAAGATGCCAGAGAAAAGTGGTGTCATCTTGCGAAGAAAACTTTCTCTTTTTAGGGTTTGTAGAAGATGCAACATAGTTATAGGTATTATGTTTTGCAGAAATAGTATAAAGCGAATTATATAAAGTGCCAACACAGATAACTTCGTCATTTCTTATGATAGAAACACCACTATCAAAAATAACGAATATCCATGAGAAAATAATTTGAAAGCGAAACAAGGTTCAAATCGAAAATCCGGCACATATAAAGCGTCTTTCAAAACTAAAGCTGTTGTTCCAAAACACAAAAAACATCTCCAAGCGCACAGACCTCGACTTTCACGCGTTGCCCATGGAGATCGTTATCTCGCCATTAGCTAGCTCCTTGTCATGGGAACCCCGCAGGTGTAACAAACATGATCGATCGACTCAGATCTACTACCCAAGAATGGGTAGAACAAGTAGCTAAACATGTTTCGTTACTAAAGCAAGCGGCGTACCTGAGCCTGAGCATAGGGCACTTAGCCTTCCAATGCCCGTCTTACCGCACTTGAAGCATTTGCCTTCTCCTTGGCTTCTTCAAACCTCCGGTGGCAGCCATGTTCTTGCTCCCATTACTCCCACTTCTTCCTTGCCTCTACCACCTTTGGTGCCCTTTTCTTTTCCATTTTGCAACGGAAAATTTGGGCCCTTAGATGTGCTAGCAAGAGCACATGCTCCTTTTCCCATAACTCCTTCCGCAGCCTACGAGATCATTAAACAACCGACTAAGTGTATACTCGGTCTTGCTCATGATCGCATTCACACGAAAGTTCTCAAAAGACTTGGGCGGTGTATTGAGGATGATATCGACCTTGGCCGCCGTCAATACCTCCTCCCAACCGATCAAGACTATCCATGAGATGAGTCGTGTGGGAGACATGTTCATGGACGAACTTCCTTCTTCCATCTTACACGCCAAGATTTCTCTCATTGTGTGGAAGCGGATTGTCCGATCCATTGCCCAAACTTACTCGAGACTTGACCAAATATCGATCGCGTCTACCATCGGTGATGCTACAGTGCAAGCCTTTGGACATAGTAGTCATCATATAGCATTTAGCCATATTGTTTGACTTATTCCAAAGTCCGCTTGACTCTCATTGCTCATTAGTCGATCGTCGAGAAGGGCATCGGGTTTAGGAGTAGTGAGAACAAACATGTGTTCTTCAATGATAAGAACATATTCCATGTTTCGCTTCCACTCGATAAAATTTGGACGGATAACGGTTTTGTGCGAGCATATTGATAATCGGTGTAAGAGACATATACGAAGCGATAATGAAAACACATAAGCATACGATCGCACATAATTCGTAACAATAATATTGTAACCTTTTGATAAAACAATATTAATTGAAACCTCCAATCGCCCAAGGAATCCCACATGCAAGCCACGCGTGTGGACGTTTACATGAACCCTCGACTGGACTAAAATATACATTTTAGTCGTTTAATTTCAATCCATGTCAACTTAACCTTATGACAAATGAAATTAACGATTGGACCTTACTAGACCACATCACTATCGCAAGAAGGGACTTCGCGGGAAGTTGTACTCGAGGTGATGTCTCAAGCAATGACCACAATTTTAACGATGAAAATGAATTCTTAGAATTGGCATACTCACTAGGACCATACCACTTCCAATCCAAATTCTTTGTTATCTCATTTTAAATCTATCTCTAGAGAACTTATGAAAATCGCACATCTAAGCCGCGCGTGTGGGCGTTTACATGAAACTCCCACTTCCCAATAGATTTAAAAGGTTTTATTTAGAAATCTCATCTAACAAACTTATGATAAGCAGTGCGAAGCAAGCCGCGCGTGTGGGCGTTTACTCACGATGCGTATCACTTTGTTTAGAGATCAAAAATGGAGGTCTTGACATTTTAATTTGAAAAATTAATTTGTCGGGTTGCTTGCTTAGTCATTTTGTTCAAAAGGTTTGTCCATGCAGATCACGTAATCCTAGCATGCTTGTCATAGAACTCGACATGTAAAACATGCTCGCAGAATTCTAAAATATGCTTGAAAGCGCGATAAACCTAGCATGCTTACTATGCGCGCCATCGTAAAACACTTAAAGGTTTGTCAGCGTAATTTAAACATACATAGCATCTTCTTGCATTATTTAAACATCCACGACATGCGATGAGCGATAAAAATAAAATAAAACGTTCATCGTGGCCCACTCGTGCAACCCGCACTTTCTTGCCTAATCTATTACATAGAATAGAAATGCAATTAAACGAAACAGGCCTCGCGTGCGGGCACGGACCGGATCGTCAGCGGATTCGGGCGGAATAATGGAGCAGGCGAACCGGTCGAAAAAATCGGATGCGGGCTGAAAAGCGGGTCGGGGGCGAACCCGGTCGGTCGACCCGAACAAGCGGGCGGGTCGGAAACAAAGGCTGGGCGCGCTGCCAGGCACGCCCACGCGCGCCCAGCCTTTCTTTGCCGCCGCCCGTTCGCTGGCGACCCGCTGGCCACGCCACCTTCCAGAAGATGCCGAGCTGCGAGAGCCCCGCCGAGTGGCAGGGAGCCTACGCCTTCGCTGGTGGGTGCCGCGTAGCGTTGCGCGCTGCTGCCGCCGAGCCACGTCGTCGAACGCTGTCGGGCGCCCGCGCAAAAATCGCGCGCGCGCCGCCCGAGGCCGCCTCGCATGACCTCGCACACTTTGAGGTTCAGCCGCGTCGCCGAGGCCGCCGAGCGCCGCCGAGGCCGCACGTGATTCGCGCGCCGCGTCGCCGCGCCTGCCGAGGCAGCGTTGAGGTTTCCGTGCGCTATTTTCCGAAGCGCCACCGAGGCTCCCGCGTGCAAGTCGCGCGCCCGCGTTGCCCGCCGCATGCCACGCACCACGCCCGCCCGTCCGTCCGCCACCGAGAAAACACGCGCCACGGACGGCGTGATCTGCGAGCACCGCGCTGCGCCCGGCGTGCCGTCGGCCGCATGCCGAATCTGCCGTGCGCCTGGGTTTCCGGCGTCGCCGTCATCTCGTTCTTCGTGCTTTCGTCTTCGTTCTTCTTTTACGAGATAAGATTTACGTGAAAATAAATCTAATCTAACCACGGATTTTCGTGGTGAAAAACAAAACCCAACAAAACAAAAGCGAGCCACGATGAGCAGCGGATCCAACAATTAATTAAGCGCGCGTAATAATCAAGCGTGAATTAATCCAGCGAGCGAATCGATCCGGACTACGATACCAATTGAAGAAAACCGGGTTTAGCCCTCGCCGAGGATCTATCTTGGATATTTAATTCACCATACATTAATTATATTCCTAGCATGCGTCTATATAATTAATTGCAACACGTAGGGTTTTCTCGTGTTTAACTTTGAATCATCGGGGATGAGCGGATCGATCGGATCGAGACTCGTGCTTTGATCTTACGGATCGTATCCGGTTGCCCAATCTCCGGCGTCGAGTGAGGACGATCTATGCGAGAATACTAGAAATCACCTCAAACCCTAGCTAATTTTCGAGAATCTCACTATGGAGGTGGACAAAATTATGCTCTCAAATTTAATGGATTAACCTTGAATCTATCTCTTACCTTATATTTATAATACACTACCATAATCTCATATGGAAAGGATTATTACCATAATCCTATCTGGAAAGGATCTATGCATATCCATAAATATAATAATATCCTTATAGGATAAAGAGAATCAAATCCTTTCCTTACGGGGTTGAGGCGCCGATTTCATCGATGAGTTACGGAACTGGATGGGCCGACCAGGATCAAATGCAAGGAATAAAGATGGGCCTCAAATAAATTAATTATCTTATGTTCACCCAGAACATAAATTAATTTATAAACATTTATTCATGCCACTAGAGAATAAATCTTGACTTGCCCTTTATTGCGAAGTTCGGTCGGGCTTGCACTTAGACATAACGAATCCCAGTATTTAAGATATCGAACGTCCATTAATTATTTATAGCATTACATTGCTTAAAATAATTAATATCTTTAATTCTTAAGTAGTACCACTCAACCTTATTATTGTACTTGAGCTAACTCAACTGCGGGGTTTAGTACAATAAACCTTTGAGCTCCTTAAGGGGCGTCATCATCCTAGCGGATACGGTGACTCGTCTGATAACTAGCATGACATACAAACCGCCACCACCCAAGATCACGGAAAATATTGGGTTAGAACATATAACCCTCACCCATAACAAGTCAAAGTGATGGTCAAGAACTCATACTCACCTAATACCTTATCGAGATTTGGGTCATCGTAAGTCACCGAGATCTGGGTTCTTCACTACGGTCGGATAGAAGAACTCATCTCATTGTGATCCTTCAATACGTCGAGACGCGTGCCGGCATAGACAAGCAACCAAGTCAAGTCACTTCTTATCTATACCGCACTTTACACTGACAACTCGTCCTCAAGTTGTCTCGGTGTGAAACTTTTATATCTCATTAAGCTTGACCAATCATACGGACACGTGATCTTCTACACACCTTGTATGATCTAACTTATATATGAGATAAGGGGACACGGATATATGCAATCAAGTATACAATTCGAGATAGGAGATTGTAATAGTGGTAACGAAACATTGTATACAAGCTCAACCAAAGCGCTTTCATTATACAAATCCGACATACGGAAGTACGAAGGATCGTGCGAAAGTCACATCGGACCCCGAGCCTTGTCGAAAAAGGTCATGCGATGGGGATACTGTTGGCGACAATGTTGAAGACTCACTCAACCTTGTGAAAAGGTGTCGAAGTGTCAAATTCACGGAGCGTGCAAGGCTACCAGACCGACCTCGCCTCCGTCACAAAGCCCTTGGCCATTTATGCGATGGGGATCGACATCGTGGGCCGCTACGTAAGCACGGGGTAACTCCAATTCACGATTGTCGCAATTGACTACTTCACGAAGTGGGTGGGCGAGCCTTGGCAAAGATCACAAGCAAAACGCCCTCAACCGTGCGGAAGAGCATAGTATGTCGATTCGGCATCCCTCATATCCTTCTTTCGGATAATGGGACACAATTCGCGATAAGATATTCAAAGGCGGTGTCGAGCTTGGATCAACAAAGTTCACCTCGGTCGCCCATCCTCAAGCAAATGGTCGGACCGAAGTCACCAACAGACAATTGTGAGCGGTCTCAAAACCCGTCTTGGCCGAGCTAAGGGTCTTTGGGTGGAGAATTTACCACAAGCCTTATGGTCATAGCGAACAACACCTCGGACGGCGAACGAGAAACGCCCTACGATCGGCGTATGGAACCAAGCGGTGATCCCTGTAAGGTGGAATCACGAGGCCGCGCATTCACTTCTCTCGAAGCAAATGGGAAAATCTACGAACTAATCTAGATCTGCTCGAAGAAAAGAGAGACCTCGCCTACATCAAGGAAGCTCGGTACAAACAACAAGTAGCTCGGTATTACAACCAGCGTGTCAAGTCCCGACAGTTCCGAGTGGGCGACCTCGTGCTCCGAAATAATGAAGTCAGTAAAGCCGCAAAGCTCGGCAAACTGGAAGCCACATGGGAAGGACCTTACCGGGTCGAAGAAGTCCTCGGAAAAGGAGCCTATAAGCTCGCCCATTTTCGGTGAGCAAATACCCAACACATGGCACATCATTCATTTGAAGAGATATTTTGCATAAGTGTCAAAAGTTGAGTCTTGTTCGTCTTTGAGTCCTGTTAGGTCGAGTCCGAGTCTTGTTCGTCTTGTTCCATTACCTCTTATCAATAAAAATCTTTTCTTTTCTCTATCTATTTTTTGTCTTGCATGTTTTCATTTGTCACTTATGCACATAACTCTTATAAAATTACTATACCCTCTTTGAGACGAACAATACCCTCGACGGAGGACGGACTACCGCTTTATCTGAAGACGAACTCAGCAGCATATAAGGGACCACCCTCCCGATAAAACTTGGCAAACAGGAACCCATACCTTCGTGCGAGGAAGAATACCTTCGTTTATTTCGAGGCGGATACCTTCATCGAGGATGAACTACCTCATTTATTTCGAGGAAGCTTCGTATGAGGACGGATACCTTCATTTATTTCGAGGACGGATACCTTCATTTATTTCGAGGACGGATACCTTCATATGAGGATGAACTACCCTCGTTTATTTCGAGGAAGCATCGTGCGAGGGCGGATACCTTCATTTATTTCGAGGGCGGATACCCCGTGCGAAGACAAACTACCTTGGTTTACGGCAGGGCGAGCTATCTTCGCCTAAACAAGGACGACCTACCTTCTTATTGGTTACGGTAATTGAAGACAAGTTCTCTCGAAGAGTTAACACAAAGCAAAAATAATTTTATTTCAAAGTATACGGTTTGTACATCACGAGGGCGAAGAGGTTCCGGGAGGCGGGAAAAGCTTAGCCAATCCCTAGCAAAATCGGGATTCAACAGAGCATCTATACTAATCCTACCTCTACCTCGTCCTCGATCTACGCTATGAGTCCTGCCAGCTCGACCTCGGCCACTCGACGATGCAGCCCTGCTAGATCGACATCGACCGCTCGACGACGCCCGACTTGGCTCCCAGGATCCACGTCGCTCTTGGGCCATAGCACGTCTCTCTTGAGCTCGCCACTCGGATCGTCAAAATTCGGAGCGAAATTGTAGTCTGGCAGCGAGAGAAGCCCGGCGGAAGAAGAGGCCTCATATCCGGTTGAAGCAGTTCTTGTTTGTGGTTGTCGAGCAACGAGTCTATATATGCCTCGAGTCTTTTCAATTCAACGAACCGCTCAGAATGGCGCCGGGATTTCTTGCCGTACTCACGCTTTGTACCTCGCCGCGGTGACGGCGGCCTCAACAACCTTAGCCGACCTCGGGAATGGTCGTCCCACCACTGATGGATGACTTCCTCGTACTCGGCATGCTCTTGACTATCAATTTAGCCTTCTCATGGCGACCTCGAGCGTCTCCTCCAATTCAAAAGCGAGCACGGGCTCGTCCACAGCTCTCTGGCAGCTCTATGCTTAATATCGCCTCCACGCACATGGCCCGGTGTCCCTTTATATGGAGGAGTTCGACCTCTTTCAATTCAAGAGCCGCGACAAATCTTGATTTAGTTCAACCAGCGGGAAGCATCAAGCATTTCGGGGAAAGTGAATAAAAGATAAGTTTCTTCACATAAACTTGTGATTTTATTATGCCTTCAAAGAAACCAATGTACATATACATTCAAAAAAAAAAAAAAAAAAGAGAGGATCAATGACCCTTCCAAAAGCTTGAGCCTATCTACCCGGCGCTTCACGAGCTTGAAAGCCTCGACCTCATCCGCCTTGACTTCTTTGGCTTCGGCGCTCGGGAACTCGCGGGGTCTCGGCGCCTTCAAAGCTTCATTGCCTTCCCGACCCCTTAGCTAGATCGGCAATTAAAGTGTCGGTCGGGGATCTCGGTCCATCTGGCGGCGCAGACTAACTCCGTGGTCGGCAGAGCCGGGGGCAGTCGAGGAGCTGCTCGCCGCAGGCGATTCCTTCGAGGCGCGGACAAGGACCTCGAAATAGGCCGCCGCATAGCATCTTCCTCCGTCTTCCATACCCATACTTGGACTTATCGATTACAGGTAATCTCGGCGACTTCTTCGATGGTATACGAAGCGGCATGCTTATTCGGGACCTCGGCCATATCGAGACCATCCCGAGAGCCCGCAGAGCGAGCGATCTCTCATAAAGCACGAAGCATTTCCACGTGAGCTCGCCACGTCGGTCTCCGACGGCGAACTTCCTCCACCTCGGCCTTCATCAAGGTAACCTCGGCCTCCGCCGCCCTGGTCCTCGCCGCCTCCGCCGCCTCGGCTACCTTCGCCGCCTCAATAGCCGCCGTGTCCGTCGCCTTCTGTTCGACTAGGTCCCGGATCTTTGCCTCGGCATCGCAAATATCTTGGACGAGGAGAATCTTCTCTCCTCCATCTCCCGAGCATACCGGGTAACCAGGTCAGCTAGCGTGTGGCGCCTTTCAAGTAATCCGTTATAAGATCGGACACTTTGGCCATCTCGGTGAACATGCCCTCGACATCTTGGCCATCTCGGTGAACATGCCTCGACATCTTGGCCATCTCGGCAGACATGCCCATTGCCACCTTCGCCACCTCGGCGAAACATCCTCGACCCCTATACAAAAACCCATCGGTCGGAAGAACACATTCTTTATATTACTTCACAAAGTATAAGAATAAATCGCTACCTCGGGAAAGATATGAGGCGGTCATTGAGGCAAGCGATCACACACTCGGGTCGGCATCAGCAGAGGCCTCGGGGATTGCATGCTTGGCTTCTTCAAGCGCTTAAGTGGGCTGCGGTGAAGGGACTTGAAGCTTCTCCGCTCATTTAAGGCATGTCACGGACATCCTTCAAAGTCGAGGCGGAGCTACTGCGGAGCTCGACTCCTTCCTCTTCTTCTTTTCTACGAACAAGTTCACTACAAATACAACAAGTCGGGGCATAGACACGGATAATCATACGAAAAAAAAAGGAGGGCCTCACCCTTCACCGACTCCACCTCGGTGGCGGGATCATAAGGGCTAAGCCCGCGGTGCAAGCTTCGGCCTCGGTAAAGGCCCGTCCACGAGACCAACTTTGTCGAAGGCTCCTCCGGGCCACCGTAGCTCGTCAACAACCACGTCAGCGATCTTCTCCGATCGCCATGCGAACTCGAGGTTCCATCAAACCAAGCGGAAGAAAAACTTCTTACGCGGTTCGAGATCTTGATTTTATCTTCGCTTTGAATTTGTGACGGGGTGATAAATAATACCACCCCGAGCTACCCTTCGATTGCAAAACCGGAGAACAAGCCCCAGGTGAAAGGAAAATTATGCCGATGGGCATAGACACCTAGGCTCGTCGGATGCGGAAAGAATTTGGCATAAGTTGGGCGAGATATGCGAACATACGTTGAAGTTCGACATATACATAGGGATAAGGAAGGCGAAGACCGCCCGAGGCTGTCTTCGTGCGGTGACAAACCCTTGGGAGGCACAAGCCCTATCCTCGGACGGGGGCAACAAACTCAATATCGAATGAATACGATGTTGGGAGGCAATCTCCCTTATATCGGAGGTTTTAAGATAGAAGGAAGCGAAGAAACTTTACCAAAATCCCGCGAGGAACTCGTATACTACACGCCGAAGGAGGCAAACAGACACGGGTAAAACATGCAAAACCGCCGCGAATCCGGCGGGCACGAACTGTCTGACGCTCGGAGGATTTACTAGAAGAAGAAGAAGCCATAACTTACTTTTGTTTTATCGAAGATGATGGTGATGAACTTGAGACAACAATGGCGGCAGTTACATGCTTTTCGAGAATATCAAAGTTTGAAAGTCGAAAGTTTGGAAATAGCAAAAGTGATATGAAATGACGTATCAAGGAAGATATTCCCCATTATGCGCTTTATCGGGAATCAACGCTGCCACATTAAATGCGCATTAAATGCGTATCCCGTGTCCCGTACTCGACAACGGTAGAAAAATCCCGTGTTCGGCCTCGGCTTAACGCCTCCACAGGAGAAGTCAGCCAGAAGGCCTCGGCTTAACGCCTCGACAGGTGAAGTCAGTCAGAAGACCTCGGCTTAACGCCTCGTCAGGTGAAGCCAGTCAGAAGACCTCGCAACGCCTCGGCGGTGGCGTCGGCCGGAGACCTCGACAACGCCGCGCCGGTGAAGCGGTCGAAGACCTCGGCTTAACGCCTCGTTAGGTAAAGCCATCTAGAAAACCTCGACTTAACACCTCGGCAAGAGATACAAACAGCACATACGACCTCGGCAGACGCCTCTGCAAGCACGACATTTGATATATGACTTCGGAAACATTGACACACGCAAGTCGGATCCGAGAAAAATGCCAACAGATCGTTCGTGCCCGCCTCGACATAAACAACCCCAAACCAACACGACCTCGCCTGCGTCTTTTTTTTGGGGGGGGGGGGTTGTGATAGGATATGGCCAAACTACCAGGCCCAAGCATCAGGCTCAATACAAGTAAGGTCGACATCGAGCTCGGCTGGACAAGTTCGCCCGAGAAGACCCCTAAAACCGGTGGGAGCGCGAAGGCTCGCCATATCTAAAGAATCCTAATTCGAGAAGGGATAGGATTAAGATCCTATCAAGATCTCGAATCTAGTTAGAAGACCTCGGATTTAAGATCTAGGTCGAAATAATTGTGTATAAATAGAGGCTAGATTAGGCGAAATAAGGGCATCCACACTCTTTGTAATCGCTTCTTACACATTCGATGAGCGAATACTCTCTCTTGCTCGTGGACGTAGATCTAATTCAAAGATCGAACCACGTAAATCTCTTGTGTTCTTCTCGCATTTATTTCCCTAACGAAATTAAGATCGATCACTCTTCAAAATAACTTATAAATTGTTTATGAGCTTATAAGAGGGTTGTGTACACGAGTCCGTACTGTCGTGGATTAATCCACACTGGCGTAGCGATATATGACGTGGCTTCTAAGTTCTGCCCGTTGCCAGCCCGATGATTGATCTCGAAGTGTGGTTCATCCTGGAGTCTCACCTGGGTTATGTTAAATGTGATCTCGAAGTGTGGTTCATCCCGGATATCAGATAGCTTAGAGTAACAATGGAATGCATTAATGGGTCCGAAGTAAAAGGTTTTGGTTTCATGGAAGTGGATTTATGTTTTAAAACCTTCTATATTTACCGTATAACATGGACTTTTTTCGTTTTGTTTATATGAACTGTTTGCGAAAATGCATGACCCACTGAGTGCGCTAGTACTCAGTCCAAAATCTTTTCAAATGATTTCAAGTTAATAAGTGGACGGACGTGATGATCGCTTGAGGCAGGTTGGTTGTCCTCTATATTTTTGTTTTAAGTATACTATGTTCTATTGTACGCTCTTAAGTCTGTATGTTTTGTTGCTATCGTCTAAAAACTCAGTTGAGTTCTATGACTATTGTATTTGAAGTATTTTAAGTTCAGTTGGTTACGCTGTGATTTATCTACCGTTTTTTATATTATTTTTGATGGAGAGTGCGAGTAGTCGGCCCCTCTTGGACGTTTGGTCAAAGCCCTTATGTAGTAGTCGAGACAGTAACGACCTCATGAGTGAAGCTGGTTGGCCAACTCCTTTTGGCGAGCTAGGCTCTCTGATACCCCATCCTTTAATTGACTTGAGGTGTAGTAGGACGCTCCTATCCCAATAGTTGTTATTGGTTGTCCGACTGTTTAGCCCCGTGATTGTAGTCGGTTGTATACGACCAACGTGGCGTGCTGAGCTTTCCGACACCAATGTTGCAAAGATGTGTCTGTTTGCTTATTTTCAGTTTCTTTTCCTTTTTGGATTTATCTTGCTATAGAGAAGATGCTACCCAATTTTTGGCATGTAAGTGAACCTCATATATATATGTATATATGGTTTCCCCATTTCTTTCCCGTTTTTTATTTCCAACCCCTTGCCACATCCCGACATATGTGCCATCCCTCAGGATTTGAAGCGTGACACTTTGATAACTTATAAACTCTTGATACGTTCATTTTATAAGTTCTTGAAACATTTTATAAGTTTTTGGAGCTTATAAGCTATTTAAAATAAGTTTAGCCAAACACCCTCGTAGTGAGGTTAAGGTAAAAAGCCAGCTAACCGATCAACGATATGAGTCGGGAGGTGCATGCAGTAATGGGAGGAAGAGGAGTAGAACTGGACTTACAACCAAGCAAATTAGCATCTGCAAGAATATCTGGATAGAGCTCATTTGATTAAGAACAACTCCATCAGCACATGAACGAGAGAGCTCCATGCCCAAGAAGTAACGGCCACTGTAGTCAATCTCTTTTTTCAGTTCCTAAAAACTCTTCTCCTAATTTTCCTTCCACACAAACTTAAATTTCCTCAAGAGTTGCATCATTGGTATTTTCAACTTGAGAATCCTTCTATAAACCTCGATAATATCCTACTAATTCCAGAAAATTTTGATTTCATGTGCATTTGTTGGTGTCTTCCATTCACGCTCACGCCTCTACCTTGGTAGGATCAACCTTGATTTCGTCATCGATACTATGTGTTCAAAAATATTACTGACTTTAACCAAAACTCACATTTTCTGCTTAGCATACAACTACATAGTGTTCGCAACACTATTCTCAAGTGTTCTGCATGTTGTTCCTCATTCTTTGAGTAAGTTTATATATCATCAATGAAAACCAAAACAAATTGACCCAAATAATGATGAAAGACTGCTAATTAAATCCACAAACATGGTCGGAGTATTCTTCAATCCAAAAGGCATAATTGTAAACTCGTAGTGTCCATAATGTGTCCAAACACAGTCTTAGGTATGTCACCTCTCCTAATTCTCAATTGGCATTATCCTGGTCTTAAATCAATCTTAAAAAACACACATGAACCCTTTAACTAATCGAACAAATCATCAATCTTCGGCATTGGATACCTATTCTTGATCATAAACTTATTCAATTATTGATAGTCCATACACATCCTCAAGATGTCATCTTTCTTTGTCACAAACAAAACTAGTGCTCCCCGCAGGGAAACACTTGGTTGTATAAAAACTCAAATCCAACAATTCTTGTAACTATAACTTTAACTCTTGTAATTCCTTCGATGTTATCATGTATAATGTCTTTGACACTTGAGATGCTCCAGACTCCTAGTCAATTGTGAACTCGAACAAGTTTGGATATTCCCGACAACTAGTACATCATCAATTTCCAAATCCTTACTACCCTGTCAAGCTTACTAGCAAGGCTTGACAGTTCCCTTTTCTGAGCATTTTGACTAGGGATGCCAATCTAGTTCGAAATTTATAAGTTAATCCAAAAAGACTGACAATTCGATAGGATTAAGGCTAAAAAAATTTAGCTTGAAAAATCTCCGGTCTAAATGGCCCGTAATGAATAGCCTGACAATCTGATTGGATTTGTTCAAATATAGTCCAAACTTGAGTGGGTTAGCCCATTAATCGAGTGGGTTGCCTCGATTAATAAAAATTTTACTCATTACATGGTTTTAAAACTTCATTTACTTGCTTTTGAAAGTTAGAATAATATTTTTTTTCTCTAGATACTTTTGGAATGTGTTTAAATTTAATGTTCGGAAGTTATAGTTATCACTTTACTTCTTTATTTTTTACTCCAACACTTCATACAAATGTTTGTTGTAAATATATGATTATCAGAAGAAGAAAAAATATATACAAAAACTAAAGTTTTTTCTTTAAGCTTTCTTGTCTGACGGGTTAGTACCAAAATTAGAGAGCTTAGGGTTAGAATTGAAAATTTCTAACTAAAAAATAATGTTAACTAGTTGACGTCCTGAATCGCATAGTCCAACAACCTGAATGAATTGGCCGAGTGACCTTCCTAGTTTTAAATGCTTTTATTATCGTGATTATGGGTATCTCTAATCCAAGTTTACCTCCTCGAGAAGCTACTTAATTTCTCTCCATCTGAAGCTTGAAGCAACGCCTTTCTTTCTTGACAATGTATTGTCACTTTGTTCTTCTCCAACCAATCTATACTCAAAATAACATCAGCAGTTCGTATAAATGACATGCAAGTTAGCCTTAAGACCCAACTCCTCAATCCTAAGATCCTGATTCAATCAAACTTCATTCCTGGTGACTGCTTTATCTGCTGGCAAAATCAAACGAAAACGAAAACGACGTTTTAAAATTGGGAAATTGCATTCTTTTTAAACAAAAAATTAGTGCAAAACGGCGTCATTTTGCATGTCCTTAATCAAAAATACATGTCAGTGTTCCGACAATTAAACTAGCTACTCAGGACATTTTTGTCATAATCATAATAGTTCAGGCCTTTAAGTGATATTATCCATAATTTAGAACAATCTTAAGAATTAATTTAGGTATTTACTCTTAAAATTTCAAACATGTCGTTGTAGCTTTACATCATTTAAATCCCCAGTGGACGCATTCATCCGGATTCAAGAAATAAATATAAAACCTAACCAATTAAAGCCTACAGGTCAATTTTTTTTAAAATTCGACTTGTCAACCTGCAGGCCGAGTAAGCCTGGTGACGCCTACATGATTGCATCATCTTGATTATTAATACACTTTTTGCCAAAAATTATGAAATAGATACGTACATACTGCTGACCATCACAAGGCATATGCCACGAAATTTCATTCTCTAAAACTAGAAAGCCAATAAACATCCTCTTACGTGGATTACATCTAAATCTGATGTGTGACCAATAATATAATAATCAAATAATCAATTAAATTTCCTGGAAAATCTATTAAACCTTGTTGACTAATCAAACTTCAATCTATAAAATAGGGATAGAAACGCCGTAACGAAAACACTAAGCTATCTTTACTTGTAGTTCAAGAATCTGGTTATGAAATTTGGGTGGCTGCTCATATTTCTGTTTTTGCTAATTTTCTGCATCTCACTGTATTTGTATGGCAACTTTAGTGGATTTTCTTCTAGCCCGATTTTCGCATTTTCAGTTTTCAACATTATTATGTCCTTCATAATTGTGAAATGTGAGAAGGAATCTGCGCAATATTTTTATGAGATTATGGCTTTTCATGGTTTGGTTTATGATCAAGAAAATGCGGAAACGATAGATGATCAAGTAAGTAATGATAGTGATGATTATGCAGAATCAGATTGTTTTCATAAGTCTGAGGGTTATGATGCAGCAATAGCGTCAGCTGATGGTGGCGCCGCCGACAACGATGATGACGAAAAAGAAGAGCGTGACGAAAATCTGGAGAGCAGAATTGAAGAATTTATAGCTAAGACTATCAAAAGGTGGAGAAAAGAATTGCTAGCTGATGGAGAAATCTCATGTGCAAGCAAAATGATGAGTTAGATACCGATAATTGTGTGTAAATATTGTTAGCTTTATTCTTATTCTTAGTCTTTTCGGAAAAAGAAAAAATTGACTATGTTATTAACTGTTAAGCCTTTGAAGATTTGATATACCCTCGGATTTTCTGGGTGTTGATTTTGCTCATCTGTTCTGTTTCACGTGGAGCATAATTAAGAAAATTGAGGGTTTGAAGCAAGATATTAAAAAAACTTATTTATTATACAAGAGTGTATAAATTACATTTTATGAAAATTTTCACTTGATCTTTCTTGTTCTTTCGGCTGCAAAATGACTTCTTTAAGTTTGTGCAAAGAAATTTTTGGAGTGTATAAAACATATTTTATGAAAATTCACTCGATCTTTCTTGTTCTCTCTTTGCTTCACAAACTAGTTTCTTTAATTGAAGTAGACTATCATAAGTTTGTAGGTAGGAAAGAGTAGGATTAGGTGATAGAGGTTAGGACTGTCAATTTTCAACACGATATGAGAACACGACACGAACACGCACAAAATTAACGGGTTAGTGTTCAGCCTTATCGTGTTCGTGTTCGTGTCGGATCCATGTCGTGTTCATGTAACAGGATAATTTTCGTGTTGCATTGGTGTTCGTGTCGTTTTCGTATAATTCAATAATTATTATATATATTCAATATTAATTTAATTATATTTTATATTTTTTTTACTTTTATATTAATTTATTTTTAAATTTTGATTTGAATTTGTCGTTTCATGTCGTTATCGTGTCGTGTCAATATGAAAAAATCATGTCATATTCGTGTTTGTGTTCTGCTCGTGTCGTGTCCAGTGTCAATACATTTCGTGTCATATTCGGGTTCATGTCGGACAGATGCTTAACGAATCGTGTTCGTGTTTGGTTTTATCATATCGTTATCGTATCGACACGATAACGACCCGCACAAATTATCAGCCCTAATAGAGGTAAAGAAGATTGTCAATCGAAACAATCCATTCTGTATTGGCAAATTCTATTGGGCCAACAAACTATTCAATACAGATCACTCTTGAGTTAATTTTTTTCGTGCTATAAACTTTTGACCATATTGCTTATTTTTTCGGTCTATTCGAAGTAACACATTTCATTTCGATCTCGATTGACAGTAACAAATAGAACTCTAACCATCAATGTTAAAAATAACGCGGCCACAAAAGTGAACACTATAAATCGAGATAAAATTGGTATTAAGGCAATCACTGCCCCAAACAATAATCCTTGTTTCCCACCTAACAAACACCAAGACAATGGTAACTACAGATAAACAGAAGAGATTCTAGACCAACACTACAACATAAGATACATGAGTTCAACTCCAAGGATAACTTGTACAAAGTAAATCGTTCTACGATACAATACAGAAAAAAAGAAGAAGCCCAACTATTGCACTAAATCGCTACACGACCCTTACTAAGGAATCGGCGTGCATGCTGTTGTTCTGAAGGCGAGCGCTTAAGGAGACGAGCTCCTCAAGGAAAAAGGAATACTATGCAATGAGGTCAGTAAGAAGCAAGAATCCGCTAACTGGGCAAAGTCATGTTGATGTCAGTAGGCTTGTTCCTCAATTCTTGGGGCATCGAAGACCAGCTATCCCCAAGCAGCGGGGATGTATGGTAAGCCTCTTCCATCCCTGCGCTGGAGATGGGTATGGCAGCAGTAGGCATAATAGACAAGGACTCGGGTTTTTGTTTCTTAGTCTTCTGCTCGAGCTGGTTGCCTGCGAGAAAGCTTCCCACCACAATCTATTGCAAATCACGACAACTCAGAATCATTGTAATAAGAAGAAGATTTATGTATTCAGCAAATTTATTGTTTTGCTGCTCATACCTGTACAGGACTCGCGGCTACTAATAAGCCAGCAACTCCACCTCCAACAACACGCCCATCTGGACTAGCCAAAGAAACACTCATGCCACCGGATCTATTTCTCATTCCTCCAGTCTCTGAGGGCATGAATGAGCCAGTCAATGACAGTATCTCAAAGCGACCCTGCTCAGCACAACAAGTAAAGATAAAAATAAATTGGTCGATATTACAATTTTGAAATACTTGAAAAACAATTTAGTAAGAATTATGTATTCCCTGAGATAAATTTTTCACACAACCAACATTCGGAGAATCTCATAATGGAAAGTCATACTATTGTATTGCTTGGATGCCTTTGTTGTTTGCTCAATGGAAGTAGCGTTAGCTTAAAAAAGTTTGTGTGATTCAAACAGACATTGTACTTAGCAAATAGAAGAAAATCCTATTATTAGTAATTTGTTATTGCAACAGAAGAGGACAACTAAAACGCTACATTTGAGGTCAAATAATAAAACAATGTATTACAGCCCACAGAAATGCACGACATATCATGGAAAATGAGGGGAAGATGTGTTGAATTTGAAACTTGAACTCCAGAGACATGGAAGAACTCTTCCAATTTTATAAGAAAAGTAACTTTTATTAATTGGAATGTTGGACGCTATTAATTTAGCACACCAATATTATGACATAAATGCATTAAGGTTTTGAATGATAAATCAATACTCAATATTGCAAGACAAGACAGACTACTTTAGGAATACTTATTAAGGCATTCACGTCTAACATAAGATTGAATTGGCAAACAGAAGTTATCAAATAATATAACTCCTAATCTGAAACATGTCAACATATGATTAAAAAGAGGACATGCTAATATTTTTTCTGCTAGTACTCAAGTCATTAAAGCCGTTAATAATCTACTATGATTCTAATCTTCAAAATCCAAACTACAAAAGACCATGATGAGTTCCACGATTATTCTGAAGTCCGAGGACAAAGATTAAGGAATATTTAAATCAATCTCCACCTAAGATAAGGTTCAGCTTCTGAAGACATATTGCAGAACCGGAAATGAAGAATATAAATGAATTCTGCTTATAAACCGTGAATTCGACCTTAGTTATAACTAAACATGAACCAGATAGATAGAAAAAGACATGACTAGAATAAGCTATTTGAATATCAGGTATCCTAGATTTTAAAAGTATTGACTCAATAACCATAAGTAACAGGACAAACCATAACAAAGCACTCTGAGAAAAACATAAATTTTAATTATTAAAATCAGAATCAACTTCCATAGAAGTCCATGAAACCCAAGTAAAGTGTTCAAAATAGAAATATGCTTAGAAATGGTAAATGCATGGAAAGTTTTGAAAGAGAGATATTTCAATTAGTAAACTAAAGAAAGTTTAAACTATTGTAGCACCTCATACGTCAATGTACCACCAGACGAATCAGGTTGACGAAGAGTGACACTTGAAATTACACCGTTAGCCGAGAGAATGCATATTGCTCGGGGACCTTGTTGAGAGAATGATATAATCTTCATGGTTACATCCTGCACTTCATAAAGATAGAATCACTAATCCCCTTTTTTTTAACTTACACTTTCACCTCAAGACTAAGTAGAGAAATAGATACATAAGACATGCAAACTTATCACTATTTGAACAACGATTGGTTAAACATGAGAAATTATAATGTAAGTATAAAAAGAAGCTGACAGCAGAATGTATTTTGACAATGCTAGCAGACAGAATTAAATACTTGAAAGGCATCCAAACACATGCAGTTTGATCAGGATTAACCTGAAATGGAAAGGAAAACAGGATGAAAAAGTATTTATCTATTAAATAGGAGTGTTTCATTGCCTTTTACCTCTCCAGCATTGACCGTGATTATATGAGGTGTAAAATTAGCACCAACCGAACATGAAAACCATTCGCCTACAAAATCGAAAAATAGCATCGGTCAGTAACTACGACCTGTAGAAGGTATCAATTTTCTTGCACCAGCACAAAATCCAAGATATAGGTGTGTTACACAAAATTAAATATGATGGAAAAATCACAAAAATCAATGCCAATTCATTCTCTTGAATTTATCTTTTGCATCTTGTACTGCTCGAGTCAGGTCCATGATAAGTTTCATCCAGATAACTAGACAAATTTTCCCAGAAAATTTTTAGAGAAAAAGGACTACTAAAAACCACTATGTGAACTCATTTTCCACTAGACAAGGAAACTAGACAAATCAATTAAACTAAGACATCCACTCCCTTAAACAAGAGCACATGGAGTTCGGTCTTAAAAGCTTAAATATCAAGAGTTACAAAAGATAGCATTATATCAGACAGAAATCAAAGACACAAAAATTACAAGATAACACCAACACTGAAGTTGTTATTAAGCTTCAGATAGCGAATTTTAAAAAATAACACCAGTCACAATGCACAAAAGCCACCCTATTCCAGAAAAGAAAAAAGGGGGGAAATACAAACAATCAATTAGTTTAGTCATTACAGATGTGCAACTGACAGATAATTCAAGAAGCTATCTCCATCGACACTCCAAAAGGAAAAAAAGCAAGGCTTCTCAGTAACTTCCATTATTTCAAGATTCCCCTTTTTCCCACACTTTGAAAACAACCCATTTGTACCTAAATTATCACAGTTGGATCAACCCATTCACCGGCCCCACACATTTAAATTTAAACACCATGTGCTCATTTCTAGTGTCGGATTTAGACAACATATGTCACACAGATCGCAGCACAAAACACAACTCCATAGACATGCATGCACCACAAACATACACACACATACCCATACTCTCAGCCTCCACCGCGGGGAGCTGAACTTTGGCAGTCGACGTGATGGACCGGACTTTCCCGCGCTTCGACACGGCGGAGAAGTCGATAACCGGAGGGGGCGGAGGACGAAATCGGTTTCGGCGAGAGGGCCCCACCACTGACCCGTCAGGGCCGTACTTCCTCGGCCTGCCCCTCTTCTTCTTCAAGCTCGTGGCGCCCCCAACTCCGGCCGCTGCCGGAGTTGGAGGAGTCGCGGAAGCTGGAGGCGGCGCGGCCTCAGCTTGCGGAGCTGATCCAGTGGGGTTTTCGGCGTTGGCTCTGGGGGCCACATGGTAGTCCGACGGAGCATCTGATCCCACCACCGTAACTCCGCTGCTACTCAAAGTATTACTGCCTTCCATCACTCCCAACGCAAATAAGTTGATATCAACTTTTTCTCTTCAAAATCCCATTATTTTTTTTTCGGGTGGGAAATGAAATTAAGGGACAAAACGAGACACGTTTGACGAGCTCCAACGCTTTCGTTCTTAACAAGCTTTTCTGGACTGTGATGGAAAAATAAATAAATTGGTTAGGAAGAACAAAATTGTTGAGGATGAAGAAAGATTGGAATTTTTGAGTAAAAAACAGAGATTTAGAAGGGAAAAAAGATTTTTAGGATTTGGTGGTGATGGGAAAAATGAGGTTTAGGAAGTTAAAAAAGCCAATTTAGGTTCCCTAACTTTTCTCAGATTGTCCGAATTGCAATTTAAAAATTGTTAAGTAAATGTTAAATATTCGGGACATTAATTGTTAATTATATGAAGCAAGGAAATTATGTATTTTGGTTAATAAAATGGTTTGGAGTCCGGTTGGAAATTTTAAATGAATAAAAAGAGAGAAATTAAATAAAGTAATTGTAGTTGGGAAAAGTGAAATTAGGTTGCCAAGGCATGAAGACAACCATCACTCTCTTTTAAAAAAGCGAAAATAAATATTATATACATTACATAACATCTGTATCCATATATCAAACGCTAATTTAATTAAAATACTAATGGGAACCAAATGCAGACAAAAAGGAATATGAACAGAAGAAAAGGAGAAATATTCAAATAATTAAAACCTCAGTTGCTAATAGTCATTAATTTTAAAGCTCAGCCATATTCTAGCTTTTTTTCCTTCTCTATTTTAGTCATAATTTTCATATTTTTCTAATTTATAAGATGAAGAAATTAGGATAATAAAAATAAATAAATAAATAAAAGTCAAATTGAGTTCATAATTGGAAGCATTCGCTAGATTGGTCTGGCCTCCATGGCTCATAAGCCAATAGTAAAAGAGCTGGGTACACAAAAGTGGTCAGCTGCTTTATAGATTTTTAATTTTTCACATGACAGTTTTGGCACATGGTTTTAGTAGGGATATGCTACAAATATGTATCTTATTTTAACCTTTAAAAAATATAAACTAATTTTAGGCATAATTTAATTTTGTCGTTTAGTTGTGAATTTTTAAAATTATAGTAAATATTATTTGGATACATTTTATATATAGATTCAAATTATTTTTTAGATTGCCGCTTGATATAACCCCCTTACAATATTGCCAAATTCATAGTAACAAATTAATTGAAAATCTTCATTCATTTTAAAATACGGAAACTTATTCTAACAATTGTATTATTTTTTTAGTGCGCATTTTTCCGACAAGTGATCGATTTGGGAAAGAGTGTCGCATCACTTGTTTGATTTATTTGTTAATTGGATTAATAAGTTTAAGTTAATAGCTTTGATTTTATTTTAAATTGTATTTAGGCGCTTGTTAAAATATTCAAACCAATGAGATCATCTCATATTTCTATCTAATTATAATCTTTAAAAGATTATTACACATGTTTGGTAGAGGTGAGTTATAATTAATGAACGCTAGATCTTTACTAACTTTTGGCAAAAATGAAAATGCGAGTGACATGTGGTATTGAAATTTTTAAATTTAGAATTTCTTTAAAAACTTAAAATTTGCTTTCATTTTTATCCTTTGTCTACATGGGTTTAATTGCAGTTGATTTATTTGAGCTGACCAATCGGTTGAACGTACACATATATACGTATGTGTATGATGTGACTTAATTCTATTTTTTCCTATATTAATAGCTTAATTTCTCAAAGATCTGAATTATATGAAGAAAATTAGGTTTTTATTAATCTACATAATTTCCAATTCCCAGTTAATAAAAATGACGATATGCGGCATAAACTAATACAAAACGATCACTCTTTTACTAGCACTTATTATTATTTTAAAATACAATTCTACGTCTGCGTCTGGCTGGCCTAGGTATTTTTCAGGCGCTAGGAAAAATTGATCTATATTAGATTTAAATAATTTTTAAAAGTTTGTCTATTTTATTTGAACTACTCTCTCTATATATATATTTCTATATATATATAATGTTATTTATTCTTATATGCATGTATTAAACACTGAAGAAAAAAGATTTAAAAATAACTTATCACAATATGGAATTTATTCCGAAATATAATTGATATTAAATTGGGATCATAACTTTTTTTTTAATATTTAAAATATTCCTATAGAGGGTTTTAACGTATATTAATAACAAAATTTTGACATATGTCAAATAAATTGATTTTACTTTTTGAGCTAATATTTATATTAATAATATATCTTATGTAACTTTGAATTGTATGAGGTTTCACAAACAAATAATATATATGTGTATATATATATATATATATATATATATATATATATATATGGGTTGGTTATAGAGAGAATCACCTCTTAGATAAGAACTAAGAACCAATAACTACCGTTAGATTAAGTAAGATCGGACGACACATAATTATTTAATGATAAAAATAGTCAAATCCCTAAATTTTCGTTATTTGGATATTCCACATTCTATTTTTCGTTGTTCATATAATTCATGTTGTTATGCATATAATCATAGTTCTTGTGCATGCTATTCATTCCAATTCATTGTTATGTTCATGTAATTTATGGTGTTATGCATATAATAGTAGTAATTATGCATACGAGAATAATTACGAAAATCAATATACAAATCCCTTGATTTTAGGGCTAAGCGGTTATCATTAAATTATGAGGATAATTAACTATTTATAATTAATCTTGACCATTAGATTATAAAATGAATGGACCACATTAGTTCTTAGTTCTCAAAAAAGTTGGAGTTTCATTTGATCCACTCCATATATATATATATATATATATATATATATATATATATATATATTAACATATACATGGGCGGATCGGTAGGGATGCTTTGAGGTGGAGCCAGTCTGCAAGCCCCAAACTTTTCTTCTATCTATGTATTATATTAAACCAAATTCAAAATTAGCGGTCAAAATAATTAAAAATTAAAACAAAGTTGTTATTGTTGGGTTTTCTTATATTTTTGACTCATGAGAAAAGCCCATGAGAAGATTATAAGAATGAAAAGAGTCAGCCACCAATTTTGAAGGGAGAAATTGGAGCAGCCAAAACAGAAAAATTTGTAGCCTTTTTTCTCCTCCCGGATTTTCAGCACGCAGTTTTAGAAAAATTTCGTTTCCCAGAGATTGAACCGTTAGATCACCGTGATTTTTGAACAGCAGCTTCATAACATCTGGGCCAACGTTTTGGTCGATGGAGATCGGATTTTGAGTTTCGGAGGTCGGTTTCGTTGATCTGAATAGAGGAGAATTTCTAATGATATGTTTCTTGATCTTTGCTCGATTTTAATTTCATACATCTTGATGTGCTTATTTTCGAGTGTATGATGTTTTATATGTGTGACGACCCGACTTTCCAATGAAGTACGGATCATATGGATCGTCACCGGTATGATAAAGCGTGAAATAAACATAGCTAATCAAAGCGATCAACCAATCAACTACTTAATAACGCATAGGTTAAAAGGGATAAACAATCCAATACCAACTCAAGTCGTAGAAGGACTTGTCAAAAGGGTTCAAGGTTCAACATAACCCAATCGGGCGAATTTAAAGTGCAGTGCGACCTCCAATTCAATACGAAATAGCGGTTATAATCAAAACATTAATAATATCGAGTTAGGCGACAAATAAGCATGTGGACATGCGTATGACGATGCATGCCCAAGGTTCTAGAAACCTTTCTAATTAAGCATCAAAATAACGCTACTGCACCACCTCGCACCCATCATCGATCCTTGCTCAACACATGCGTCAAAGCGAAATGCGGGGCTAAGTACAAAAGTACTCGGTGGACTCGTTGCAAAACATTTTCTTTGTCAAAAGTTATTAGCGCCCACAATAGCGCATGAGGATTTTAGTTAAAGACTCATGCCTATCAAATATTTTATCGTTTTCCAAAAGCGTTCGGCGAACTATTTCATTCACGTTGTTTCCATATCGATCATTCATTCATTCATTCATTCATTCGCGCACTATGGGTGGCCACCTACACATAGTCGCCATGACCGTCGAGGTAGCTAACCTTAACACACGATCACGCGTGTACACAATCCAAGTTAGTCATCAACTAAGTCGGATCCGATCGTTACCCTTTTTAACGTTGGTGGACCAACTCGTTCTCATACCATGTTGGATATACCAACCTCGGATAGGATCACAACAAAACATAAATATTTGACGATCGATAACATTTCATCGATAATATTTCATAAAGCTTTGTAAATCATGCTTTGAGTTATGCATAGCATTTTTGTTTCAAGAAAGCCCACCTGCTAATCCAAAGCTTAGTGGTTCTAAATGAGCAGGGGTGAGTATCCTTCCTCAGCAACTACGCCCGATCGAACCCTTCATAAGAAAATAGCCGTTCTTAGGTTCTTTCTATCGATCGATGGTCGCTTATAAATTACGACTTAAAGTTCCCAATTAGGGTTTCTTTATGATTTTATGTGATTGTTTTAAGATAATTTCTATTATCTTACATCCCTAATTCCCAAGCTATATTACCTCATCGTTCATAGGTGAACTTCAATTATGAATCATATATTCCGAGTCTATCCTCGACTCTTAACCTTAGTGTTATTCTTAACGTTATTACGTTATAGATTGTCGGTAATCAATTACGATTGGTAGTTTAGGATTATCTCGAGCCACTAACTAGACTTAACAATTATAGTTACGTCTAGTAGGTTATGCTTGACGACTTATCGTATTCGCACGACAATTAAAGATGAGTCTTGATTTATGATTCAGTGAGCACATGCTATCATATAGCTAAGTACTTAAGAATAAATGAAGTACTTGAGAATATTAACTCGATGTTTGAGACATAAGGATCGACATCTTATGTTCGAATCTTCGACTACTCATTCGACATTGCTTATTTAATTCACTCGTCGGAGATTACATATGTCGTATAATCGTTATTCGTTAGCGAGTTATGTTAACGCTCAACTAATTATCGTATTGAGTTGTCGTTATTGCTTATCAACCTTTGGTTTTTCTAACTTAGGAACTCACGTTTGAGTATCCTTTTATTAATGGAAAAACCCTAATTTGTGTCTACTTCGATCCTCGTTTATTCCGTCTTAAGTTATCGAAATTGGTCGATGTCTTTTGGGTTCTCGTACATATAGTATTATGTTGGTTACGTTTGGGGTTTTGGTTTGTCGGTTCAACATAAACATAAACATTCAACATCAACAAAACCATACACAACATAAACTATACTAAAGCATTAGAAAACCCTAATTTCTAATGTAATACATCATCATTGTGTAAGTGTGCTTAAGTGTTCCATTCATTCACCCTAATCACAACCATTTATCCAAAGTTTCATATTACTATCATAGCATCATTCATCATCAAAATTAAACCCATACTTAGCCATTCTATTACGTTTCGATAATCAGCAACAATTAGCATATGCATCCAATAAATTCCAATAAAATCACATTATACTCCTATCATATTATAGAATTTAATTACCAACTCAATATCATCATATAAATTTTTAAACCATGGGTTAAAAGTCTCAAACTTTCGGTCATTTCAAATTAGTAAGCTTTGGTGTTCAATAAATTCCACAAAAATTATATCATGCTTATACTATATACTAAACATGAAATATCACTTCATATCATGCATTAAAATTTTAAAACCATGCTTTTCATCTTTAAATCATTTCGGTAATTCCACATTTATATATATACATATTCAATACATTCCAATCTTGCACAATATGTTTATATATGAAATAAACATGTAATATTAACATTAAATATCAACTAATATTTATAATATGAACCAAATGCTTGGAATTCTTTTTGTCCTCACACATATTTTACATATGTGTTCAATAATTCCCAACAATGCATATTAGGTTCATATTATTTCTAAACATCATATATCCTATTATTTCCAACAAATAAAATCAAATAATGGCTTAAAATTACTTAAATATATTCTGCCCATTTTTGAAAAAAAATAGGAGTAGTGTTTCAAATTTTTCATGATTAATGTATGATGTTCATATCATATATTAAACACTATATCTCAACTATTTCTCAACAAATAAAATCAAACAAATACAAGAAAATTCCAAAAATATTCTGAAAATTACCATATTTATTCTACATACTTATAATACATTAACAAGCAACAATATCAAATAATATTCATAAAATCATGCTTTATCATATTTAAAAGAAATAAAGCATAAATAAAAAATCAAACATGCTCCAAAAATTCTGAAAATTTTACAGTAGCCTTAGAACATTATTCTAAGAATTTGTTGTTCATGGCTTAAGAGCATTTGATGGCTCTAAAGTCACGAAACAAAATGAGGAGTAAACTAGGGTTTTTAAACCCAAAAATTCAAAATAAAAATTCCACTCCATTAGGATGGAAGATGATGATGAATAATACCTTCTTATGGTTTTAGAAGGATTATTTGAGTGTGGGAGAGGTTGGGGAGGGAGGATTTGGGGTTGAAAGTTTGAAAAGTGTAGAGAGAAAGTTTGAAAAATGAAAGGAAATGCAAAGGGGAGAATGAGGTCTGGTTGGGAACGTCTCTCCCTTGTATTCCAGACCTAAAAGCTGTCTTTTCCCATTTTGGAATGGTCTTGGTGGTAGTTGGGAGGTGGATTGGTCAAATTACCCGTTTTGGTATGTTATCTGAGCTCTTTAAGTTTTAACGCTTTCGATTGATTTCTCGGAACCTTAAGGTTCTATCTTATTAAATAGCCTTTAAAGAGTTATTTTAATGTTCATAAAATTTCACGAAGTTCGGACGTCAGACGATAATTCAATTCGAGTTATCGAAAAAAACTGTTCGGCGATTAAAATATGCCCATTCAAAATTCTATTGAATTTTTGAGCTTTCATAAATAATTTGAGTCTTCTAAAGCATATTTTATTGATTTAGACCCTCGGTTCGAGTTTTGGGTCGTTCGGATCAATTTAGGGTTTTCCCGGTATATTTTACCCGGCGTTCGGTTAAGTTCTTCAGGAATTCCCTTCAGAAATTGATTCTTATAATTTCTAAATTCATAATAAATTATTCCTTCATGATTTTGGTTGTTATCACTATTTATTACGATTAGCACGGACTGAAAGTTGTTAAAACAGTAAATAGTGTTTTAAGATGACCCGAGCAAGTATGCCGAAAATTCTCATTCTTTGCATTCTCACATGTTTTCGTGTGAGGATTCTAAAAATGAAATCCGTTCGTGGAGATTCATTCTCGATCTTCCATTCTATGTTCAGGCTACTCAGAAAACCCTAATCCGGTAGGACTAGTTATCAGTTTTTGATTTCTTTAGTATTCGATCTCCGAATCGATTCTAATTCGTTTCATTGGTTTCCTTAAACATAATTAAGGACTAACTACTACAAATAATTGGTCTAAGCATCACCAATTAAAGTTTTAAATTTTTCGGGTTATTACATACCATCCCCCTTAAAAAAATTTCGTCCCGAAATTTGCTAACCTTGGAAAAGATCTGGGTATTTCTCCCTCATGGCTGATTCTAGCTCCCAGGTTGCTTCTTCTTGTCCATGGTGTCTCCATAGGACTTTCACTAGCGGTATTTCTTTGTTCCTTAGCCTTTGGATACGTCGGTCCAAGATTTCCGTAGGCAGTTCTACGTAACTCATATTGTCATCGAGGATAATATCTGTCGACGGTATCACATGGCTGGGATCATGTATGTACTTTCTTAGTTGTGAAACGTGGAACACATTGTGCACGTTTCCAAAACTTAGAGCAATGCTGTCTGTAGTTGCGTGGTCCTATTCTCCGAATTTCATAGGGTCCTATGAAACGTGGTCGCAACTTCCCTTTGATTCCGAATCTCACGATCCCCTTAGATGGAGAAATTTTCAAGAAGACCTTGTCTCCCTCTTCAAAATGTAGCTCTATCGACGTTTGTCGTCACGACTTACGTCGGTCTTGGGCCTCCTTGATCCGTTGGCGGATCTGTCGCACGATCTCAATCATTTCTCCCACAGAGTCGGGTCCTAACACTCTCCTTTCTCCCACTTCATCCCAGTAAAGTGGTGACCGACATTTCCTTCCGTAAAGCGCCGTGCGAGGCCATTCCAATAGTCGCTTAGTAGTTATTGTAGGCGAATTCCACAGTGGTAACGCTTGTTCCCAACTTTCTCCTCTATCGAGGACAACGGTCCTCAGCATGTCTTCCAACATTTGAATGGTCCTCTCGGACTGTCCGTCCGTCTGCGGATGGAACGCGGTACTGAAATGTAGTCGTGTCCCCAGTTCCTTTTGTAAACTCGTCCGAATCGGGCGTAAATTTTGAATCTCTATCGGGCGTGATAGTCTTTGGAACTCCATGTGAGCGAATAACTTCGAGCGTACTGTGTGCTGATCAGTCGACCCGTGTGTTATTGGAATGGGTAGAAAATGCGCGCTCTTGGTCAGTCGATCAATGATGACCCAAATAGCGGTATTCCCCTTTTGTGATTTGGGTAGCCCGGTAACAAAGTCCATGGCTATATCATCCCATTTCCATTCCGGTATGTCTAGCGGTTGTAAGGTCCCATCTGATCGTTGGTGGAGTGCTTTCACTTGTTGCACGTCAAACAACGTTCCACAAATGAAGCCACATCTCGCTTCATTCCATCCCACCAAAATTTCTCTTTGAGGTCTTGGTACATTTTGGTCTTTGCCGGGTGTCTTGGTATAAGAAGTCTCATGGGCTTCCTTCAAGATTTTGCCACAAGTTCTTAAATCTTCGAACGCACACTCTCCGTTATACAACAAAACATTATATGTTTATACAGTAAAATTCTTGTGGTTATTGTCCTTAATCTTAGCTCGTATTTCCTCTAGCTTCTTGCTCTTCCTCTGAGCTTCTAAGATTCGGACTCTTAAGTCGGGGATTGCAATCAATGTTGCAATACAGCCCTCTATCGTCAGAGACGGGTCTACGACTTCGATGTCCATCCTCTGAAATTCTTTTATAAGTATTTCCTCATGACTGAGGAGACATCCCAAACTAGGATGGGATTTACGACTCAAGGCATCGGCTACAACATTAGCCTTGCCTGGGTGGTAATTGATACCACAGTCGTAATCTTTCACTAGTTCTAACCATCTACGCTGCCTCATGTTAAGATCTTTCTGCTCAAAGAAATATTTCAGGCTCTTATGGTCAGTATAGATCTCACATCTAACTCCATAAAGGTGATGCCTCCATATTTTTAGGGCATGTACGACCGCTGCTAATTCCAGGTCGTGCGTAGGATAGTTCAACTCATGTAGGCGTAATTGCCTTGAAGCGTAAGCAATAACCTTACCTTCTTGCATTAGTACACAACCTAGTCCATCATTTGAAGCATCCGTGTAGATTGTGTATTCTTTAAGCGCCTCGCATCTTTGCTAGTACAGTCTTTGTCGTCGATAACTCCTTGGTCTCGAAACTAGCCTCACACTCGGCGGTCCGGTGTACTTGATTCCTTTCCTCAATAGTTGGGTCATGGGTCGGGCTATCGTTGAGAATCCTTGATAAATCTTGATAGTAGCCGGCCGATCCTAAAACTCAATTTCATTCGGGTTCTTTAGTGACTCCCGTTCTCGAATATGTCGATCTTGAGGGTCTACTTTGATTCCCTCGGCGGACACAATGTGACCCAAAAATGTCACTTCGCCTAACCAAAACTCACACTTGCTAAACTTGGCGAAGAGTTGCTCTTGCCTCAACGTTTGTAGCACAGTTCTCAAGTGCTCTTTGTGTTCTTGGTTATTCTTAGAGTATATTAGGATATCGTCTATGAACACTAAGACGAATTTGTCTAAGTATGGGTGGAACACCCTGTTCATAATATCCATAAATACTGCCGGGGCATTTGTAAGTCCAAAGGGCATCACGATGAATTCGAAATGACCATACCTTGTACGGAAAGCCGTTTTAGGTACATCCCCTGGTCTAATCCTCAATTGGTGATATCCCGACTTTAGATCTATCTTTGAAAAGACTCATGCTCCTTTAAGTTGATCAAACAGATCGTCAATTCGGGGTAAGGGATACTTATTCTTAAGAGTTATCTTGTTTAACTCTCGATAGTCTATGCACATCCTCAGTGTACCATCCTTCTTTTCCACGAAAAGGACAGGTGCTCCCCATGGAGACACACTGGGTCTAATGAATCCTAAGTCCAAGAGTTCTTGCAGTTGGACCTTTAATTTCTCAAGCTCTTTTAGTGCCATCCGGTATGGAGCTTTTGACACCGGGGTAGAACCTGGTTCGAGGTCGATCGTGAACTAGATCTATCGGTCTAGCGGTAATCCAGGTAGTTCATCTGGAAAAACGTCGGGATACTCCTTCACGATCGGGACGTCTTCTATCCTCCTCTCATTCTGATCTTCCTCCTGGAGGTAGACGAGGTAGGCATGGTTCTCGGTCTTATTCAACAACGTCCTTGCTTGTAGTGCGGTTATAATTGGAACTCTCCTCCCCATGTTGATCCCATGAAAGTCTGTAGATTCCTCTCCGGGGTGTTGGAAAGAAATATTTCTTTCATTACACAGGATGGTCGCACTATGTTCGGTTAACCAATCCATTCCTAGGATTATGTCCATATCCATCATAGGTATGACGTGAAGGTTATCTGCCATGACCTTAAGTGAGCCTAGTCCAAGTTCTAGGTTCAAGAATATGTGGGTTATCGTTCTTATGCCTTCTACTGGAGAAGAAATTCTCATGATTTGTTCAGCGCGTTTAGGATCTAATCCTAAGTTCTCTACACATGCTTCAGCAATAAAAGAATGCGATGCGCTAGTATCAAACAGTAGGATAACAGGCAATTGGAGGAGTGTTCCCATACCTGCCAAGTTTCCTTGGTTCCTTGGCGGCTCTTGCGGAACTCCTTTCCGGTTGAGGCGTGAGCCTCGCTTCTGAGGCGGTTGTTGTTCTTGATAAAGTTGTTGTGGTTCTTTGTGGTTCTTCTTTGTTGTTGTTGTTGTTATTCTTGGTGGTTGCTGCTGTTGGGGTGTCGATGCTCTTTATTGCGGTTGTCGCCATTGTTGTCTTCGTTGCCTTCGTGGTTGATATGGTCGTTGATTCGGTGATAATCTTGAATCGGGGCTGTTCTTTGAACGCAGTTGAGCTTGGATAGCTCGGATCGGATGGACTTGGTTGGGCACATTAGGCGGCCATTTCTCCTGGCGTATCGAGGCTGTCTTTGAAGTAGTGGCCCTCCGCCACACTGAAGCATCCGTCATTTGTAAATCGCATGCCCTTGTGACTCCTATGGCACGGGGCACATGGGAACTTCACGAATTTTGGTTTCCCGCGGATCACGGTACCATGGGCGTCCATTCCTGCCCGTGCCCGGATGGCACGTTATTTCCTGCCATGGCCTCCATCGGCTGGCGGTGTTGATCCTTGCCCTTGGTGGGGTCCTTCCCACTTCCTCTTCCGCGATCTCCTTGGTGAGTCGGGGATGCCTGATGACGACTCTATCTTGAGCGATGCGGCACCGATGTCCGATGCCCGACTAAGGGCCTCACGAGAAGTCGATTTCCGTGACCACCTAGCGACACTGATTTCATGGCGAGTCCGCCCAAAATTCTCGATCCTCTTCTCGTCGGTGTCGATCAAGCGAGGCGCATACCGCGACATTTCGCGAGAATGCACGGTCATGTCTGTGACCGTGGTCTTTCCTGGCGTGGGTTGTAAAACTCATGCTCCTTCCTCTTTGGTAACTCTTAGGAATGTACTTCTCGTACACCTCCTCCTTAAATTCCTCCCAGGAGAAATTTTCCAGCTCCTCCTCAAATAGAGTCTTTCTCTTTGCCTCCCACGTAAGTCGTGGCACGGTCATATCGGAAAGAAACGCATGACAAGCGTTCTTGAGAGGTGCAGTGAAGGAAGTTAAAGATTCGCTCCAGCACGCGAATCTAAAGTTCAGCATCCACAGGATTCCCAGTCCCGTTGAAAGTGGGTGGGTTCTGTCTGAGGAATAGTTCCTCAATCCATCTTGCCGGTGGTGGTGGTGGAGGGGTGTCATCTGTTTCGGGTGTTACCTCACGGTTTCTTCTTCTCGGTGGCCTTCTATCTTTCATAAATATACGTAATCGATATCTTCTTATACCATCCGTCGGGATCATAGATATCTTAACACGGTATGTATATATAATCATAAACATAAATCTAGCACGTCATCGAACACCATATATCACAACCTCAAAACCAAAGCACTGGGAGCTATCATCATATCAAATCAAATGTCTATATCGAGGACTTTCATCATCACTTTACGATCCACAAAGGCAGTGCGAGTATGATACTCCAAAATTAATATCGGCATCACTCGGTGTACTAGTCGCGGTGCGTATAAAAATCTAAACGCCACCGTGGTCATCAAAATAAGGGTTCATATCGGGACGACCTATCGTTTCCACACGCATCGAAACATATACAAAAGTATATAGACAAAACACTATCTAGTCCTAAGAACTAGATCCATAATCGCCTGGAGTGTAAAATAGGGCTCAACGTGTTGGATTCGAATCGGAAGTATGGGTACTATCAACCTCCTCCATATCATCGTCGTGCAGTGTGTCCTCCTTAGGATCCTCCTCCGGGTCCTCCTCCGAATTTTCTTGGATCCTCCTCCTCAACCCTCTGCATCTGTGGGAGTCACGGTCTCTCGGATTCTAATGACTCTAGCTTCTTCCCAGCTAGGTCTCGGCGGATCTCAGCCATGATCTCCTCATAGGCAGTGGCTGGAAATGGAGAAGTAGTAAGACGGGCACATGTTTCTCTCGCGGCGCATGCCTTTAGGCCACATGAATCGTCAATCTCTACATTATCATGGCACAGAGGTCCGTGTGAGTGTGGCGGCGGCAGGTAGAGATGGAAGTTGGCATGGAATGATTTGCGGCGATGGTCTGGGCGGGAAATGACGGGGCTCGAATCCTATTGGTGGTAGGACCAGAAAGGTGAACTATCAGGGATGGGAAGGTCCAGCCTCGAACATGTTCTTGCCACAGCCAGGCAAGAATTATGTTCCATCAGATGCAAAACAAGACACCTCCGGGTGAAGCCACTCGAGAATCTCATTACGCTAGGTGTACACCCGCTCGGGAAGATATGGTCCACAGGGTGTAGCTCCGTATATCATGAATATGTAGTTAAGGGACCGACAAAGCGGGCAAGTCCGCCTCAAGATCAAGCTCTCGGCGATTATAGATGTAATCTGCCGATATCTCACGGGCATATCACGCAATCGGATGGCGGTCTTGCGATCGGTCAAGCACACCGTCATAATGTGACGTACCACGGCATGTGCGAGAGCCCAATGGCGTACAAAATGAGCGGGAACTCGCCGATGTCTTTACTCGGTACATACGGTCGGAGCGGTGAGTGTACCACCTCCCAGTGTGACTCTAGAAGATAAAGAAACTGGTCGTAAAACCGTCCGAACCATCTTATATTCCTAAGTTCTTATGAAACTACTTTCATGGTTTGGTCTTTGGGAAGAGACTGCATGGTTCCTTAGGACAGACCAAACGTTCGATGCCTAGCATTCGGGTAAAGGCTAAGTGATCACCCCATCTTATCGGGTCCTGGATTCCTTACTTCTACTCACGTTATAGTATCACATCATATCCGTTCTCATTATGCACTTATGATTCATCATTTCTTTTTATACCTTCATAACGTTATACTTTTATTCTTTTCACTTATGCCACGATAGAGGCAACCTTGTGATGTTGAATTCCTTCACGTAGAGAGGTTGGGACCCGTAACAGTGCGAACCTCCAGTTAAGCAATCGCTTCATCATCGTAGACTCGTCGCGTTCTCATCATCGAATCCGTTCGGATTGTGATTCCTAAGATTTCTATGTTCTCGTTCCTTCTTAGTATTTCGTTCAATTGGGGATGCTTATGTTCTCATACTAAGTTCGGCGCAAAAGGGATCATGCGTCTTAAGAGTCTATGTTCTCATGGGGAAACATACTCATTTACATCATGCTTCGCATACAACAGTAAACACAGATCGCGACACATTGTGCGATAATCAAGCATTCTCATTTACTCATTTACCAAGTTCCTAAACCTTGTAACTTTCTTTCAAACTAATGACCAATCAATTGAAACAACTTTTCAATTTCAAAATTTTCCACTTTCCAAAATATTTTCAACTTCCCAACAAGACAATATTGAAATTCCAATTCACATTTCATATACTTCCATCATTTCAAAACAACTTTTAGTTGAAGCAGATTACCTTCTTCCTCGTTGAAGCGGGGCGATGATGGAGTGCAGCGATGCGATCACACCTAAACAATTTCTAGACTCAACTTTCAACTCAGGATTCAAGGAAAGGGTTTCTAGGGTTAAGAGCGAACAAGTGCTCTGATACCACTTTGTGACGACCCGACTTTCCAATGAAGTACGGATCATATGGATCGTCACCGGTATGATAAAGCAGCGGAAATAAACATAGCTAATCAAGGCAATCAACCAATCAACTACTTAATAACGATAGGTTAAAAGGGATAAACAATCAATACCAACTCAAGTCGTAGAAGGACTTGTCAAAAGGGGTTCAAGGTTCAACATAACCCAATCGGGCGAATTTAAAGTACAGGTACGACCTCCAATTCAATACGAAATAAGCGGTTATAATCAAAACATTAATAATATCGAGTTAGGCGGCAAATAAGCATGTGGACATGCATATGACGATGCATGCCCAAGGTTCTAGAAACCTTTCTAATTAAGCATCAAAATAATCGCTACTCGCACCACCCGCACCCATCATCGATCCTTGCTCAACCCGCACGTCAAAAGCGAAATGCGGGGCTAAGTACAAAAGTACTCGGTGGACTCGTTGCCAAAACATTTTCTTTGTCAAAAGTTATTAGCGCCCACAATAGCATGAGGATTTTAGTTAAAGACTCATGCCTATCAAATATTTTATCGTTTTCCAAAGCGTTCGTCGAACTATTTCATTCACGTTGTTTCCATATCGATCATTCATTCATTCATTCGCGCACTATGAGGTGGCCACCTACACATAGTCGCCATGACCGATCGAGGTAGCTAACCTTAACACACACACACACGTGTACACAATCCAAGTTAGTCATCAACTAAGTCGGATCCGATCGTTACCCTTTTTTAACGTTGGTGGACCAACTCGTTCTCATACCATGTTGGATATACCAACCTCAGATAGGATCACAACAAAACATAAATATTTGATGATCAATAACATTTCATCTGATAATATTTCATAAAGCTTTGTAAATCATGCTTTGAGTTATGCATAGCATTTTTGTTTCAAGAAAGCCCACCGCTAATCCAAAGCTTAGTGGTTCTAAATGAGAAGGGGTGAGTATCCTTCCTCAAAGAACTACGCCCGATCGAACCCTTCATAAGAAAATAGCCGTTCTTAGGTTCTTTCTATCGATCGATGGTCGCTTATAAATTACGACTTAAAGTTCCCAATTAGGGTTTCTTTATGATTTTATGTGATTGTTTTAAGATAATTTCTATTATCTTACATCCCTAATTCCCAAGCTATATTACCTCATCGTTCATAGGTGAACTTCAATTATGAATCATATATTCCGAGTCTATCCTCGACTCTTAACCTTAGTGTTATTCTTAACGTTATTACGTTATAGATTGTCGGTAATCAATTACGATTGGTAGTTTAGGATTATCTCAAGCCACTAACTAGACTTAACAATTATAGTTACGTCCTAGTAGGTTATGCTTGACGACTTATCGTATTCGCACGACAATTAAAAGATGAGTCTTGATTTATGATTCAAGTGAGCACATGCTATCATATAGCTAAGTACTTAAGAATAAATGAAGTACTTCGGGAATATTAACTCGATGTTTGAGACATAAGGATCGACATCTTATGTTCGAATCTTCGCTTACTCATTACGACATTGCTTATTTAATTCACTCGTCGGAGATTACATATGTCGTATAATCGTTATTCGTTAGCGAGTTATGTTAACGCCCAACTAATTATCGTATTGAGTTGTCGTTATTGCTTATCAACCTTTGGTTTTTCTAACTTAGGAACTCACGTTTGAGTATCCTTTTATTAATGGAAAAACCCTAATTTGTGTCTACTTCGATCCTCGTTTATTCCGTCTTAAGTTATCGAAATTGGTCGATTTCTTTTGGGTTCTCGTACATATAGTATTATGTTGGTTACGTTTGGGGTTTTGGTTTGTCGGTTCAACATAAACATAAACATTCAACATCAACAAAACCATACACAACATAAACTATACTAAAGCATTAGAAAACCCTAATTTCTAATGTAATACACCATCATTGTGTAAGTGTGCATAAGTGTTCCATTCATTCACCCTAATCACAACCATTTATCCAAAGTTTCATATTACTATCATAGCATCATTCATCATCAAAATTAAACCCATACTTAGCCATTCTATTACGTTTCGATAATCAAGCAACAATTAGCATATGCATCCAATAAATTCCAATAAAATCACATTATACTCCTATCATATTATAGAATTTAATTACCAACTCAATATCATCATATAAATTTTTAAACCATGGGTTAAAAGTCTCAAACTTTCGGTCATTTCAAATTAGTAAGCTTTGGTGTTCAATAAATTCCACAAAAATTATATCATGCTTATACTATATACTAAACATGAAATATCACTTCATATCATGCATTAAAATTTTAAAACCATGCTTTTCATCTTTAAATCATTTCGGTAATTCCACATTTATATATATACATATTCAATACATTCCAATCTTGCACAATATGTTTATATATGAAATAAACATGTAATATTAACATTAAATATCAACTAATATTTATAATATGAACCAAATGCTTGGAATTCTTTTGTCCTCACACATATTTTACATATGTGTTCAATAATTCCCAACAATGCATATTAGGTTCATATTATTTCTAAACATCATATATCCTATTATTTCCAACAAATAAAATCAAATAATGGCTTAAAAATACTTAAATATATTCTGCCCATTTTGAAAAAAATAGGAGTAGTGTTTCAAATTTTCATGATTAATGTATGATGTTCATATCATATATTAAACACTATATCTCAACTATTTCTCAACAAATAAAATCAAACAAATACAAGAAAATTCCAAAAATATTCTGAAAATTACCATATTTATTCTACATACTTATAATACATTAACAAGCAACAATATCAAATAATATTCATAAAATCATGCTTTATCATATTTAAAAAGAAATAAAGCATAAATAAAAAAAAATCAAACATGCTCCAAAAATTCTGAAAATTTTACAGTAGCCTTAGAACATTATTCTAAGAATTTGTTGTTCATGGCTTAAGAGCATTTGATGGCTCTAAAGGCACGAAACAAAATGAGGAGTAAACTAGGGTTTTTAAACCCAAAAATTCAAAATAAAAATTCCACTCCATTAGGATGGAAGATGATGATGAATAATACCTTCTTATGGTTTTATAAGGATTATTTGAGTGTGGGAGAGGTTGGGGAGGGAGGATTTGGGGTTGAAAGTTTGAAAAGTGTAGAGAGAAAGTTTGAAAAATGAAAGGAAATGCAAAGGGGAGAATGAGGTCTGGTTGGGAACGTCTCTCCCTTGTATTCCAGACCTAAAAGCTGTCTTTTCCAATTTTGGAATGGTCTTGGTGGTAGTTGGGAGGTGGATTGGTCAAATTACCCGTTTTGGTATGTTATCTGACTCTTTAAGTTTTAACGCTTTCGATTGATTTCTCGGAACCTTAAGGTTCTATCTTATTAAATAGCCTTTAAAATAGTTATTTTAATGTTCATAAAATTTCACGAAGTTCGGACGTCGTACGATAATTCAATTCGAGTTATCGCGGAAAAGCGGTGTTCGACGATTAAAAATATGCCCATTCAAAATTCTATTGAATTTTGAGCTTTCATAAATAATTTGAGTCTTATAAAGCATATTTTATTGATTTAGACCCTCGGTTCGAGTTTTGGGTCGTTCGGATCAATTTAGGGTTTTCCGGTATATTTTACCCGTTCGGTTAAGTTCTTGAGAATTCCTTAAATTGATTCTTATAATTTCTAAATTCATAATAAATTATTCCTTCATGATTTTGGTTGTTATCACTATTTATTACGATTAGCACGGACTGAAAGTTGTTCCGGCTCGTAAATAGTGTTTTAAGGCCGACCAGAGCAAGTATGCTGAAAATTCTCATTCTTTGCATTCTCACATGTTTTCTTGTGAGGATTCTAAAATGAAATCCGTTCGTGGAGATTCATTCTCGATCTTCCATTCTATGTTCAGCTACTCGGAAAACCCTAATCCAGGTAGGACTAGTTATCGATTTTGATTTCTTTAGTATTCGATCTCGAATCGATTCTAATTCGTTCATTGGTTTCCTTAAACATAATTAAGGACTAATTACTACAAATAATTGGTCTAAGCATCACCAATTAAAGTTTTAAATTTTTCGGGTTATTACAATATGTCTCTAGTATAATCTAGAGAAGATTATGTACTGCTCCATTGTTGATGATTGTGGATTCGGCTTTAGTAGTCCCGTGGTTTTTTCCTCTCTTTTATTTTGAGAGGTTTCAAACTAAAATTTTATGTCTCCTTATTGTTGCGTGCCTCTTGTTTTGAGCGACTTATATTGATGCTTTTAGAATACATATTTGTCGCATACTCAAATGTTCATACAGTCGGGAAAATTAACCAAACAAAGATGTCATATTCTTCTTCAACGTTGCATCCGCTCAAGTGTTTCTTGATGTTGCTATCGCCCATTCAAGCAATCAAAGTTCAAGTTCAATCGCACCAAGTTTTGCGGTGTTTGATTGATGGATTCCTAAAGTTTACGCTAAGGAAGGGTTTATATTGAAAGAAATCTTATTAAAATATAGATATAAACACAATTATTGATGAATTTTGTGTATTGAAATCTCAAGACAACTTATGAAAACATATAAATATTTTAGCATTTATGATATTTAATACGCTGAAATTTTATTTTTTACCCACCCCCATCATTAACTTACGGATCCTTTGAACATATATATGTGTGTGTCTTTTTAATTTTCGGACTTATTTACATTTTTTAATGAAAAGATATATAAGCTTCAATTCCTGTAAATTTCAGAGTTTATAAACTATTTTAAGGGAAATAATGTACCAAACCTTTTTGAGGAATATATAAATATTCAAACATCTTACAAATTTTAGTTTAGAAAATCATACCATCCCAATCCAGAAAGGAGCCAAGGAAAAGAGGTCGATATATAATAATAATAATAATAATAATAATAATAATAATAATAATAAGAAGGACTATTTATATCTCTGAGACTGAGTAAAGATAAGAGAAAGTACACTAATTTAGTCCTATGAATATATTTAATGACAATTTAGCCTGAATTTTAATTTATATATTATTCAAACCTTACAAATTGATCTAGTGGCAATTAGTCTATTAGTGATTTCTAAGACTGGCAGTCATGACATTTGCACTTATATGAATTCAGTGACATGGAAAATTGTGATAATCAATATCATATCGCGTTTTGTTTGTTTTTTATTTTTTAAAAATCACATAAAATAAAATATTTTGATAACGTGTAACATTTTAATTATCTATATCATTTTATACAGATGGATATGTTACACGTAAAATCCAGCAGTCACCTAGACTTTTGGGCGTCAGAAATCACTAATATATTAATATTGTCACTAAATTTGTTTATGAAGCTTGAAAATGTATTAACAAACCCAGGCTAAGAATATCATAAATGTAAATAAATATGTTTAACTTCGTCTTTTTTTCTTAAAATTTGATTACTAAAGAAAGAAAAATACACTTACACATTAATTCTCTAAGTGACTTAAGTCTCCAATTTATTGGCTAGATTAATTGAAAAATGCGTTGTGATATCTCACTTTAAGTGTAACTAGTTTGTCTAGCCTACTTATTTGGAATTTGCAAAAGAAAAAATAATCTAATTGGTATTTATAGCTAAAAGTTAAAAGGAAAAATACTTATACCTTTTGATCCGACAAAAAAAAATGTTAATTTCAATCTATCGTATTGAAATCTTTCCTTCATAATTCCGGAGTTCCATTACTTCTCGCATGATAATTTAAGTTTAAAACCCGGACGAACCATTTTTATTTTTTTTTACTTTATTGAAGATATATATTCGACTACAGAAAAGGAAATTGCATTTTAAAATTTATGCTGGCCTCGACGTTAGACTTTTCTTCACTCGTAATAATTCATCTAATAATTAAATCATCAAAAAATAGAGCAAGCCAAGTAAAAATCAAAATTGGCGTGCACATAAAATATTAAGTTTTAATCATTTTGCTTTATAATAGCAGTAAGATGCAAGCAACAATTTAAAATTTTATATAAAGTTCATAATTAAGAAAAGTAGTACAATCTTACAAAAGCAGTAGTTTTCAAGTTTTCCAAATTATGTAATTTATTGATTTTATATATATGTGCAAGGTTCGTAGGGGACCACGCGTATTGACCAAGGCAGAAGAGGGATGGAACCCATATGCAAGGCCGTTAGTATGATGACACCTATATAAATAACAATTAGTCCTCCCAATTAATTTATTTTATGTAAGTTCCCATCAAAAACAAAATTAAATATATAAAATATAATTTTATATAGTAAAGTAGTTTTAGATAAGAACGATGCATCCTTTTTGACAATTATTTACTGATAAAAAGAATAAATATAATAAGAGTGAGTTGCATCCACACATAAATTAATTTAATATTTCGGAACAGTCTTTCATTTGTATTAATGGTTTTTTTATTGTTTACATCTTGTTGTTTGTTGTAGCATCTCGAAAATTTTGAACCACCAACCCACCTTCCAAATTGTATAACCCTAGTTAAATAAAATTTGAATGTACTATCTGCCGTATGGACGCTTAATTTCAAAATATATTGGTAACATTTTGTTGAGTCCCATTCCACAAGGTGATATAGAGAGGTTTATTACTTTCAGATAGATAATGGACCCTGAGGTTTGATTTGTATCGAGGCCCCATATGCGGATCAATGTTTATACATGAAAATTAATAAATATTTGAGAATGAAATATCTCAAGTCAAGGATCATAAGTTCGTGTCCACCGTCATACGATCTTTAAAATTATTTGTTTAACTATAAAAACCCTCCAATAATATGTTGTAGGTTATATTGTTAGTTGGGTCATCCTTTGTTGTAGGTCAAGTAAGAAGATACTAACGTGTGACCTCTCGAGATAAAGATATTAAATGAAAAAGAGAGGAAATAAGTTGTGATACTTCATATGACGCTTAGTAAGGGTTCACCAATGGATGCCCTAACTTTTGTAAAAGGAAACCCTCTCCTAGGACGAGTCAAATAAGGGAGTAGGACGGAATTAAGCATATTTATATTTGCAATACTCTTTTTTGAATTGAAATTCCGTATTGTTATTTTTAAATATTGACTTCATATATTTTCGTTTAATTTGAATTATGTTCGTGAATTTGATGTCGTAAAAATCAAGTTTCTTATACTTTATTTTATCCTATAAAAAATTTGAAGAAACTATTTGTTTCAAAATACTTTTGAAATGTGAAATTGTTTAGGTAGAATAAAAGTATCCTTATAGGTATTTGTTTTGATGAAGTCTAATAGAAAATCAATGTGAGATTTAAATATTTATATATTTATGTTTTGAATTTGTGAAACCTCATAAAAAACCAATGTGAGGCTTCAAGTATTCTATTTTTAGGTTTTAAATTTGTGAAGTCTCGTAAATAATCAAGGCAAGATTCAAATTATATCATTTTATTTAAAATTTCAATTTCAATTGGTAAAACTTCATAAAAATCAACGTGGGATTCAAATTTTGTTTTATCTTTTTTCTTTTTTACAAAATATCTCTTTTTATGAATAATTAAATTGAAGAAAAAAAAAGGCAAAAATATATTTATTTGGTCAATTTAGATAAAAAAATTCATTGACGAAATCAAATCGATGGTGCAATTTGAGTGATATTAATCTCAACTACTCAATCAATTAAATCTCATATAAAACGCTATGAGATTGGTAGGTAGATAATTATTACTATTGGAATAAATGGAGAATTTATATAAATAAAAAAGAAAATTGTAAAAAATCATGTAGGATAGAAAATTATTATTAATATATAATACGGTCATATTTAAGTATATAAATTATATCAATCATTATACAAAAATAAATAATATACGCTAAAATCTTATATACAAGCACACTCATAATACTTTTTAGAAATATTTAATATATTAAACATTCTTATACTAGACGTTCTTCTTAAAGCTGTGATTACGATGCTCTCTTCTGTTTCCTACTACTACCTCACGCTTACTTTAATCCCCCGTGGATTTTCTCCTGTTACTTTTTTCCCCATTGATTTTCTACGGCCACAAAAACTCCTGTGAGAATATTGGTAGATGCAAATGTCCTAAAAGTCAATTATTATAAATAAAAATATCATTAATATTGAAAACTGGTGACATCTTTTTTTACTTGCAACTAAAAAATGTTACCTATTTTAAAAAATATCATTTATGCTAAAGAAAAGTATTAATGACCACACATGTGGGACACCTGACAGAATCCACCTCAATCGTGGAGGTACCACATCCTTCCCAAACACAAACTCTAGGGTAGACGTTTTCATACAGAACCCCAGTTCACGATCTTGATCAAAATGCAAAAAGAATCATATTCCGTTTTAAATGAAACTGAAAATAAACTTGCTATCCATATACTGTTACAAGTTAACAATTAAAGAAAAAATTAAGGAAGCTTAATTTTAGTAGTACAAAGACCACAAAAATGCCTCCCACAAGCCTGTCAACATGATGAAGAAGGTGACTGCATAGCTCCTCAAGTTTCATTCAAGTAATCATCGTCTTCAAGTGCGTTGTAAATAATCCTGCATCATAAGTTAAGCGATTGCCATCTTTAAGAAGCTCATACGAGTTAAAGGTTTGTTACAACGAACGGTTGCAATCTTTTGGCTTACCAGAATAAGCACATAAGGAGAAGAAGTACATTATATCCAAGCTTCAAATACCGTTGTTTCTTTTCCCAATCGAGCAGGTTGAAGATCTCAGTTACATCTATGAGGTGCTTCCTTCCAAGATACCTGGTTCAAGAAGAGAATTACAAAGAAAATGGTGGATTTTCTGTTCCGACCTTATCAGCCCACAATCTGCAGACTGGTTCAAAATCCATCATGTGAGGAAAATGATCTAAGAATCTTGTATGCTGTAAACTCGAGCATATCCAATTAGTAGCTCGTCTTACTCATAGAATCAGTTCGTGCCAGACTATACCATTATCCTAGTGTGTGGGATTTGACTATATGGATCATATCTTGCCATCATTTCCAGTTGAAAAACATCTTCTGATTAAAAATAAAATACTAAAAATCTTTTAAAAATACTAAACAGATTACAATCCAGAAGGAAATAATAAATAAAGAGGTGAGAAGTAGAGATTCAATGTGCGCTGATGAAGCTACATCATCTAGATTAATCTAAACCTTAAGAATCGTTCAAGGCCTCAACAAGTATGCTTTTGCAACCTACTAACATCACCAACATTTGAACATAAATTAGCTATTTGAGACAAAAAGGCAACTATAGAGGTTCCCAATAGATAAAGGTTTTTTCCCCTATTGTTACCTAAATATTTCCCGAGCACTCAATGTCTACTGTTTCATGTAAACAATCCAGGATTTAATACGAATAATGCTCATGTCATTTCTAGTATCATAGATTTACATATAATGTTCCAATGTTTATATGGTGAGGGTTGCATAATGCAGATTTGGATGCATGTAGTAGATAAAGTAAAAATTTTAAGATACAATAAATTTGGAGAGGAAATTTCAGTGCTTTCTGTCAGTTTATTCGTAAATGTTCCATAACATAGCAATTTCTTATTCTCTCAAGTTGTCACAAAGTTGTTAGGAATTTCCTTTCACATCAACATACATACCGTGTTTTCTTCTCCAAGAAAAATCCATGCTTATCCTACTTTCATACTCAAAACCAGTAAAATTTTCATAGGCGACAATTTAACCATAGACCTTGGAACCTCTAACTAATTCCAGGCTATTTATCTTTTTCCTGAATGCACTCTGAGAATGTTTTGGCTTATGATAAAAAAAGCCAAGATAGTGATGGCCATACTATGCATACATTTGCTTACTACTTTGAAATCTCCATTTGTTTATTGACATGCTAAGAAGCTTCTATTTAACTCATCAGAACTATAGATTGACAAATGACAATATGTATTTTGTTGAAGTATTCAAGGATCAAAAGAGGCAATATACTTTGTCTTCAAGATTTTGAAGGAAACTTCACAGCCAGTCTCAACAAATGAATGGATAAATGAAATTGAAATGAGCATCAAAACAATTATCAAAAGAAATGCAGTCTTTTAAATAAAAGAAATGGGGATTAAAGCAAAATCTAAAGAAATAATCTTTCAATTAAAACCAGAGAAACGAAATTGCAAACAAGATTAATCAAGACATGAATATACAACAGGGATAAAAGGACATATACTTGCTACCATCAATTATTAGATAAGACATGCTGCAGTAAGTACATAAATGCATTCATATAAACTTGAGAAGTATGCTCTTAAGTACAAGCATACGTGCCTACATACATACAAAATTAAATAAATTTCAAAGAAAAGATAGAATATCTTACAATCTCACATTGTAGTAGAGGTAAGGGATGCTGAAAAGTGACATAACCCAATGTCCGCTTAGCAGGAAAACAAATGTTAGAACTCCTTGTGTGATGTATTCTGGTAAAATCACAGAATTCACTCGAGATGCAGTATCATAAGGATTGATATAATCGAACTCTAGATCTGCCAAGCACGTGAGCTGCAAATTGTGTAAAACAATTGTCAAAATCCAAGTAGTGAAATGCAACATTAACCAGCGCTTCAAAGCAACATATCTATTAATAAACAGTGTCTACAAGAATAAGAGCTTCATTCCGCAACTTTCTCGATCACGCTCAACAATTCAGCTATAAATGTTGGCAAAACTGATTTGATATCCTGTGGTGACAAAATGGATTATTCTGACCTACTGATATCAAATATAGAGTGAAGAAGCTCATATACTTTTCGACCAAACTTCATAAGAAATCTAATAAAATAACCTCAGATTTTCATACATACCCTATTATATAGTCTCTATTCTCAGCAGACAATTAAAGCCATGGAAAAACCACACCTAGATCCTGAATTGATAAAATTAGTCAAAATGAACAAACCTTCCATCCAATCAAAGAGAATAACTTCACCCAGCAACTTTTCCGAGACTGAAAGCAATCTAAGTATCCTATCCTTTGACAGAAAACATCAATTTAAAGAAACCATAACTTTCAACTACTCTTTTTGGTGACTTCCAAACAGCAGTATGCAAGAACACCGCAATAAAATCTACACTATATTTGAAAACTCAGGAACAAATTAAATTCATGACCCACTAAACCACGTGATACAAAAACAATAGCAAAATCATTCTTTCTGCCAATTCAGCAAAATCAAAATGTCTCATGAACGACATGGAAACTACAGAATGACAGCAAAAAGATAAAATAAGATTATGAGTGTGAAATATTACCTGGAAAATTATCATAACAGCAAGGGCAATGAGAACGAAAAAGAAAATAACCCAATTCCACACTTCTTCCATGTTCCTTTCTTCTCCTTTTTCTTTTTAAAATGTTATGGATATAGGTATTCAAGAGGTGGGTGCAAGATAGATGAAAATAGGGGATTGTGATAGATTGCGGTAGGTGCGTAATGCGCCCCCTGGTGGTTGAAATAAAAAATTAGAGATGGTCGGAATTTGGAAAGCTACCGGCGGTGGGAGGAGTGAGGTGGAGTGCTCAGGGGTTGTTCGCCACGACCATTCCACGTATTCCTCCAGGTTTTGGTGACATAGAGAGAACTCAATTTTAATTAAATTTTTTATTTTATTAGAGAATAATTTACTTTCATTTTAGAACTTTGATCCTTTGTTGATTTTATGGACTGAGGTTTCGAACGGATTGAACTTAAATCGGTTATTCACTTTATGACACGAGAGCAAGTCTCCGACGATAAAACATTAACGTGGACCAGTGGAGTTTTAACAGAAATAAATATGAAATTATGTAAAAATTATATTTGGCTTAATTATCTTGTGACCCAAAGTTTGGTCGCTTAATCTTTAATTTAAAGCTTTCACCCTATAAATATAAAATAACAAAGTGTCAAATATCAAAACAATATTGTTTAATGAGAAAATTATATAAAAAGAAAAACATAATCTTCTCTCATCGCACTCTCAATTTTTTAAAACAAATCAGTTTGGTTCTTCATTATGTTAATCGAGTGGACTTAATCAGGGACGAAATTGAACTATGGCAATGGGTGTATTGGATTTGTATACTGTAAGCAGTTTTGATTGAGTTTGTATATAATGTTTCCTGTTACCACTATTACAATCTCATATCTGAATTGTTTACTTGATTGCATATGTATGTCTCTTTATCTCATATATAAGTTAGATCATACAGTGTGTTGTAGATCATAGAAGTCTGTATAATTGGTCAAGCTTAATGAAATATAAAAAGTATCACGGTGAGACAACTTGAGGACGAGTTGTTGGTATAGGTGCGGTATAGATAAGAAGTGACTTGACTTGGTTGCTTGTCTATCTTTGATGCGTCTCGACGTATTGATGGATCACGGTGAGATGAGTTCTTCTATCGACCGTCGTGAAGAACCCAGATCTCGATGACTTTACGTTGATCTAAACCTCGATAAGTTATTAGGTGAGTATGAGTTCTTGACCATCACTTTGACTTGTTATGGGTGATGGTTACATGAGATAACACAAGATTTCTGCGTCTTGGGTGGTGGCAATCTTGTATGTCGCTAGTTACGTGTGTCAAGTCACCGTATCCGTTTAGGATGATGGCGCCCCTAAGAAGCTCAAAGGTTTATTGTACTAAACCTTGCGAGGTTGAGTTATCTTAAGCGATGTAAGCATGTAAATAATTAATGGACGCGATATCTTAAATACGGAATTCGTTAAGTCTAAATGCGAGCCCGACTCAACTTGAAAATAAAGGGAAAAGTCGGATTTATTCTCAGTGGCATGAATAAATGTTTATGAATTAATTTATGTTCGGGTGAACATAAGATAATTAATTTATTTGATGTTCATCTTTATTTTTTGCGTTTGATCACTGGTACCATCCGCACTGTAGCTATGAAGAAAATCGTCCACCTCCCTTTAGATTCTCACTGAGATTCTGTTTTGATCCTCTCTATCTTAAGAGATATTATTATATTTATTGGATATGCAGAAATTCTTTCTTGATAGGATTTAGGGTTGCATTATAAATATAAGGTGAGAGAAAATCAAATCTTAATTCAAGAGAAGAAATTTTCGAAAATTACTATTCCAAATAGTGAGATTTTCGAAAACTCTAGGGTAAGGAAGAAGGCGAATTTCTGTAGCACTCTCCATAGATTATCCTCACTCGACATTGGAGTTTAGGCAATCGGGACATAGTCCAGAAGATCAAAGCACGAGTCTTGATCCAATCCTTGCCTGACAAATTCGCAGGTAAACACGAGAAAATACCAACATGTTACAATTAATTATATAAGTACATGCTATGTATATAATCAATGTATGGTGAATTAAACATCCAAGATAGATCCTCGGTAGAGGGTTAAAATCATATTTCCCTACAGGGTGTGCCATTGAGAATTCAACCAATGGTAAACCTTTATTATTATTAGTTTATAATGCTTTTTGAAGAAAGTTTCTTTTTTTTTTTTTTCATGGGGATTATGTATTATGATTTAATTTTGTTGGAATTGATTGATGTAGTGGTCATGGAAGGTTGTCAAATAATTCCAAGTTGAATAGTGTGTTTGGCCATCTTCTTCACTCTTCAACTTACAATTTTTTCTGCAATGTCGTGAAATTCAGGCAAAGTTAGCAACGGACTAAAGTTCGAGTTGCAATTAATAGAAAATTTATCTCTCTCATTCTAACTCTCCAATTTTCCAAAATAAATTGTTGGTATCATACAAGTTGGTTCAGGCGTATTAGATTGAAACTTTTGTGTTTCTTACCTGTGTTAAGTCTAGAGAGATCAATTGACAGAAGCATGGTGCTCTGTGCTCAAATAACCTTGATTACTTCTTCTGAGAGAGTAAGGATAGGTTCAGATAGATAGACTTAATAGATCTAAACTAAATCAGAATCAGATAGGTTATTACTTATTAGTTAGACAAATATCTAACTTGACAAAGTGTGTGCAAAAGTTGGTGGCTTAAGCTTTACTCGTTGAATTTAGAAAATATTCTTTAAATAGATTAGTTCAGATCATGCGATTAGTCTTAGTGCAAGACCAATTGATTGATTCAATTGAGTCCAAAGCGGGCTGACGAATGATATGCAATGACAGTTAATCAACAGCTAAGTAAAGAAAACGGTTGGCACATGTTCTTTTAAACTGATTCGGAGAAACCCCTACATCCACTAACCTGATCTAGGGGTGAGCATTCGGATTTCGATTCAGATTTTTGTCTAATTCGAACCCATACGAAAATTCGAATTTTGAGAGAGAGAAAATCCGATCCGAATCGAATATTCGAAATCCGAAAATCCGAAAATTTTATAAAAAATCAACAATTATGAAAAATCCAAAAATCAGAAATCAATTTTTGTTAATTCTTATATATATTTATATTAGATTTAAAAATATTTAAATAAAATATTATTATTATTATATATAATTCGGATTTTCAGATTTTTTCTGATTTAAAAATTCCGATCCGAAAATCCAAATTTTTAAAAAAAAATCAATCCGATCCAAACCGAAAATCTAAAAAATCCAAACCGAATTTCAAATTTTCGATTTTTGTGTATTTTGCTCACCCATAACCTGATCCAATCAAGTGAATTCTTTCTCTTTGGAATTTCTTGTGTCATAGTGCCAAGTACACTGACCACTACTATCACAACCTGGATAGAGATCGGTCCTTGTATTTTAGACCAAAACTTATTAGGGGCCCCAACTTATCTACCCAACTTTCATAATATGTGTACCACTCATACCCAACCTAAAAATTAACTACAACCCATACCCAACTATATTAAACAACTATATTTTGAATCAAATCGATCAAAATTGAAATTCATGAAGATGAAGACATGATTTGAGAGGAATCGATTCTTTAACAAATTAAAGTCGACCCAATTACGTGCAAATTAAAGTCGCATGTTTGATTAAAGTGCGTGCAAATTAAATCGTTGTTGAGTGAGTTTGGCTATTTAATACATTGGCTTAGGAAACATTACAATCTTATACAATTTTCAAAATTTTCGAAAGATAAAGAGAGAACAACCGAAATATTGGCTTCCGTGTTACAAGCTTCATACAATTTAACCGAAATATTGGCTTCAGTGTTACAAGCTTCATACAATTTTCAAAATTTCCAAAGATAAGAGAGAACAAAATTTGAAAGATAAGAGAGAGAACAACCGTGAAGAACAATTTTAAAAATTTTGAAGGAGAAGAGATTGAGTGAATTTCATTCCCATTGCCGGAATTAATAGTCGAGCTTCACTACCGGAGGTAATTTTCAATATATACAATGTTTCCGGTCGATTAAACTTCTCCGGTGGAGGAAGCCTTCTTCCGCTTCATTGGAGAGAAGGCTTGCTCGACCGGGAGAAGCTTAGTCGACCGGAAACAAGAGATACATGTTTATTGTTGTTTATTGTTGTTTTACGCGAAGTTTCCGATCGGAGATTTGTTGTTTACGGTCGTAATTTGTTGTTTCCGATCGACCGGAAACGTATATGTGGAATGTTTCAATTTCAATTTCAGGATAAATGTTTATTGTTGTTTATTGTTGTTTATTGTTGTTTTACGCAAAAATTGAAGTTTCGGTCGGAGATTTGTTGTTTCGGTCGAATTTGTTGTTTCCGATCGATTGGAAGTTCGGTCGATCGGAAACAACAAATTTCGACCGAAACAACAAATCTCGATCGAAACTTCAATTTTGCTCAATTCTTAATTAATTTCTTGTTTAGTCGACCAATTGAAGTTTCCGTTCGGTGAAGGCTTTCTCCGTTCGTGGGAGAGAAGCGCTTCATCGATCGGAAACTTCAATTGGTCGATCAAACAATCTAATAATTAGTTATTAATAATTAGTTATTAATTGAATTATTTAATTTTCTAATTATTAGTTATTAATTGAAATTATTAATTGAATTTTGTATAATTAGTTGTTAATTATTAGTTATTAATTGAAATTATTAATTGAATTTTGTATAATTAGTTATTAATAATTAGTTATTAATTGAATTATTTAATTTTCTAATTATTAGTTAGTAATTGAAATAATTATTAGTTATTAATTGAAATTATTAATTGAATTTTGTAATGATGCGTATTATTTTGAAGGCAATATGTCGCATTTACGGTATGTTTTCGTGTGAACCCTTAGTTATGTTTACCTTAAATATATTTTGTAATTGAGATTGGATAAATGTTGGTAGATGTGATTGAATAATATGATTGTATATGATTGAATATGAGTAGTTGAATTATGTTATTGAGATTGGATAAATGTTGGTAAATGTTATTGAATAATATGATTGTATATAATTGAATATGAATACGTTGAATTATGTTATTGAGTATGTTAATATTGTTTATGGCTTGTATGTTTTCGAGATATCTGTTTTGGAATATGATTGAATAAATAGCGTTTATGGTATATGATTGAATAATATTTCATTTATGGTTTAGAATGGTTAAATTGTATTATTAAGTTATGGCGATTTTGATAGGTGATTTGTAGTTCTAATTATTTTTATATTTGTATGATAGGATGTTTATTGATGTGAATTATATACAAATGAAATAATTATTGTAGTAGTTTGTTGGTTTGTTATGCGTTGTGTAATATGTGACATTGATATAATTGTAGGTCGATCCTGTTTTCTTGAGGCCTACCACGATAAATGTGGTGGCGGATGTAAAGACTTATTATAGGATGATTATTTTAAATATATTAAGAATGTCTTGCTAGATAAGGCGCGAAGAGTTGGTAGATATGTTTAGGGGGGGTTGCTTTGGTCATCTGATTGATTGGACTCCCGGGCCTAAGTCTAGTGTTTCTTTGCACCATTTAGTCTCCCGTCAGATAGAGCCTACGCATCCGGAGATGTATTTTTTCATCAATGGAAGATATATATGTTTTTCGATTAAAGATTATGCTCTAGTCACCGGCCTGCAATTTGGGTCATCATCATTTGATCCCACACTAGACTACGACTTGAGCGACGTTGAGGTCTATAGTCTTTTTTGCGGGGGCACACAGATTACATTACGTAATCTAGTAGATAGATTTTGTAGTAATGGTTTTAGTGATGATGTAGATCTTCGTCACTATTTACGTGTGGCCCACGTTATTACCCTCTATGGGTTCGTATTTGGATACGATACGGGGAAGATAATAGCTGATTGGGTTTGGGCATTGGTTGACGATCTGGAGGCGTTTTGCCGATTTCCGTGGGGGGCCTACAGTTACCAGATCTTGAGATATTATACGACGCAGATGTCGACCTAATGCTCAATACCACTTTTACGGACGAGCCGGGCACTATATGCTTGGTCACCGAGATCATACCAGCTTGGGAAGTATAGTCGACGACATCAATCCCACAACAGATCCGAGAGTGTTGAGGTGGAAGTTCAAGAGTAGGATTTCACCGCGACTTTTTCTATCACTTTTGAGCAAGAGGTATTGAATTTTATTATAATTTTAAATCATGTATGAGGTATTGTATTTATTAGAATATTAAATAACATCTTTCAATTTATTGTAGGTCGGTTATCATCTCACATCCATCGAGCCGGACTCATTCGAGGTTAGCACCGTTCTTGGGTGTCTGTCTCACACCCTCTCCACTCGGTGTGACTTTTGTTATACCGTCAAATCCTTTGAGGAGGGACGACAGTTCCTTCTCGTCGTGGTGTGTCTCATCCACCTCCGGTGGATGAGCCTCGACGAGACGCCGAGTTCGAGGAGGGCTCCACAGTTTGTTGAGGATCCCGATCTTCGTGGTCTCCATCGAGCGAGCCTCGAGCCTTCACCTTCGATACCCGGCCGGAGGACATCGTCGGTTGGGTTCGTTGAGGTTCCGGTTGTTGATGAGCTGCGCCGCCATCCGTTGAGAGACGGGATACGGAAGATGCAGACTGTGGGAGGCGGCTTCATCGAGCGATGGTGGTCGCACCTGGGCGTCTTAGTTCGCCGATCGTCGTTGGATTCGAGGAATCTATCCAGGAATCTGTCAGGGAGGGAGGACAGAGCGATGCGACGCATGGAGAGGTCTATCAAGATAAATTTATTCCAAAGATAAAAAGTGGTTTGAAAACCTCTTAGAGAAGAGTCGATGTGGTTTCACACATAGGGATGATCTGACTCCACATGCACCTCATGTCCCACTTCATCCGATTTACGGCGACGACGAGAGGTGAAGATCGAGAGACCACATCACCGCCCGATCCGGATGTCCCTCGAGGCGGTGGACATATTGAGCCGAGGCAAAGACCGCATCGACCAGTGATACCCTCCCGCTACTCTCACTGGATCCATGGTACCGAGCCCCGAACTACATCTCATCATTCCATGATGGGATGGACCTATTTAGTGATCGCCTCGGGCGTCGTGAGGCGGACTTTCGAGCCCGCAAAGCAGTTAGTTGGAGGAGCAGTAACTATTAAGTCTCATATTTGGCGATTTATAATATTTCATTATATTTGTTATGTTTTCATTTCTCTAAATTAAATGTTTGTAGTTCGGGATCCGGAGAGGTGAGCAGGCACGGAGACCTTCGGTCAGTAATGAGGTCACCATACGTGAATAGCCCGATGCCCGTCCATTATCCGATGATACATTGGTAAATTACAGCGTTTCTTGAACACAAATAAGGCAATGGTGGTTGTTCGAGTCTTGATCGACAAGTCCGAGTTGTATTTTTCGTGAATATCGAAAATCCAGAGGCGTTTTGATGTTCGGTGCGTTTTATACAATATGCTTCGTTTTTAAGTACATCTACTTATATTGATATGTATCCCTAAAATAATTTTGCGGTCGTCGATCTATTCATGGTGTATTTGAGGATGAGACTCGATGCCGGATCGACTTATTGGATGGGGTGGATTATCAAAACACAATCATCCTTGATCTCGCTTTTTCGTAAGTCTTTAATACAATCAATATATAGTATATATGTGTAGTATCTCTAATTAATTAATTTTCAATGTTGAATAGACGTTTTGCAAAATTCATGGTCCGAGGTACACGCAATCCTTGCGCCCTACATTCAAGACCAGCGTGAGGCACCATTGATCATGACCCCGAGAGCATTGCTTTACATGGCACCACCGGCGCATTGGATAGCGATTGTCCTCGGCATGGCGGGTTATACATCATGGTTACGTGCACGCAGTAACCTTATTTAATACAATAAATATTAATTTATCTAAATGGTTACGTGTCCTTGTTTATTTTATCTAAATATTAACTTTTATAGATCATTATCCTTGCGTCATCGAGCGGCGTTTCGTGATAGTACGCGTGGATATGCACTACGGTCATTGCGTCTTTGTTTGACTCGCGTATTTGGAGGATGGACCGGGATCAAGTGGATGCGAGGATGATGGACTTCGTGTGCTGACTAGATTATTGCGGCCGTTCTTCTTCTTCACTAGATGGTTCGAGGCTAACTCCCACCGATACCACCATGGAATAATGATGCGGTTATTACACGAGCTGCCTCTTCGAGGTATTTGACCGGAAGGCGATTTCGTTGATGGTCCATTTGCGTGCATGGCGTGGAACGTCTTATTTCAGTTCACCGAGCATCGAATGGGGTATGTCTAATGTTGTAGCATATAGACATAAAGTAGGTGGAAATATATATGAGATATGTGATCCATATAAGAAGCGGGAGGAAGAGGAAGAGGAAGAGGAAGAGAAGAGGTAGAAATTAGCATGTACTAGTATATTGGTATGTATTTGTATATTGGTATGTATTGGTATATTGGATGCAAATGGATGTTCATATTATTTATCGAATATTTGATTTTTATCTGTGTTAGTGATATTTTTGTTTGTATTAGAGGCTGTGACCTCTATGTATATGTTAATGGAGGTGTGACCTCTTTGTATATTGCTTGTTGTTGGCTATTGCTTGTTGTTGGCTATTTGCTGAGTGCAGGTTGGCTTATCCATATTTTAGAGGTTATGCTGCCCGTTTTTTTACATGTATATTAACCGAATGTTGTATATTACATGTATAGTTTGTAAGTTTAATAGTTTTGTCGAATTTGCAATTAACCGAATAGGGGGATTGAATTGGATTCAATTAACCGAATTTGCAATTAACCGAATTTGTTGGATTAGGGATTGCACGGCGTATGCGATCGTGCATGGTACACGATCGTGCACGACGTGCACGATCGTGCACGCAGGTACACGCGGTGCACGATCGATCGCACGCCGCGGCACGCATCGCATCGGCACGATCGCGCACGGCACACGATCATCTGCGGCACACGCCGTGCACGACATCGTGTCATCGTGCACGATCGCGCACGGCACACGATCGCAGGTACACGGTCGCAGCACGACGTGCACGATCGTGCACGGGCGCGTACCCGCGTGCGCGCCTGTACCACCGTGCACGGGGCACTGCGCCGCTGCGATCGTGCACGACACTGCGTACCGTGTGCGATCGTGCACCCCGTACCCCGTGCACTCCGTGTACCCTCGTGCACGCGTGTACCTCGTGAATCCAACATAATCCAACATAATCCAACAAAACCAACATAATCCAACTAAAACCAACAACAATCCAATGAATCCCTAATTCAACAAAACCAACATAATCCAACAAAACCAACAACAATCCAACTGAATCCCCTAATTCAACAAAACCAACAATATTCAACAAAATCCAACATAATCCAACAAAACTAACAATATTCAACCAAATCCAACATAATTCAACAAAATCCAAAACAACGAAATCTAACAATTTTCCGTCATTGTCGCATGTTTTTTCTAGTGTCAATTCAATTCAATTCAATTTGATTAAGTTAAAATAATAATAATGTTAATAATATCTTTACATGAATGTTTTCTTTCATTACAATGTCACTCGCTCTCGGATAAGTAAGGACACTTCCGACGCAGTATGAGATTCATTACCACACAAGCTACATGTCCGTAGTGCACGACTTCTACTACTCGATCCCACTTACATTGGATGACGATATCGACCCACTTTGGGCGCCCAACTGACGGACTCTATTAGGAGGCATAAGCGTAATTCCAAGAACATCTGGAGGAGCAGTCCAAGTAGACCGTGGTGAGCAGATTGATCCGACACGAGTATGCTTCGCTAGCTTTGCGAGAATGGTAGTACTCCCCACATAGTTAGATATATGGTGACCTTTATGACTAAAAATTTATATAATCAATTATATGTAAGTGAAATCAATTTGATCAAAAAATTAACATAATTAAACTTAAATTGCACCATATAGTCAATAATGACATGAGAACACGGTATCATATCCATGTCCCACTCCAAACACGCATTACGATTGCGTATTGAGATTGACTCAATGTTTTGCTTCCGTGCTCGACTTTGAAAGTGGAGTCGATGAGGGCACTACATCGTATCTGCGTGATAGTTCCATTGATACCATCATCTTACGCGTTGCTTGTGGGTCAATTCAGCCGCTGCACCTCTTTGCCGCTTCATGTCTCTCATCGAACCATTTTTACGTAATGTGACGGATTGCCTCAATCATTGAGCAAATTGGCAATCGTCTCAGCCCACAATATTCGAGAATTGAATGATTCGCAATGTTCGATGTCATAAAACCGTAGCGCCTAACGGGCATCGTGATCTAGCCCACTGCACTCCAACCTCCACCAACTTGGTATATGCGCCACTACCATCGGCCTTCACGAGACTTTAACATAGCCATCGCTTTTCAAAGTGTGCATCTTAGCACGCATAAGCGGCTTTCAAATAACTTTGCGGATGGTTGCCCAAACGGGTGATTTTTTCGCAGATGGTAGTAGCATAATCCGTGTGTTGCATCGGGGTAGACACACTCGACCGCGCTCATTATCTCGACATGGGCATCAAACAATCAACATCTCGGATTTGATCCATAAGCGGCTTGTAGTCGAGGCGAAACCAAGTCCATGAGACATCATTCTCGATCGGACCAATTCCATAAGCTAATGGAAAACTTGCTCGTTGTCGTCCTTTGTCACGGCGAATAATATGCCTTTATTGCGGCCCTTCAAGTGCGTACCGTCGACTACAATCACGGGTCGGAGGCACAATGTGTACGCCAATCTGCATGAACCGAGGGCGACAAAGAGGTGACGGAACCGACCATCTGATCCAATATCCAAGTCACCATCGAACCGGATTGCTCATCCGTAACATATGCGAGATAACTCGGTAGTAGCTGAAATGATTCTTCATGTCCACCGATATCATCTCGATCGCCCTATTACGGGCTCGCATTGCTACATCAGATGTAACGTGTACACCGTACTCGCCGCAAATCGCCCATAATGGACCTCGGCTTTAGCACTTCATCGTCTTGGCGTATTTTTCGTGATATGTATGCTGCAATTACACGGGCATTAACCTTCCTTACTCCGATATTCACTAGGTTCTGTGCGCAAGTATGTATAGCATCAAACTTGCGGACAAACCAAAATCCACCTTGCTGCGATGCACGTAGTAGAAAAGGACACCGATTATGATATCGACATTTGAATGTAATCCTCGAATTATCGGATCGAGGAATAACAAATTCTACCGACGTTCCAAATGCCATAGCCCCACGGATATCTTGATTCACCCTTGTTGTCGAAGATGGAACCTTCGCTCATTTCGTCGGTGCGGAACCGAGTCGGAGGACGAGCAAAGAGATTAATCAAGCATCATGAGGAATAACGAGGGACTAGCCGGTTGCTCATCTCCTCAACTTCTTACGGCTCTAGGCCTCCCACGTGCTCTTGCGTGTTACTCGCATAATCGTAGATAGAAGCTTCCGAATCCACCCTCTCGACGGATCCATGCGTCAAACTCTACAAATGAGCCATAGCTCACCAAAGCGACTCGCGATCTTCTTCCTCTTCATCCGACTGCTTCATCTTCTTCTTCTTCAACGTAGTCGTCGTCATATTGTCCTCAACAAGTGTATCACCGGTTGTGGTTGCGGATATGTTGGGAAATGAATTCTGGATGGATCCATGTGTTCGGCATATATTGAGATGTATCAAGATCAAACCAATCGATGATGTAAATTGTTGTGTCAACGACGATCGAACGATATGTTTTGGGAAGTGTAGTCATATGTTGGCGAGGATGGTATCTCAAACGAAGGTCTATATAGTTCTTGCTCCGATTGGGATGTGTCGGCATCGTGAGTCACATAGACCTCTGCTTGGGCATCATGAGCCAATCGAAAAGTTGATCATCATTACTCAAAAGTAATTTGATAATTCTACCACCCGAGATCTCGATAGATAATGCGGTTGGTAGGTTGTACTCAACAATTTCCCAACATAATTTCATTAATCATCTCTATGAACTCCCACAAAATTACATTGTCCATTCGAACAAAGGCATTTGACCGACACCGCCAATGTAACATAAAGAAGGATCCCATCGCCTCCATATCGAACAATAATGCTCTTCCATCCCGACATCTATAACAAATACAAGATTATATTAATGTAAATATACTGATCTTAACATGATTTTTCTAATGTCTTAATGTTTACACTAAAATTATCGCTCTAATCTAAGTCTAATTAAGCGAATTATGCCAAGAATTATCTAAACGAATTATCCAATAATTATAAATTGCGTAAACAATCGAATTATCTAAACAAAATAATAATAAATCTAAAGATATTTGCTAGAATTTAAACAAAATAATAAATTGCTCGAATTATCTAACAAAATAATTCTAAAGATAATATTATAAATTGCTCGAATTATCTAACATAATAATAAATCTAAAGATAGGAATAATAAACAAAATAAACAAAATAATAATAACAAATCTAAATAAAACTAAAGATAGTATTATAAATTGCTCGAATTATCTAAACAAAATAAATCTAAAAATTTAACAATAATAAATCTAAATAAAACTAACAATAATAAATCTAATATCATAAACAACAATAATTGGAAGATTATCCTAATTGATTTCATTTAAAATTAATTGATTTCATTTAAAATTAAAACAACAATAATAATTCAAGATTATCCTAATAAATCTAAAATTATCCTAACAATAATTGAAGATTATCCTAATAAATCTAAAATTATCCTAATTGATTTAATTTAAAATTAATTTCTAAAACAAAAATCTCTCTCCGATTCGAATAGTTTTATGTCTCCGTCGATATTTCCTTGTTTTCGATCGGCGGAGACATCAATTAATAATTAGTATTAAATTCATTTGATAATTAGAAGATTCCGTCGAAAATAAGCTCTCTCCCAATTAGAAAATAGCTCTCTCTCCACGACAATTGAAGATTCCGTCGACAATTCGAAGATTCGGTCGTAGGAATCGGTGTTAATTTGATAATTTCCGTGGACCAATTTTATGTTTTCGGAATGAATAATTAATTTAATTATGTTTACGAATCAATAAAAATTAAATTACATGAAAATCCCTCTCTCATTCGACCAATTCCTTGATTCCTACGACCGGAATCAAGGAATTGATCGTGGAGAGAGGATTTTAATGTAATTTAATTAATAATTAAATTAATTTAATTAATAATTAAATTTAATTATTCAAAATCCTCTCTCGGTCGACCAATTCCTTGATTCGGTCGACGGAATCAAGGAATTGGTCCTACGGAGAGAGGATTTTGAATAATTAATTTAATTATGTTTACAGAATCAATAAAAATTAAATTACATTAAAATCCTTCTCTCCTACGACCAATTCCTTGATTCGGTCGTACGATCCGAATCAAGGAATTGGTCTAATCGAGAGAGGATTTTAATGTAATTTAATTTTTAATTCATTTATGATTTTTAAAATCCCATAAAATCATTTATTTATCTATTTTTCATATAATTCCTTTAATTCATCGATTGGAGAGGATTCCTTTAATTCATTTATTTTTCATATAAAAAGCCATAAAATCGTATAAAACATCTAATTTCATCTAAACTAATTATATGCTATATAATTATAAATAATTATCTAAACGAATTATATCGAATTATATATACTAATAATACAATAAAATCCAAACACTAAACAAATTATCCAATTATGCAATAAATTCAAAACACTAAATGAATTATCCAATTAATTTAATTATCTAAACGCAATAATTTATCCATACCAATAAACAATAATAAATCTAAACAAAATAACAATAATAAATCTAAACACAAATTAATATCATAAACAACAATAAATTCAAAACACGCCGAAAATAAATAAAATTGAATAACTTACTTGTTGAGACACACATTCTTGGGTTGTGGATCGAAATGAAGAACGAAAATTAGAGAGCAAGAGCAATAACAATTTGTTGGATTTGTATTTGTTACTATCGAATTGTATAAATAGAGAGAATTGGTTCAATTATTGGTTTACTTTTTCGCATTTATTTGTCTTCTTCAATTTTTCGCAATTTTAGCCGTAATTTATTTGTCTTCTTCAATTTTTCGCAATTTTAGTCGTAGCTTTTACTTTCGTAGTACTATTTTGTACACTATTAATTAATACGGTAAATATGAAGGATAATTTCAATATTAAATATTTCAAAATTCATAAGTTGTGTTATAATTTCAGCATTTCAATATTTTACAAAATTTCCATAGATTACCTTTAAATATTAATTTAAATATCATACATTCAATTTAAATTAATTAGCCTTGTTTCCGATTGAAAAATCGTTGATGTTACCGGTCGACCGGAGACATGAATTAATAATTAGTATTAATTTCATTTCATAATTCATCTCTCCGGTCGACCAATTTCAACATGAATTAATACTAATTATTAATTCTTTGATGTTTCCGATCTGAATTAATTAAAATTGTATTAAAAATCCTGTCTCCAGTCGACCTATTCAAAATTTGAATTTTTAATTAAATCCTCTCTCCGGTCGATTTTTAATTAATTCCTCTCCGGTCGATTTTTAAATTCCTCTCCGGTCGAGATGCATCCAGTCGACCTATTCAAAATTTTTGAATGTTTAATTAAATCCTCTCTCCTCCTACGAGATACATAATTTAATGATTTAATGATATCATTCATATATAAAGTAATTTAAAATAATAATAATATCCAATACATCGAAAATAATTTCCCAATCATTTATTGATTTGTTATGTTTCTGAGTCGATGTTATGTCATTTCACCGACCAAACCCATAAACTCACTAGAAATATATATTAAAAATATAAATGGGTATGTTGTGTATTGATTTTGTAAAATGGGCATGAATTGTATACACTTTTAGAAATGTGTGTAGTTTGATATATTTCGCCAACTTATTATGTCTTCCTTCTTGCTTTCAAAGAGCTAACAAGTGTTCATTACTTGCAATCAAACACTACAAACTACACCTTAACTTTATTGGAGTTGAGGGTAGAGTATGTGCTAGGTTTCCAATTATTAGTGAATTACAATCGAGAACAATAACAAAGGTTAAGTTCACTCGTCCCAGATTTTAGGATATGTAAGAAATACTAGTTAAGAGACACATAAGGAAATATAATTGGGGTATAATCTCTAATGTAGAATCACTTGAGAAATCTTCTATGTTCGACTGTTTCTTGAAGGCTTTGAGTTTAGATTGTTTGACCTAATGTGTGCTTGATTTTCTTTTTTTTTTTACTGTGTTACGGGTTGCGAGGTATTTATAGAAGTTGAATTCTACTAACCGTTGGAAAGAACCGTTTGAATTCAAATTCCATCATTGTTAGTTTCATTGTGGCAAGTCATCCCTTTTGTCAAGAATGGATATTGTGTGCTTTTCTATAGAAAATATACATATAGCAGGTGGTGTCTATCGACTTCTCATTGGTCCACATCCATATGCAATTTGACTTCTTCTTCTTCTTATTATTATTATTATTATTATTATTATTATTATTATTATTATTATTATTATGATTTGATCTAATAGGACTCGATTAGATCAATTTTATCTTTGACTTGTTTTCGGTCTCGATATCTCTAACATGCACTTTAGTCGACCGATGCTTCAAGTGATCTGATTTGGGTATGTCGACCTGACTGATGCTTTAACCTTGCTGGCTTCTTCATCTCCTGATCTTCATGACAAGTCACTTTGATATCTTCCCCATAGTTGAATATATATTTAAGTAAAACAATTCTATAACTGATAAACTTACTATCATACGATTATATCAATATAATTCATCATATTTTCAGAAGTTTTGAAATCTTAATCAAAACTTAATAAATTTTCCAACATAAATCAATTTGATTCTTCGTTATATCTGTCGATTAAGATTAATGAGGAACCGAATTGGAATTCGACAATGACTGTGCCACTGAGATTTCGGTCGATGGCAAATTTTATTATTATTATTATTATTATTATTATTATTATTATAGATTTTTTCAAGAAAGCTTTTTCTTCTTTTTTGGTGGGGTTTATGTGAAATAAATTACCGAATATGTTTTTGGCGTCATTGTTCTGTTAGGTATTAATTCAGTTATATTATTTTAAGTAGTTGAGACTAGTTTAAACAATTATTTATTTATTTTTATTAAAATTATTGTTTATTTTTGTTCTAAACTTTTGTTATGTTGACTTGTAGTGAATGAACACGAGGTCAAAGTTGCAGATCCGAAGGCGCTTGAGATATGCCATCGTTGTTTACATGATTCCACGATTCAAATAATATGATCGTGAATCTTTTAAACCTCAATGCCATTTTTTGTATTGTATGCATATCGGACCAACAGCCCGATAGAGTTAGCATTGAAAATTTCTAACTCAAAAAAAATATCAATTCGAATAATCCGAACCGAATAATTCCACAACCCAAGTGGGTTGGCCCGAGAGTAGCCTGAATCCGTATGGGCTGGCCGAAAAATTGAATAGATTCCCTGATTAACTAAAATATTTCTAGTTACATGATTTTCAATCTTCATTATTTGTTCTTGAAAGTTAGTATAATAAGATTTTCATTTTTATAAAAAAATTACTTGTGAAATATATTTTGATTTAATGTTCGAAAATTATACTTATTATTTCACTTCTTTGGCTTTTACATAACTTCTAATATAAAATACTTGTTATAAATATATAATTATCAAGAAAAGATATATATAGTTTAATTTTTTTTCCTTAAGTTTTTTTGCCAGATTGATCCGATGAATTAATCCGAAACCCGAGAGTTTATGGTTAGGGTTGAACATTTCTAACCCGAAAAAAATATCAATCCAAATAGCCCGATAATCCAAGTAGATTGATCCGATTGATATCCCTATACGTATGCTCCGAATACAACTTATCATTGGTGGGAGGGTACCGTGGAGCTCACAATATTGGGAGACGGCGAAGCGCAAAAGAATACGAGGTGAGTATATTTTATGAATATATTAACAATTAAATGAATCTAATTTCAAAAATAACTAAATAAATTTTTAAAATGATATAACAAAAAGGTAAGAGTCTCATAATAAATGTGGCCACTAATTATCTATTTTCATAAAAGTAGCTACTCTTTATCTTGCTAGAGCAAATAAGCTATGTAAAAGTTTTGCTCAAAAAATAATCAATAATTAAAACCGGGGTTAGCCTTTCCAAATGGTCCGTCAAACCAAATCTTGCCGGCAAACTTTGAAACGTCTCCACATCCAGACGAGGCAAAATACGGGACCCTCTAGATTTGACTAACTACAAATTGTTGAAATCAGCGCTCATATATATATATATATATTATATGTGGTCAAGTTGTCAGGAAGTTACTTTGATCAAGATTTTGAGTGACGTAACGTTTAATTTTTAAAATTAAATGGCATAGGATCGATCTACGTTTTGAGTAGATGATCGCGGTGTATTCACATTCTCAAATCCGATTTCCGGAGGAGAAATAGTGGATCAAACTTGATCACTTAAACATGGAGTTATGTGCTTAAGGGATAAGCATGGATCAATTAATCCTTATCCCACATTGATTAATATACCTTAATTAATTGTCTATATAAGTGGTTCATTGAACACTTAGTATAATTATGTGCACAAGTGATGGGTCGAAAGCCACACGCCGCCGCCGCCCGCGCATGCATGCGGTGCCCGGTGCGGCTGCCCGGTTCCGTGGTCCTTGGATCTTGGATCTTGGCAATTGATCTTTGGGTGGTCTTTGGTCTTGTTCGTGGGCTTGGTTCCGTGGCCCATTGTTTGTATATTTTGGATCAATGTTTGATCGAGCCCAAAGATGGAGTTGATCCAAAGCTCAACTCGTAGCCCAATCCGCTGGGCCTACGTGCACTTGAAGAGACGTCCGGATCGTCCAATGAACCCGGACGCACACGTTGTCCGATTCGCCATAAGCGCCGATAACGTTCGACATGATGGCTCTGCGGAAACGTGGACACGTTGTCTCCGTAAATCGCGCGTAACCCTCTCGCACTCAATGAGGGACATAACTCCGTAACACCCGACATCAATGCGGGTGTTGACTCCAGCATTGTAATATCCCGCAGAATTAATTGTCTAATTACGGTATTTAAAACCCGTAAATTAGAGTTTTCGCTGAGATATTAAATCAGTATGATATCAAATAATGATTTCGATTGTTTACGAAGGAATGAATTCCTATTTTATATTCACTGAGAATCGTGAATTAAGGAATAGAAGTTTATGAAGTGTATCGGCAGTATTGTTTTAACGTCAATTTCGTATCGATAGTTAAAATTTCATGAAATTTTCTAAGCATTTAAGCTTAGAATTAAATTCCATTATTAATGGAATAATTTAATAAGGTGATTACGACTTTATTACGACCATTTCGAGATGAGTCGATAATTAACGTTTTGCAACGTTTCAAACGTTAACGTTTAGAGACGAATTGAAAAGTGAGTTTAATGATCAAGGAATTATAGTAATTAATTTTCCATGATTATTATATGTAATTACAGTATTATTAAGCATTAAATCAATGCTAAAATATTAAGGATGGATATTGATAAATTTTGCCAATTGTTCGAAAACCCTAATTTCGAACTAGAGTTTTTATCGCATAAAATGATGTCATTAATTTATTTATCATCTAAGCTATATGTTATAACATATATCAATGCTTGGCATGGAAAAATAAGAATTTGACCCATTGGCATAATGTAATAGCCGAGAACTATATACTTATATATACAAGTTTATCTTGTTAATCTTTCCACTATTACATGTATCTATTAAGTGACAATGTGATTAATTATATAGACTAACCAAACAATTAAATATATGTATATATATATATATGTATAAGTCGTGTATGTGTGTGTGTGTAGAGTGAGAGTGTGTGAATTGTGCATGTGTGTGACAAGTGTAGAGATGCATGTTAATATAGAAACACTTGTCACCCAACACCACCCCATACCTCTCTCACCACCCAACACCACCCCTCACACACCCCATACCTCTCAATCAGCCGTCCCTCTCCTCACTCAATTCTTGCAATGGAGATCAAAATTTTCCTCTTGGTACCTCCTCTTGTCTCCCTAATTTCGACCTGCCGAGGTATGCCATGGATCGAGGCTCAACCGAGCCATGAGCTCCGTCGCATCTCCATCTCTCTCAACCTTGTCAAAATATGATCCAAGGTAAAAGCCCTATACCCATAAGTTTACTTTGATCAAAATATACACATGCATGTTCATCAATATGTTTGATGGTGTTGGGTCTATACTTGAAAGTGATTGCATGTTGAATTAACAAGAAGATTTGTGACTTTTGATTATTATATGATAGTTGAAATAGATTGCATGCTTAGATTTATGATTTTGGTGGTGATTTGGGGTGATAAATTCACTATTTTCGTTTATTATACGAAATGCTTACAAGAAGAATAAGCCTAAATGAAAACTGGAAGTTGGCTGCACGAACAGTAACTTCATGAATTTATTTGACTAAGTTACAGTGGTCCGATGAATATGAAATTTAACTATGTTGTCATTAAACATGTCTATCACGGCTCTGTAAAAATTCAGGTCAATCCAAATTGATTTAATATTTTAATTGTATTTTTCAAAAACACTGCACAAATCTATGAAATTTCCGTGTTCATCACCCACGGTCCATGGCTTTCGTTTTGAGTTTGGCTTATGGTAAAACTCTAAAATTTGGCATGAACATAATATAACATGTCTAGAAGATTTATATAAATTTTCAGAATTTTCTAAAAAAATTTACTATTTATTCCAGATTTTACAAACGAACTGCACAAAGCTGTCACTGTAGAGATAGCTTGTAGTAAAATATTTTTATCTCCCAATATATTTTGAATCATTGAGTGAGGTTTTTTATGAATTAAACTAGACTTAAGTGGATTTTCAATATGATGGGTGGCATTTCCAGATTCTTTATAATGAGCTCTCTGTAATTTTTTAAAGTTAACACATTACAGTGAGTCTTATTGACAAACTGCCTTAGTCAAATTTCTATGTTAATTAACTGTTCGAGTCCGACTTCTACGTGAGATGTTCAAGCTGTTTGTAGTCCGATTTTGACTTGGGTTTCTTCATAAGAAATGTTCCCTACCATGTCTAGTTGTGATCTGGAAATTTTGACCTCAAACCAAGTCTTATAGGTATACCTTTCATTGACCCAAAGTCACCTACTTGAGTTTTGTCCATTCCAACTAGCCAACTTTAAACTTATGTATTTCTCGATGCGTCAGATATTTTCCAGTATGGTCTTCATGAAACATGTAGTTCTTGTTACAAGGTTTCTAAATTGGTAGCCTACAGTCATTTTGGTTTTGTGAGTCAAAGTTACGAGCCTCATAAAACCCTCGTCGTTAAGCTAAATCTGAAATCCTGAAAATTTTCTAAGTATGGAAGTCAGTTTGAGTTGCCCACTTTGAGACCTGATTCCATAACCACGACTCTTTTGGATTGAATTCCTTCCTAGAACTTGTAGTACATGTTTAGAGGTTTCAGAATGTATCTTTGTGTGCCATACGTATTTTGAAGCGAGATTATGAATCGCCAAAGTATGTCACTTGGGTTGTTTTAATTGTTTTGCTGAAAAATAAACTCTTAAAATTTGACTAAGTGTTGGAACTCCCTATGTGAAATATGCCTTATGTGACTAACATGCTAGTAATTGATGCATTCATTATGTTATGTCGCAAGGTGCGTTAGAGCATTAATAAGATGCACGAAATTATGATAAACGACACGATATGATATTTTTACCAAGCATGCCTTAACGTGAAATATTTGACTAAGTGCTACTACATGCTCAATTGAGTGTATATCATACCATGATATACACTAAAGTAGAAATATGGGTTCTAAGACCGATGGATATTTCAACCCCAAAACCTCAAGACCGGGAATAGATAGGCTAAGCTTCAGGGCTTGCTTTCCAAGAAATCGTTTAAGACAATCAGCATCCGGTGGGCTTTACTCTACTCAAAATGAAATGCTACTTTGAAATATTTTATTTACGATGCCTTCTTACAAGAAATGCTTACACTACAAAATACGATCGATCGTGACGAAAAATTCCGTCAAGAAACCATATACCGATCCGTCGCTAAAATAGATTAGCGGCGAGTTTGCGACGAATGCGGGGGTCATTGGAAACACGGTTGGCAAACATCTAGCGGCGATTTACGTCCGTCGCTAATTATTAGCGACGAACAATGACGGAAAAATCGATCGCTAATCCACGACCTCGAGCGGTCGTACGATATAAAATCCGTCGTTAATGCGATCCTAATCCGTCGTAGTTAGCGACGGATTAACGACGGACAAACACCGTAGCTAAAAAATACCGTCGCAACTCCGTCGTTAATACGATTTAAATCCGTCTACGATCCGTCGCTAATTAACGACGGACATAGTCCGTCGCTAAATTTATAATTTTTTATTTTACGTAAAAAGACCGTCAGTAAACTGTCGCTAGTTACGCTTGGTTCGATTATTTCACGTTGTTAATCCGTCGCTAATCCGTCTCTCGATATGCAATATACGGGCGGTTTCAATTTGTATTTTGGACGACCAAACTGTTTTGATAACCCAAACAAACCAATTCCATCCAATTCAATCTATACAATCCAAACTATCCAAACAAACCAATTTCAACCAATTCCATCCAATTCAATCCATACAATACAAACTATGAAAACAAACCAATTCAATCCATACAATACAAACTATCAAAATAAACCAATTTAATCCAAAAAATCGTAATATCCAAACAATCCCATAAAAAACAATTCTAAATCATACGATAAGTTTATAAATTCATATTACAACCCGAATACGATGAGGTGAGGGGAAACGGGAGCTCATATCACGAGGGTGGGGAAATGGAGCTGGCCATGAAGCGCTCTAGGGCCTCCTGCTGAGCGCGCACCTGAGCCTGAATCTATTCTTGCACGCTATCTCGCTCTCAGCTCAGCTTGCATTCTGGCCTCGTATGCGGTATTGCTGCTTTCGACTTCAATCGGGCCTTGTATGCCTCGCGCGCAGATTTCCATCTGGCCTCCAGATCCAATAGCTGTTGTTGATAAGCTATGGAATTAGCAGGCTGGGCACTCTCCACCGAATGAGACGACGTTTCGCTCTGCATGTATGTCCGTGATAGAGACCCAGCTCCAAACATCCTATTCTTTTTTTAAGGAGCTCCCAATGACATTTTTGAGAATTTGAGTCCTATCAATTTCTGGTGTCGTCTCATCACTCCCCCCAGATTGGCTCAACTGGGTCACATGTTCCTCAACCCGCCTCTGTAATATAATTTCATACAATTATTATTTAATTAAATGCTCGTTGTTGTGCTAACGAATATACTTCTGCGATACTCAGAGCTTTCCGTCTGTATAGCTCCGTCGTCGGTGGCATGATATACGAATACATCCCATGGACATCTTCTATGGCTACTCCACGCCTCTTGCCTATAAATAAGTCAAACAAATTAAATAATTAACAAGTATCACGATTCTTAAATAAATTTACTATATCTAAAACTTCAAAGTACTTACAATCTCTCTCGCATACTCGAATGCGCAGCGTGAGCCACCCGATGCTTGACTATCGGTACCCTCGCCATCCGGCTCGGACATCCTGTTGCTGCGGGCCTTTGCCGCCTCTTGGGCGCCCGTCCGAGCTCAATATGCCTTCCAATTATCCCAATCTCGCTGGGGATAAATGGAGGTGGGTTGGGAGAGTCCTTATGCCGCTTGATCTTGTGAACAAGATCTTTATAGCGCTTCTGCCTTTTGCGCACCGGAGGAGTAGACCATGGCGTGAGTCCATCGTATCGTCCCAATAAAATATTTACGCAAAAATATATGATTACAATATGCAAATGTCGAATCATAAATGACTTCGTATAAACAACACGAATCTTGAATTCATCGAAATAAATCTGCTTGAACTCTTGAGGCACCAATTTCCAATTAAAGCCGTTGTGATTCGTGAATTTGGAATGACTCCGTAATCACGCAGCTATATCATTGCTCGGACACAAAATGCTACAATTTACGTGAAATAAAGACATCGAATGCTATAATTTATTTAAACTGAGACATCTGAGAGATAACATACCCATTCACAATGGTTATCTTCTTCATCCCCTCTAGATGACACTCCACATCGCCGGGGGGGGGCTATGAGACAGTGCCTCCATGCCTTCTTCTAGTTGGGGTGAAAGCGGCGTGTATAATCTTGGGTGCCTCCTGCGTGATGACGAGGCACCTCGTCCCAATGTGAGACATCTGCAAACAAAGGTAAAAATGTTGTATTAAAATTCACAAATAATACATATCATAACGTTTTGTGTGCATACTAGAAAATAAAACGTTTCTTGTGCATACTAGTGACAATTATCGCCGTCGCCATCATAACATTTTGTGTGCATACTAAAAATTAATGCTATAAATTCACAAATAATGCATATCATAACGTTTTGTGTGCATACAAAAAATGTTATAAATTGAAACCCTATTCATAAATCGCCATCATCATCATCCAATGTATGATTGTCTTCCCGACTACGACAATTCAACTTCATCATCCTCATTATCGATGTCTCTTCAATGTCTATGAGTGTACCGTCGGGATGAACTAGTGTCGTGTCCTCATCCACAACAACATTAGTAATCGAACCTAATGCATCCTCTTGAAAAGGGAGGTATTATCGATCGAGAACTCTCATCCGAGACTTCACATTAGATCGAGCTTTAATTTTATATACTTCCACCACTCTTTCATAGATTGTTTTAAACTTGGATATGCACAATAGTATACTTGAATGGCTTGATTGGCGAGGATAAGCGGTTCGAACTTGTTATATCTTCTCGTATGATTTACGAAACAAACTTGTACTCGGAATGAATTGATAACCCCAATCGTGAAGGATCAAACCACTCGCATCTAAACAATGTTGTGGTCATCGTTGGTAGCCCAGGATATTCCAACTCACAAACCTCCAATAATCGACCATAAAATCGAGTTCTTGCGTATACATACCATAAGTTTCACCTTTAATGCACACTCCACTATTCATAGTTGATCTTTGTGACCCGTGTTCTAATGTGTGAAATTTGTAACCATTTATATAATACCACAGGTGCGTCTTAATTAGAGTGAAGGTCCTTTGGCAAGAGACAATATGAGCGGATTCACAATGTTGTTAGTATGATCTTTGACCTATTATTAGTAAAAAAGCGATTAGAATGACTAAGCGTACATATTAAATATTTTCTACTAATAATCATCGAACACTCACATATGCCTCAAACCAAAGCGGAAGCCTCTTTCAATCAACCTTTGAATATCGAGCTAGAGATTTGTGGATTTGATCTTTCACATCTTCGATGAATAAACTACATCAACATATATTTACGAGCCTAGTTAATAATAATAATAATAATAATAATTAACAATGAATTCTAAGAAAAACACGACACTTACGCCATGTAAATATCGCAACTTCAACACGGTTGAGCAACACGTATAAGCGAGAAACATCATATTCTCTACTATCCAAATATCTCGTTGACATATTTCCAAAAGGTGCGCCATCTTGCTTGAAGATTTGAAGCATATCCGGATAGTCTTCGTGCCTAATCTCCGCTTGACCATGATGCAAATATCGAACTTCGTTCTTACGTGATCATCAAAATAATCGAGCAAAATGTCGATGCTTCTTCTACTAAGTAAGCATTGCGAGATAGAACCCTCAACCACGGCTTTATTTAAATGCGTTGTTCTTCAACTTACGTAAGTATCTACAAAATTTAGAACGTTGTTCTTATATATATATGTATATATATATGTGTGATAATGTACTAGCAAGACCTTTCAAATGGATACATCCATCGGTATTGAGCAGGCCCCTCGCAATACGGGCTTCATCGCCTAGATGAACCGGAAGATGTTCCATGGAGTCGAAGAAACTAGGGAAAAATGCGCTCAAGCTTGCATAAAATCATGGAATATTTTCTTGGAGCTCACACGGATCATCAAGCCCTATGTTTGAGAAGTTAAATCTTTGAAGAATAAAGATAATTTCATTATGACTTTCCAAACATTGGGGGAAGTTCATGAAATGCAATCGGTAGAATTCGCCGCATGAAAATGTGATCATGACTCTTCATCCCAAACATCTTTAGTTTTCATGTCTACACATCTACCCATGTTCAAACGCACCCATCACGAAATCTTAAACCTCTTACCCACTCACATAAGACTTTTTCTCACGATTGTCAAGTGTATAAGACGCTTTGGATATTTTCTGTTGATTCATTCATCGTCAACTCAGTGCTCAGCGGTATAAATTAAGTTCTTCTCTAGATTTGCTCGTATTTTTGTCTTCCTGGACATTCATGGTCGTGTTGAAGACTATTTCAACACATTCTTTTCTATGTGCATGACATCCAAATTATGCCGAATCAAAAGAGAACTCCGGTAAGGTAGATCCCGTAAAATACTTTTCTTCCATCCGGTTCAAACCTTGGATATTACGCTATTTATTTCATCATCGCCAATCTCATTACGGAGACTAGTCCCATACCCATAATTAGTGACATAAGCTCATCTCCCGATCGCGCTCGGTGGATCGTTAGTAATCAACGTGTTCTTTCTCGAAACCTCTTGATCCCTTCGAAATGGGTGATTAGGAGCTAAAATTTACGATGGTTATCAAACCATGACGCTACCACTTTTAGCTAAAGTAAAAGCATCGGTATACTCCATGCAATGCGGACAAGCTAATCTTCCGGTGTCTCATCCGCATAAACATAGGTATGCGGGAAGTCACTAATTGTCAAAGTAATGCAACGTGCATTTGAAAATTTAACTCAACGATACATCATAAGTAAGAACGCCGTCATCCCACAAATCTATTAACTCGCTATCAATGGTTGCAAGAACACATCAATCTTCTCCTTCGGATTACGCGGTCCGCACTAAGATCGAAGAAACATGTATTGCTCCTTCATACGACCACGGGTGATACGATCCTTGCTAGTACGAAGGATCTATCGACGCGAGCGGAAGAAGCGAACAAGATGGAATATCCCAAAACCTCGAATCTAACCCTCAAGTGATATAGGTCAAGATTTCACCCATACCCCAACTAGATAGTTGGACGACAACTCGGGACGATGAATGACACACCTAACGAGGGATGGATGTTTCGTCGATCGTCGATAATTGAATTTCTTAACAAACACAAAAATTCAAGAGCTAATGAAGAGAGAATAAAACTCACATATATTCGTAAATCAAAAGTGAATATTTTCAGTATGCTTACATGCCTTTTATATAGTGAAAATGAAGTCTAATCCTTATCAAAGAAGGACTCATAATCAAAGTAGAACTCTAATTTACAAAGAAGTTTTAATAGACTAGAACTCTAGATAATCAAGCCTAAAAATGCTACTAAAATCTTGATACAAAACGTGGCCCATATGCCACATAATAATTAAATTCACAAAACTTGGGTGCATCGTTCCCTTCTCTTGCGAAGAGTTGTCCTCAAATCCAAGTCGTCACCTACATTAAATGGACTCACCCACTTCAATTCACTAGCCCCGCAAGATACCAAATGTGGGAATCTGGCCTTATATCCAGCCTGTGATAAGCCTCCATGAGCAATGTGGGACGATCATCCCCACCCCCATAAGACCCGACTCTCCTCAACGATCCGATCAGCGAACCCTATGAGACACCGATCCGGTGGAAGGTCAGCTCGATACCAAATGATACGATCCTCGCTAGTACGAAGGATCTATCGACGCGAACGGAAGAACGAACAAGATGGAATATCCCAAAACCTGCGAATCTAACCTCAAAGTGATATGGGTCAAGATTTCGCCTATACCGACTAGATAGTTGTGTGAGAACTCGGGACGATGAATGACACATGAGCGAGGGATGGATGTCTCGTCGATCGTCGATAATTGAATTTCTTGGCAAACACAAAAATTCAAGAGCTAATGAAGAGAGAATAAAACTCACATATATTCGTAAATCAAAAGCTGAATATTTTCGTATGCTTACAAACCTTTTATATAGGCTGAAAAATGAAGTCTAATCCTTATCAAAGCAGGACCCCAATCAAAGTAGAACTCTAATTTACAAAAGAAGTTTTAATAGACTAGAACTCTAGATAATCAAGCCTAAAAATACTAAGAAAATCTTGATACAAAAACGTGGCCCATATGCCACATAATAATTAAATTCACAAAACTTGGGCTGCATCAGCGGGGAAGATTATAAAGGGTCAAGTATAATGGGCCATGATGAATATTGCTTTCCGATTGACGAATGGTGAAAACCGTCGATTGAGAGTCCCAATCGCACGTTCTTAATTTTCGATGCAAATAAGGAAACTTCGTGTTCAAATGTTTCCATGCAATTGAGTTCGCGGATGACGCATGACCCCATCATCGACCGACGATGCATGCCAACGAATATTTTCCGTTGTAGCATTGATGCATACAATCTCGTAGTCGAGGAGTTAAAGGAAAATAATACATCTTTTATATGCTACTTGTGCTTTCGTCGACTTCCACCACCGAGTATTGCTCTTGAAAGCGAGGATGGTTCTGCAATTTCACTCGTCGATTCGTAATCTTCGCGCCAATAAATCATGCAATTAAATGGACAACAATCAATTTTGTGTACGGGCAACCCCATGCCACGCAACAATCTCTTCGTCGTAGAAGTCATCAGCACGCAATTTCCATCTGGATGCGACTCTTTCATCGATTCGATATTTGATCAAAACCGCTCTCGCAATGTTGTTCTCTCGCTTCCGACTCGGAAGTCGAGCCACAAATGACAATCGTGTGTGATCCGAGCAACCCGACCACGAGAGGTTTATCGGCAAAGATTCAACATATCGTAAAATTTTAGTGCATCGAATTTGGCTCCTCTTCGATCTCGTCAAAGTTGAGCGTGGACCAGCAGCATCCACTACCATCGTATGATACGATTTGGTTGACGGTTAACATCCGAATCCACAACATTGTCCCTACTTGTGGTTGTCTCTCCTCGAAATATCCATGTGTGATAATTTGGAACAACCAAATTTTGATAAGTGATATCGCACAAGATCTTTCTTCCGATAAGGTATATTCTTACACTTACACGGACACTTGATTTTCTCTCCATCCGCGAATAAAAGCGAGCACTAGCGAATTCAATAAAACTTTCAAGTCCATCTCGAAATTCAATATTTAATCCACCAACCTAACTAAACCTCTTATACATCCACTCACGATTGCCATTCATTCTTCAAGCTCCTAATTATAAATAATTAATTAAACATGTTCAACATAAGTTGTACAATATAGACTAATTATACACTCATAAATTTATTGAGTGGAGTGAGCAAATCTTACTTATAATTATAAGTTAGTTATCTACGAGGCAACATAAACCCTAATTCAAGTTTCATATACTTAACCTTAACCTAAGCATGAAGTGAGCAAATCTTACTTATAAAACATCTTATTCTAACAAAATTTCGCAGAGTAAGTTTTATAAAATTAATCGCTGTTTCATTCCCTATCATGCAATCAAACGTGTTTCTATATAATACTTCACCAAATCATCACCATACAATGAAAACATCTTATTCATATACTTGACCTTAAACTAATTAAGCATGAAATGAGCAAAAGAAACTTATAAAACATCTTATTCATATAACAATTCTAACAAAATTTCGTAGAATAAGTTTTATAAAATAAATCGCCATTTGATTCCCAATTAAACCAAACTCATCCAAATTTCACCAAATCATCACCATATGCCTAATTATACACTTAACAACTCAAAACATCTCACGAAATGATGAATTTATCATCCCAATTCACATCCAAGCTAAACATATTCACACCAAGCTTATCAATTTACGCAAACATTTTTATCAAACACCACGTATAAATGCAGTTAACTCACTTAAACGATGAATTTATCATCCCAATTCACATCCAAGCTTATCAATTTCACAAGCCCAAATCACAAGACTAACATTCAATGCATCATTTTCACTATCAATTCGTAAACTCAATTCAATTTTCACTATCATTTTCACTATCAATTAATGCATCATATAGAATATTTTCACTATCAATTCAATACATCATATAACAATTTTCACTATCAATTCAATGCATCTTATACAATATTTTCAACAAAATCAACAAATATATAACAAAATAAAAAAATTGAAATATAAATAAAAATTTGATCCCAACCCAGAGCGGATGGCGGGAGGAGGCATGGGCGGCAGGGGGCGGGGAGCAAGGCGGCAGGGAGGCTGGCAGGAGGCGCAGGGCAAAGGGGGCACAAGGGTGTGGGCGGGGCTAGGGGCGGGGTTAGGGGCGGGGTGAGGTCGGGGGGGCGGCAGCGGCGAGGAACCGGCGGCGGCGGCGATCGAACACGGCGGGGGTGGGGTGAGGCATGGTGGGGGTGGGACTGGGATGGGTGTCGCGAGTGCAGGGTGGGTGTCATGAGGCGGGCATGCTGTCGCGGCAGTCGGGCACGGCTGCATGGCCAGCCTGCAGGCGGGCGGCAGCGGGGTTAGGAGTGGGAAGGGGAGGGGTGGAGGGAGGGAGGATTTTAGGTTCAGATATGAAATTGGGAAGAAAGCCCGTCTGTTATTAAACTTTTAGCGGCGGATTAGCGGCGGTAATATCCGTCGTTATATTTAAAACCCTATAACGACGGATTAACAGCGGAATCAAGGTCTTAACGACGGAATGACTTTAACGACGGACACATATCCGTCGTTAATTTACGATGTAATATAAAAAATAAAAACATTTTAATATAACGACGGACTATAGTCCGTCGTTAAACTTAAAGACTACTTTACGACGGAAATTTCGTCGCTAACATTAACGACGGATGTTGTCCGTCGTTAAAATAAATAAATAAAAAGTAAAAATAATCCTATTATTTAGCGACGGATTAGCGACGGACTTTGGTTAATCCAATAAAAAAATAACAAAAAAATTAATTTTAACGACGGATAGTGTCCGTGTGAAATATAACGACGAATAGCGGCGGGTATGCCGTTGTTACCGATTCACAGAAATTCTCGCCATGTTACGTCGATGATCCGCGCGAAAAAATTCCTTTTATTCGTCACGATTCACGACCCGTATTTTGGCCGCCGCTAATCCGTCACCGATCGGTCAGATTTTTGTAGTGTTATAAAATGTTTACCAGTTACACCGCCAAAATGTTTATGTTTTGTGTATGTATCCTATCCGGAATGAATGATGAGAATGATATGAATGTTGTTGGGTCGCTCCCAACTTATGAATGAAATCGATATCGGATCCTATGCCGTAAGGCTTATACCAGCTATGATTAACGTGTACACTAAGGTGATCGTGTGTGTAAGGATAATTCATGGTCGGTCACGCGTCGTAGAGGAGGCCCTTCACGACGCTCGACTATGATGATATGATGAAAGGATGTTAAGGGATATGGATCATACACACGGAAAAATGCGCCAGCGATGATTTTGAAATGATGAAAATGATTTTAGTAAGCACAAGGCATTTCAACTAAAACCCTGTGTCTTACCATGATGTGGCAAATGTAATCTTCAAATGATAAAATGTTTTGGCATGAGTCCACCGAGTGCATTCTTGTACTCACCGCATGTTTGTTTTAAATGTGCAAAGTTGAGCGAGATGATGGATGGGCGGTGTTGAGCAATAGGAATGTTGTCGATGAATGTTTATACCTTGATAGTACATCGTCATATGTACATATCACATGTTTTCCGCTCAAGAACCTAAGTTATGTATTAAAGTTCAAGAACATACCGCTATATGTATTACGCTTATTGTTAAAAGAGTCTCCCAAGACTTTTATCCTTGTTTAGAGTTACAATCCCTACTAAATCGTACTTAGGATTTAGGGGCTGTGACATAGTGGTATCAGAGCGGTTCGCTCTTGAAACTCAAAAATCTCCTTTAAGGTTAAGTCTAGATTGAGTCATTAGACTTCTAGAGTTCAGCTGACAATGCTCAACACTCCATCACATCAAGCTCAACTGGAATGAGGTAAATGATTTCTTTTCAAAAGTTTGAAAGTGAAAAAGGATGGAAATGTTTTCTCCGCAAAAGATTTTAAATAAAAGAGATTCCCACAATATGCAGGTATGGGACTGCATATTTAAGGAAAGCTCAAAGGATTCCAACAATATGCAGGAATGAGACTACATATTTAAGGAAAACTTAAAGGATTTGATTTATGATAGATAAATGATTTTTCTCGGTTTTGAAAACAAAAAGTTTGAAAGTGAAATAAATTTTTTTCAAGAGAAATGAAAGTTATGTGAATTTATTTAAGGTGGAAGCTATTACAAATGTTGCAAATGAAATATTATGTTGTGAAGTGGAGGACGATTGAAATGATCTTTCAAAAGAAATGAAGGCTATGAGAAAGGTTGAGAATGGATGTTATGACAAATGATTTGTCAAGAAAGTTATGAAAAGAAGGGAGATATAAGAAAGATTATGACAATGATATGAGAAAGTTTTGGCAAGATATGCTAAAGATGAAATGTTTGAATTCCTGAAATTCAATAAGGGTTCATTGTTATGAATAAAGTTATGTTATTCATGTTTTAAAATGATTGAGATTGGACAATGATTTGTCAAAAATGATATGTTGAATTCTTGAAATTCGACGAAGTACATGCGTACAGATTAGCTACATATGAATATTCGAAGTTTTACTTCAACCCTTAAAGTTGATTATGATGATGAGCATGCTAGCTCAGCAGAACGTAGACTTTTTAAGACGCATGATCCCTTTTTCGAAAGAACATAGAAGTAAGAACCTCCTCCCATTACAAGAACAAGAGTAATGATGGAGTTGAGAATTTCATTCCATCTTGAGGTGAAAAGCAAAAGACTTATACAGATTGTTCGACCTCGGCATGCGATCGTCGACTTTGACTTGGGAATTTGTAACATTGACTTTGACATGTCGACTTTGGTAGCTTGTACGACCTTGGCGTCGGCATCGCTTATGACCTCGGCGCGAGCGCGCGTAAATTTTCCTGCACTGTGCAGTGATTTTGTTTTGACTAGTTCTTGATCGTGTGAACTCCGATTTACGTATGGTTTTCGCCTACGTGCCCCTAATGCACTGTATTTCATTTCTTATGAAGGACCAAATTCCTGATTCCTACTCCAGAATCCACGAGAATCAATTGACGTTAGATCTATGATCTGTATAGAGTGAGAACGTTATAGTATGATACCAATCTTAGAATGTTACTAAGAAAGTAAGATCTTCAGTAATACAAGTAGAACCATGACACACATGAGAACCTTGTTGATGACCTATTACGAGTATATAAATTATATCCATTACCCAATTTCTGTCGTTGAGTTTAACTCTATGACCTAGTTCCAATTAAGAATTCATTCGAGTTTCTCACTTTTTCAAGAAAATTTTCAACCCAAAATTTATAAATGTCCTTTTGAAACCAAACCTTGTGTGATCGAGAATATAATTGTGACGGTCCTGGCCAGCCCATATGACCAAAGAAATCTCAGTAGTCGTCATTCTTGTCTTCGGACCCTAGAGCCCCATTATTCAGTCCAAGGAACATATCGATTCAATCATTGAAAAGATGTTATCTTGATGGATGAGACAATACCTTTTGTAGGTAGTCGTGATAATTTCTCCTTGATTCTTGAAACCATCAATTATGATGAATGTTGACTTACCATGTCACCTAAGTGCTAATTAGTAAAGCGATTAATATCGTATATGAAATAGGTTGACTTATTTTAGTCACCTAAAAGTTTTAGACCAGTAAAGTGATAGACATCAAGAAATTATGATGTAAATAAAATCTCGATGAAATGAGATATTTTTCCTATGATACACATGAATGTGATGACCCTTGATGGGCTTTACAAAGATTGGAAAACAGTGAAGTTATACCTTCATACGACTGTTATGATAATAAAGTTATGAATGAGATACTCTTTAGCATTGAATGCATGGGTAAGAGCAAAGAAAAGTATATGATATCCATGGGATATGAATTCCCTTATTATGTCATAACAAGAGAGATTACAACTTATCTTTAAGATAGTTGGTTGTCCTTAAAACCCTCGTTAGTAGGTTGGACATGTTAAAAAAAATAAAGATGTATGCAAAATACTCTTTTCAAAAAAAAAATATATATATATAAGGAAATGATAGCATCTCAGAAAATAGATCTCTCGCCTTATACCTCACTCAATGAGATTATGCTTGAGCATAATCGATTCCAAGTAATTGAAACTTGGTTAAACAGATGATAATGAGATTGAGAAATCATAATCCTCGAGATTGTGTGAGCGATTAGGATAGCCCTAGAATGTAAGCCAAGTATGGAGAAAATGTCTCCAAGGCCAAGACATGGAAATAAGATGCTTAGAATTTAAGTTATGGTGTACGAATGTACTACCCTACCAAGCCATATGACAATGATAACGGTTCTAGTCCTGAAGTGGAACCGAAGTATAACGAAAGTAAGATTACTTTCAGATACCATGCTCAAGAAAATGGACAAAAGTCAAAAATAGCAGAAGAAATTATGAGCTATACAATTAGATAGTTCATGAGATGATATAAGCTTAAGAGATGTTATGACTTCGATAAGTAAGGTAATTCCTTGGAAGTAAAGAAACGGATTAAGAAACAGATTCATTATTTTGAAATGAATCTTAATACCCTAAGTTATAATGGCACAAAACGCTTGTCTCGTGTAACTTAATAGTTAACAAGCAAGATAATTTCTATAGTTCTTGCAAAAGAAATACATCCAAGAGAACACAAGAAAAGATTCACATGGAAGGATCTTAAGGTGGACCTAATTGTAAATCTTACCTAGCTCCAGACGGTTGAATACATTCAGCGGCATCAGATTGATGCTGGCTCCCAAATCGCACAACACATTGGGGAATGTGTGCTCAGCAATCTCACACTCCAGTGTGAAGCTCCTCGGATCTTTCTGCTTCAAAGGTAACTTTCGCTGTAAGATGGCACTGCATTCTTCAGATAGGTTAATTTTTTCAAATTTACCCAATTTCTTTTTGCTTGCTAGTGCATCTTTCCGAAACTTCACATATCCCGCATGTTTCGCAGCGCTTTAAAGAGAGTAGATTGATATTCACTTTTAAAATATCTCCTTGAATCGGGCGAACTCCTCATCATATTGGACTTAGCTAGCCGACTGGGAACGGAACCGAGGCGATACGCCGGAAATTTTGCTTGGGCGTCCCTCGCGGCCATCCTCGCGATCGCGAGGACGGTCGCTAGGGACCTCCGCTGCTTCGGTCGTCTTCCTCGCATCTGGGCACGCGGGTGCGTCCTTGTCTCCCTGGCTCTCTGCCTGGTTTCTCGCGGCCGGGCCCGCGGTCGCGAGCTCGGTCGCGAGGTGCTTCTCTTTTGCGATCGCGGGCGGGTTCGCGAGCTCCTCGGGATAAATGACAGTGTGATGTCTCGCGGCCGGGCTGGCGGTCGCGAGGTGCTCATTCTTTCCACCATTTTCGTGCGGGTGGTTCTGATACGATGCTCCACTTCTCAACTGGATAGCGAAACACTGATTTTTTGGGTTCACTTCCGTGTTACTCGGAAATTGGCCCGTCTTTGGCTGTGCATTTTGTTGTGCAGCTATCTGACCGATTTGATTCTCCATCATCTTCATGTGCTTGCCCATGGCTGCCACGGTCGATTCCAACTGTGTTATCCTCTGGCCAGTAGTACTGATGAATGAAGTCTGTTGAGTCACTAGTTGTTGGTTGCTCACAACCAACTGTTGCATCATATCCTCTGGACTTGGCTTCTTCGCCTCTTGAATCACTCCATTTCGAACGCGGCTCTTGGAGGTTGTTGGAAGTTATTGGGGTTAGCATACGACAAGTTCGGATGATTCCTGTTGTTCGGAAGGTATGCCGGATTTCTCCCATTATTCCTCTGATTGACATGATTAACCTCTTCTATCTCGATTTGACTCTTCAAAAGAGTAAACTTCTTCATTAGCTCGTCATATCTCGACTCACTCTCTGCCAATGCCGCCACGTTCTTTCCATTGGCCACCGGTAGTGTGGCACCATCTCTTCTAAAATTCGGCTAGCCTCGCCCACTCGACGATTCAATAAGCATCCCCGCTGAAGCATCCACTATGCTCCTCGATGCAACGTCACCCAATGTAGAAGCTGCGTGATTTGTCGCTCGAGAATCCGTGTTGAGGGCACCTTCTCAATAGGCCCTCGAACCTCTCCCATGCCTCAAATAGTGACTCGTCTCCTTGTTGGCAAAATGGAGATCTCGCTATGATCTCTCGCGCTTTTCTTGGCGGAAAATATTTCGAGAGAAACTTTCACAAAGTTTCAACCGCTCTATCCCGGTTCGTCCAAGCTCTTAAACAAATCCTCCTTTGGTCAGAGAGAATCCTAACATGCGATTCGATAGTGTCTTGTGGCACCCCATTCGCTTGATGGTGTCACAAATGTCAAGATAAGTCTCGAGATGGGCATTCGGTCTTCGTAACTCCTCCCCAAACCGCTCTCCTTGCACCATACCGATCGGCCGACTTTAATTCAAAATTATTTGCGCCCACGCAGGGCCCCATCCTCCTCCTGGGAACTGCTCGGTGAGGAGGTCGGTACATAAAGTTCGGGTCGTCGTCTCTGGAACGAGGGACAAGAGTCCCATATTCGCCATCCGTGCTGCATCTCTCAAATCGCTAGCATGCGTGCAGCTTGCTCGGGAGGAATGCCCTGTTTTGTGGATTAGCTGCCATTGCAGCCTTCTCTCTCTCGCCTCCTCCTTTGGGAATTTTCGATCTCGGGTCAAGATTTTGCTCGAAGGTCCTTGGGACCTTGTGTTCATAAATTACCGGAGAAAAGAGAGCTTAACTTTGACAAGAATAAATAAATAATATAATATATAACTTGAATTAATAACCCAAATCGTCAAATTATTCCTATGTGATCTTAACAATCCCGAACGCGCCAAAATTTGATCGACAAATTTGATCGCATCGAAAAGAACGCGCGATGTATATGGTAAGTCGAGTATCGTATCCATAGGGATTGCAACCAAAACACGTAAGCTAACTCTCTAATCCTTCATCATTATCCAAGCAATGTAATATGGTTTGAAGGTTTTAGGCTTGGATACTAAATCCAAAGCAAAGGTAACAACTTGAAAATAAACAAAGGCAATAAAACTCAAAGATGAATATAAGAGATAAAGACTAACCTAGGGATGCACTAATCCTATCCACAACGATGTTTATCCCGCTTATTATTAACCGCTTTAATCCGACAAGATGGAAGATCACATATGTAGCCAACAACTTGATTTACAATTCAGATGATTGATTACTAATTTTCCTATTATCATACGCCTCTAGAGGAAAATAAGCAACCCAAAAGGATCACAAAGAATATGCTTCCTACGAATGTTCTTATCTCGCCACGACTCGCGCTTATCCGTATCATGCATTCAAGATCGATTGACAATTAAAATCATTACGTAATTAATCGGCAACTATGATATGCATCAAGATTGATCGAAATCAACACATATAATTAAGCACCATGAATCATGAATCAATGCACGGAAGGTAAACAACAACAAAGAAATCACAACATATAGGATAGAATCAGGCAAACCCTAAGATTAGAACAGATATTTAGCTAGACATAAATAACGAAATTAAATACGAAATAATCATAAAAACAGAAATTAAATTGATAAAACCCGTAGTGTAGCGTCGGAAGAACAATCGTTGGGTTCAAATCCCAACCTCAACGAAAAATGGGAAAACGTGGAAATTGTTCGGACAAAAGCATTCCGAAGCGTCGACAATGTAAAACTAACTTAGAACAATGGAAAACTAACACTAGAATGAAACTAAATCAAAGCTAAAGCGAAATAAATGAAGAACAATGAAAAACCGAGAAAAAGTTCAAAACGCGGCCGTGGAAGGTTCAGGCGGGAGCAAGCTTGGGGATATATAGGTGCAGAAAACCCTAATTTTGTGCCCAGCCCGCCCGCCTCACGGCCGGGCTCGTGGCATGAGCTCGGTCGCGAGGTTCGGGCGTTCAGGCAATTTCTCGCGGCCATCCTCTCGGCCGCGAGGGTGGTCGCTAGCTCTGCGCGACTTCTTCGCTTCGTTCTCTCGCGTCCGAACTCCGAATTGCAATCCGTTTGCGCCTATGGACTCCTATCGAGATGCTCTTTAACATTGTAAAATTTTCACATCCATATTTTTTATATCCAATTCATCATCTTTGGTTACATCTTTACCTTGTGCATCGATTATCACCTGAAAAGCCTACAAAACACCAAAGAAGAACCCCAAGAGTAGTATCTTCCAAAATATATAAAAGCATTGAGATCCAAGACATAAACGCACTTTATTGATCTAAAATCATCTTTATATACCAACAATAAACGTGTTCGTCCCAATGTCAATGACAAAGGCAAAGGGAAGGTGGTTGCCCGTAAGTTTGACGGGGACTGTTACAATTATGGCAAGCATGGCCACACGATGAAGGATCGCCGTCACCTAAGGAGAAGAAGGCTAAAAAAGTTGCCAACGTTGTCGAGAAGGACTTCGACAAATGGGATAAGGATGACTTGGCTGCTGTGGTGACCGAAGAAGTCAACTACGTCGAGAATCAAGGTGGATGGTTTATCGACATCGGCGCAATCGCAGCACGCGTCTGCGCCGAAAAGATCGTTTCTCCACCTACAAACTGTTGAGGAGGAAGCTCAACATGGGAACCAAGTCGTCCGAGGTTGCGGAGTTGGTGATGTGTTGCTCAAGATGTCGACGGCATTGAGATCACGTTGAAGGATGTCTTGATGTCCCGCACATTCGCAAGAACTTAGTGTCGGCTCTATTCTAGTTAATAAGGGTTTTAGACTAGTTTTGAGTCGGACAAGTTTATCTTGACTAAGTTTGGAAAGTTCCTTGGTAGGGTTATCTCACCGGGGTCTTTTCAAACTAAATGTAATGGTCTTGGCCGTGTACCAAAAATTATGATGAATGAAAATGCATCTACTTCTCTTACTTGATCGAGTGCTCGATTTATGACATTGTAGATTAGGACATGTTAATTTAAATGCAATAAAAGATTAGTAAATTTAGATTTACTAAAGTTAAATGAAGTGAATACACAAACGAAATATGAGGTTTGTGTGAAGCCAAATGGCTAAGTTACCGCTTCATTCGGTAGAACAGAGCACTAAACCTCTAGAATTTATTCACATCGATGTGTGTGATTTAAAGTTTGTACAAACTAGAGGTGGTAAAATTACTTCATCACATTTATTGATGATTGTACAAGATATTGTTATCTTTACCTTCTAAGAAGTAAAGACGAGGCTATTCAAGCTTTTAAAAACTTCAAGAACGAAATCGAGAATCAACTAAGTTTGTCGAATTAAGACCGCTCGGAAGTGATAGAGGGGAGAATATGTAGCTCGCTTGAGGCATTATGCAACGAAAGTGGTATAATACATCAAACGACGACTCCTTATTCACCTCGCCTAATGGCGCTTGAACGAAAATCGAACACTTAAGGAGATGATGAATGCTTTGTTGATTAGTTCAGGTTACCCCGAACTTGTGGGGAAGTCGCTTTTGATGACCAACTACATCTTGAACAAAATTCCACCAAGAGTAAGGATGTCACTCCTACGAGTTGTGGAAATGAAGAAAGTCATCGACAAATATCTCAAAGTGTGGGGTGTTTGGCGAAGGTTGAGGTGCTCTTCCAAACAAGTTACAATTGGACCTAAAACGATCGATTGTATCTTTATTGGGTATGCAGCGAGCAAAGAAGACCTATCGTTTTCGATCCACAGTCGAGTACCGGATATGACCGTGGGGACGACGATTGAGTCAAGGAATGCTATATTCTTTGAAAGTATTTATCCTCGTAAAGACAAGGATAAAGTGAAGCCGATTCTAGCAATAGAACGATGGTGAAGTTTCAGTTCTAAACCTTTGGATGAAGAACCGATATCGCATAGCGATCGAGGTCTCGATCCGAGGGTCGGAACCGAGACGTGGCGAAGAGAGTCGAACGCCAAAGGATTTTGGTCCCGACTATATTGCGTTCATGTTGGACGAAGAACCAACTTCAATCAAAGTAGCCTATGCTTGGCAAGACGGAATGCTCTGACGAGAGGCTGTTCAAAGTGAGATTGATTTCATTCTGAAAAACCACACTTGGGTGCTGGTTGATTTGCCGGAAGGTTGTAAGCCCTTAGGATGCAAATGGATCCTTAAAAGAAAGTACAAGGCAGATGGATCAATTGAAAAGTATAAGGCCCGTTTGGTTGTCAAAGGGTTTAAACAAAGAGAGGGATACGATTTCTTCGATACCTATTCACCTGTGACGAGGATTACGTCTATTAGGGTGCTTCTCGCAATTGCTGCTTTGCACAATCTTGAGATTCATCAAATGGACGTTAAGACTGCGTTTTTGAATGGTGACCTCGAGGATGAGGTATATATAGAGCAACCCAAATGGTTTGTAGTACCTGGTCAAGAGGGCAAGGTATGCAAACTCGTGAAGTCTCTATATGGTTTGAAACAAGCGCCGTTGCAATGGCACTTAAAATTTGACAATGTAATGTTGGCAAATGGTTTCAAAATCAACGAGTGTGACAAATGTGTCTACGTTAAGAACACTGATAATGGTTATGTTATAGTGTGTCTGTATGTAGATGATATGTTGATCATAGGTAGCACTACTCAAGTCATTAATGACACAAAGCACGTGTTAAATAGAAATTTTGACATGAAGGACATGGGATTAGTGATGTGATTCTTGGAATCAAGATTCTAAGAAGATCGACGAATTGTCTTGACACAATCTCACCACGCCGAGAAAGTGCTTAAGAAATTCAACGCGTTTGATAGTTTACGCTAAGACCCCATTGAGCTCAATGTTCACTGAGTAAGAAGGGTGAACTGTTGGGCAAGAAGACTATGCTAAGGTCATCGGGTGTTTGATGTATCTTACAAATTGCACCCAACTGACATAGCTTGCCGTGAATAAATTGAGTCGTTACACGAGCAATCCAAGCAAGGAGCATTGAAGGCTCTAGTGAGAGTTTTGAGGTACTAAGTATACTCAAAATCATGGGCTGCATTTCACGAGATATCCCCGGTACTTGAAGGGTACCGTGATGCCAATGGATATCGACACGAAAGATTCACTTTCACAAGGGTACGTGTTCACGATTGGGAGGTGTTGTTTCTTGAGATCTACGAAACAGACGTGTATAGCCCGATCCACCATGGAATCGTAATTCATAGCTTTGGATAAAGGCGGTGAGAAGTCGAGTGGCTCTGTAATTTTTGAAAGATATTCCATGTTGGTTCAAACCGTGCCACCGTGATGATTCATCGTGATAGCCAAGTGGCTATTGGAAGGCGAAAAGTGGTTTGTATAATGGTAAGTCTCGATATATACGTACGACATAATACCGTGAGGCATTTGATCTCAAGTGGGGTTAATCAATTGACTATGTTAAGTCAATAGATAATCCGCGATCCGTTAACCAAAGGGTTGAACCGGATCAAATGATCAAGTTGCAAAGGGAATGAGATAAAATCCACATCTTAAGAACAATCATAGTGGTAACCCAACCATGATGACTAGAGATCCCAAGAACTTGGTTCAATGAGAGAACTAAGCTATAGGAGTTCGTGTGTAAACACTCGAGTTAGTATGTTCCTAGAAAGCAAACGAGTGTTGAAAAACTTGCTTAGTGGTGAGGTTGAGTCGTTGACTCTTAATGATTCCTAAGATACCGAGGAGGTTGAGTATGGCAAGATACTCGATAAAGAATCACCTATGTAAGTGCGAAGTGGGGCCGCTTCAAACAAAACACTTATGAATCTAAAGTTGATGTCCATGGCTAAAATGGAATCAAACGTGAGAACGGATGAGGTTGAGGTGTTCAAGTGTTAATACCATTGTCTCAATGCACGTTGTGGGTGAATAGTTCAAGGCATCGTGTCCACTAATCCGCCTGTGTACTCGATGGTACTAACTATGGAAGGTTCAAGGCCATAAACCACCTATCCTAACATCTCTTGAGGACTGAGCTATGTCTGCATACATACATATGGCTATTTCCACTCATGTGGGGGATTGTTGAAATCAGCGCTCATATATATATATATTTTATATATGTGGTCAAGTTGCCAGGAAGCTACTTTGACCAATATTTTGAGTGACGTAACGTTTAATTTTTTAAAATTAAATTGCATAGGATCGATCTACGTTTTGAATAGATGATCGTGGTGTATTCACATTCTCAAATCCGATTTCCGGTGAGTGAGAAATAGTGGATCAAAGTTGGTCACTTAAACATGGAGTTATGTCTTAAGCATGGATTAATTAATACTTATCCCACATTGATTAATGTACCTTCATTAATTGTCTATATAAGTGGTTTATTGAACACTTAGTATAATTATGTGCACAAGTGACGGGTCGGAACGCCACGCGGGCGCCGCGCCGCCCGCCCGCCGCCTCCGCCGGCCCGGCCCGGCCCGGCCCTCCGGTTCCATGGTCCGTGGTCCTGGATCTTGGATCTTGGCAATTGATCTTTGGGCTGTTCTTTGGGCTCGCTCGGCCCGGTTCCATGGCCCATTGTTCGTATATTTTGGATCAATGTTTGATCGAGCCCAAAGATGGAGTTGGTCCGAGGCCCAACTCGTGTAGCCCAATCCGTTGGGTCTGCTGTGCACTTGAAGAGACGTCCGGATACGTCCAATGAACCTGGACGCACGCGTTGTCCAGATTCGTCAGAATCGCCGATAACGTTCGACATGATGGCTCTACGGGAAACGTGGACACGTTGTCTCCAGAAACCGCCGCGTAACCCCTCTGCACTCAATGAGGGACATAACTTCGTAACACCCGACATCAATGCGGGTGTTGACTCCATCATGCTCCCCATGAGGGGGACGACGCCTATAAATAGGACATGTCTCCCCAGCATAAAGCCACCTACTGTCTAAAGCATTCCAGCATTCTCTCAAAGCACTCCCTACATACATAGCTCGTGTCCAAGCTCTGTCCTCGCCTCCGTCCAGTTCGTCGGAGCTCGTTGGTCTGCGGTGCTGCCACCTACAAGACGCTGCCGTTTTATCTTTGGGGACGATACGCCAGAATCGAGAGCACTACCGTGGCGTATCTCGTCTTGCGAAAAGAGGCCTCCTCGACTCGGCATCATTCTACGGTTTTTTGTTTCATTTGTTTTTACAATACAGTTTAGTCATTTGTTAGTTTGATCCCCTTCTACATTTCTATTTTAAGTTGTAATACATGAGCAAGTTGTCTTGTTTTGTACACGTTTCCAACACAAGTCTACATCAACCATTTTATCCAGAAACAAAATATTAATTTGTTATAAAAAAGAAATATAGTGGTAGCGATCAGAGCTTTGTACAAGATTCAAACTAAAGCTAAGCAAAAGCAAACTAGGGAGCCCCTTTGTTTGGTTTGGTGTTCATCCATAATTCCAAGGGTTTTCCCGCCTTCTCACAATAGGAAAACGAAGCCTATTCTATTTATTTAAATGTGAATCAGTCGCATGAGATATGTCCACTTGCCCAACCAAACTCAATCCTTCACCGATTTAAAGGCAAAAGGCATCATTTGTGACCTTAGGTTTGCACGCCAGTAGGAAAGCCTTCATTTGGTACGCTTTGCCTCACGTCAAGAGTACCAAAGACATCGTGCAATTTCTACTCGGCGACTAAGCCTTCACCCACCAAAGACTAGTCATTGGTCCACGTCCATTTAGTCTTGATTCTCTCGATACAACTAGTCTTCCGGTTCAATCTCATGAAGGACTAAAATTCTATTTTTGGATTCATTAACTTTCACAATGAATTCATCATTTTCGTTTCACGTTCTCATGATAAAAATGGTTCTCACGCTCACCCTCCTCTCCCCTCCCCTATATATATATATAGAGCGGATCAATGAGAACCACATCTTTTTGCGAAATCGCAAAACATGTATAATACATCGAAAATGATGCACAAAATGGTATAAAGTTATGCATAACGAACACTTTCTAAAATTATTTTGTTGTCCAACAATTTTAGAATGTTTTCGTTGTGCATAACTTTATAGATTTTATTTATCAACTTTATACATCTGTGCATAGTTCTCAAGTTCTCAAAAAAGATTAATTCTCACTGGATCCAACCCTTATATATATAGAGTTGAGTTATAATAAAAATCTATTTTTTCGTAAAAACCTAAAAACCAATGCATCTTACGTATAAAGTTAATGCACTTTATGTATAAAAGTAATGCACCCTTGATTTCTGGTAAAAGATAATATTATTCATCAATATTTCATAGTGCAGTAACTTTATACATAAAGTGCATTAACTTTGTACTTAAAATGAATTGGTTTTTAGGTTTTTAGGGTTTTACGAAAAATAGGTTTTTATTTGAACTCCTCCTATATATATATATATATATATATATATATATATATGAGTGATCAAATAGTACCTGAGCTTGAGGTAGTATGTAGTACTCAATCTCATCCAATAATCTCATAGATCATATGATGGAGATTTTTTCGGACTTTTTAAGCTTAATTTCGTTGATTTCGCTATAAGAGTAGATTAGTAATTTGATTTGTTATGTGATTGTGAAAAATAAACCATGCATTTAGTTGAACTGACTTATGCATTCAAATGAACACAAAAATGCATACAGTTGACCACAATAATGCATATAGCTTGGAAGCGAGAGAGCTCAGCGGTAGCAGCGCGTCTTGCTTCGTGCCGTGTTCACTCAGCGTCTCACACAACAATACATTTTTACGTTTTGTTAAATGCATGAACATGTTTTATTAAATGCATGACATGTTTTATTAAATACATGAACATGCTTTGTTAAATACATGTTTATGTTTAGTGCCAACATGCAGTTTTATATTTTGTTCAATTCAATTTTATGGTTTGTTAAATGCAGTTTTATGGTTTCGACAATAAATCTCTAATCCATCATTCTCCGTCAATTCCGTCATCTCTTTCCCCGATTACCAACGAATTTCTTCATGAATCACCGTCATATCCATCATCTATGTCGATTCTTCAATCATTTATCAAATTCATCTTCTATTTTTTCTCAAAATCCATCAATTTTGTTCTCAATTTTTTTTTTTTATTTTTCAAAATCATTGTGTGTTGTTTTTCGTGTACATTGCTATTGTTGTCCGTCGGTGTTGTCGCCGTCGTCCGTTGCCGTTGTCGTCACCATCTGCTGCCACCAAGGAAGAGAAGAAGAAGACTGTTTTGATTTCGTCCAATTTTGTCCCTTGCGTAAAAAGAAAAGAAAAGGAGTCATCACGTGCGGGTTGTGGTGCGATCAAATGTTCAAAATGTGGGTCTAGGTTGGATACTACATACTATCTCGAGGATCGGTACTACGGAATCAACCTATATATATATATATATATATATATATATATATATATATATATATATATATATATATATATGACACTTTAATATTCTCTCATTCCTCAATTTTCTTCCTACATTTTCTTTTTGGGACATCCTCCAATTTCTTTCCTATTTTATTTATGGTAACTATTACTCTACTTATTATCCTCAACAATTCCCTTTATTTATATTTTTATCACTCATAGTCCACTATTATTTTTCTTTCTTACCTCAATAACCTACTTATTTGTACTTTTTACAATTTATAGTCCACCACTAACTAATTTAATACTACACTAATATGAGACTCTTATTTCACTCACAATACACCCAATAACTTTTATTAAAATTCGTGTTGAAGAATCTCAGGAGGTAAAGTGGGGGACGAATGAAGTATCTTGTTTGCCCGTAGTACCCGTAATTTATTATATAGATTCGTGTGATATAGAGTGTAAAGTGAGTGAAGAATGAAATCCACATAATAAAATATGTTATGTGAGTAGAAAAAATGATTTATAAGTTTTTTTGTAAATAAATCAGTTGAGTGTGGATAAAAGTATTGACTTTTGAGTGGAGTCCATGTCCATAAAAGAAAAATAGACGAGTTTTGTAGATATACTAAAATGAAATTAAATGAACGATGAACGTATTATTTTATTAAATTAACATTAATCACATCAATTCAAACTTAAATCACGTGAATAAGAATAACCCACCATGTGATGATTTAATATAGAAGTTTAATATCGAAATAAAATTAAATGAATAAGTAAGAATAGCAATGGAGATCTTTTCTTTTAATAGAGAGTTTTAATTTTCGATTCTCACTGTTCCCCTTCTTCAAACTAAAAAAAAAAAAGTTACCCAGCTTGTTAGCTTGAGCTAGCTCGTCATTTTGTCCTAGGTCGTAGGGTCATTAAGCAGTTCGAACTTTGTTAATCGAACCAATTTTTCTAAAAATGAAATCGAAATCGAACGTTTTAAATTTTCGGTTAACCGAAAACCGATCGGTTCCGACGATTTTCGGTTAACCGAAAAACCGAATTAAAATGAATTAATAATAAAAACAAATAAAATAATAATTAAAAACTGAAACTTATTAAAAATAGATAAAATATTTAACAAATAATTAAACTAATTAATAAAGTAATAATTAAAAATTGAATTTTAGAATTTTTAATTAATTAATTAGTAATTAAAAATAAAAAATGGTTCGGTTATCGGTTAACCAATAACCGAAAATTTTTCAACTTCGAATCAAACCGAACCGATAATCGAATTTATCGGTTTTGATTCTTAAATTGTCGGTTCGATTCTTGCCCAATTCTAACCGAAACCGCTAGACACTCCTATTAGGTCGTGCCTCTTGCCCTCTTGGAATCCGAAACTGTATAATGTCATGTAATGAGAAGGCATTGCACTTGCAGCTTGGCCCAAAGACTTTAATTCACTTTTTTTTTTTTTCTAATAAAGCCCAATCATGATGTAATCAAATTATACGGTGGAACAAAATGTACTGAGCATCTTCTAAGCCCAACTCAAAGCCCAACTCATTTTAATAAAATGTTGCCCATTCCTTATTCATTTCATATCCCTCTCTCCCCTTTCACCGAAATTTCCTTTCTTATATTCTTCCGGTAAAGAACCGTACAGCCACCATCGATCGCCTCTCCTTCCGCTGCCGATATCAGCGCCGAGCGACTTCTTCCCTCCGACAGCAGTGGTGCCATCTCTCATCCCCCTTCCGTCGTCGCAGCTTCGCGCCGCCGTTAATAACCGATTCGCGGTCGATCGGTTCTTGCAAATTTAATTGCCAAACGAAGTGCAGAAAAGTATATGAAACATGGGGAAGCAAAAATATAAACGCCCACCGTGGGGCTCGAACCCACGACCACAAGGTTAAGAGCCTTGCGCTCTACCAACTGAGCTAGACGGGCTACGTATGTACCTGAGATATTACTTTAATAAATTATATTTATTTCTAAAGTTCTATGATTTAACGAGTTTTTTCAATTAACTAAATCATACTATCATTTTGACGGGCTAGATTGTTCGAACTAACGACCTAAAGAACTAAACATATATAGATCTTGAGATGGTCTCTGATTCGCCCGACTCGATCAGCCTCGGCCCTGACCCACCTAACATGCATTTAATAACAAAATGTTTTTAATTCATACCAATTGCCTATCTAGACTAATTAATTGCGGAAATGGTCAAACCTAAATCCCTAATCACTAGGATTGTCGAGTTCTACTCCTCTCCTTCGACTACTACACTGCTTTCAAATTGATGCGTACACTAGTTTACTTGCACTTCAACACTTCGTGTCTACCTATCATTGATCAAGGAAAGTTCTGCGTTTAAGGCTTCTAAGTTGAGGGAACATTTACAATAAAGTATAGAAATAAAGGTTAACTCACTCTTCTAAGCTTTGGATGTATTTTTGAAGCTCAAGAATATAAAAGTGTATGGTCTCATAGAGGTTCTAAAAAAATTATTTATTTGGAGATAACTTCTTCATACTTCTATTTTTGGTATTGACAACATATTTATTTGAACATCTTTTCTTTAAAATATTTCTTTCCATACTTCCTTTTAACATTGTCTGTAGCTTTCTACAAACTGTGACTGTTAGGTTTGTTATTAGATCCCTATAATGTCCCTCAATGCCCTTCATCTGACCATCTTCTTCTTCCCACAAACTGTGACCGTTAGGTTTGTTACTAGATCCCTATAATGCCCCTCAATGCCCTTCATCTGATCATCTTCTTCTTCCCACATTGATGACACGAAAGAGAGATATCTTCTAAGTTTTGATTGGTTCGCATCAACATGATAGGTAGTTAATCAACCACTCTGATATGATGATACACTATTTTCTGAGGCATGTATAAGACATCATTTTAGCCCTTTGGTTGGATTTTCACCAAAAACCTAACATTGACCAGCTTACTAAAATCAGGTTATCATACTTTAGCGTAATTTTTTGCTCCTTTCTCAGGCATGACTTGAAGCTTATCTGGTTAGCTTCTTCAGTTTTGTTATCCTTGGACTGAACATATTTAAATAATGCCTACATATAAAACCTTCTTATTAATTGATTTTATTAGCCATATTTATCTATACAAGACCTTGGTTCACCTTTCTGTAAGGATTTTTGGATCTAATCAGAATTGACATCTTAAACTTATATCGCAAGGATAATAATATTTATTTTTACATTATTAAAGTAAAAAAATTAAAAGTTTGACAGGTTAGGTTGTATTGAGTACTCAATCCAAATTATTTTTTCTACACTTGGGATCCTCTATAATGTTTTGAATTATTATTCAATGATTTTGTTCGATTTCAATATGTTATGATTCAGTTGAATTTTATAATTATTAATCAGAGTTCATTAGTTCAATTGGAATTTATAATTATTTTTTAATTTTATTTTGCATTTTTATTTAAAAAGTTATTATGTGGGTCGATTATTTTAAAATTATGCTATATAACTTTTTAACTTTAATTTTTTAAATAAATGTTAATAAATAGTTTTAAATAATAAAATTAATTTTTTAAACAAATAATTTTTTAAAAATATGTATGGTGACGTACTTATCCTCCTAGACCGGTGCGTTGCAAGATTTTATACGGGTATATAGAGATTTATGTAAGTTACTATTTGGCCTCGGATGGGAACTTAGACTCAGAATTGAATACAAGTTTAATACATTATCATTCTAAAGAATTTTCTTTCATGCCAAAAATAATTTATAAATGATGTGGTTTCTGTACATCCCTCTGTATATGTTGATTGTTTCTTCAGTGTAAATAATATTTGATATCTTTCTTTAATATTAATGATATTTAAATAAATGATATTTTTAAATGTAAATGATATTTTTCTTTATAATAAACGATATTTTTATTTATTCATACGATACGAATCGATATACAAGAGTTTTTGTGTTAATAAATTTGTCCATGAGTTTCATTTATTTTGTTGTAGGTTTTCTGGGGAATTTGAACTCTAGATTTTACCATTTAAAAGAAATGTGTATCATTTGAATATCTCCAATTAAATGGATTTCTCATCCATTTAATTAATAGTTATGAGATTAATATAAAGCTATAACGATGTGAGGAGAGGTATTAGAACCTTCTATTCATGAACAGTAGACACGCGCGTGTTTGAGGTAACAGTTCTGTTCGAAGCAGCCAAACTCAACTCAACTACACCATATTCCCCTCTCTCTCTCTCTCGCTCTCTCTCTGCACTAACTCCATTGCTCTCCCTCTCTCTGTTTTCTCCTACCTCCTGCTATCAATACATTCCAAAAACCCCGCCACAGCCTGGCCACAGCAACCTCCACCCTACGCCTTCTAGTCATCCTCCAGTTTCCGCCACCGCCGGACTCCCACTGCTTCCGCCGCCCTCCGCCGATAATGCACCCACCGACGTCACGGCCACGTCAAATACCATCAAAATCTTCCACATATAAAATTATACTAATCGAGAAAGGAAGGCACTAATTTTGTGCGTGGCTCAACGTATAGTTTCCTTCCTTCCATCATCCATTAACAATGGCCGCAACTAATGCCACCGCCGCCGCAACGGCGTTGGAGTCGTCCGCCTCCGACGAGATGGCCGCGAAGGCGGTGAGAAAGCGGTACGAAGGACTGGTGATGGTACGGACGAAGGCGATTAAGGGGAAAGGGGCTTGGTACTGGGCCCACCTGGAGCCGATTCTCGTCAACAGCTCCGACACCGGACTCCCAAAGGCCGTCAAGCTGCGTTGCTCCTCTGCGACGCCGTCTTCTCAGCCTCCAACCCCTCGCGCACCGCCTCCGAGCATCTCAAGCGCGGCACCTGCCCCAAATTCGCCTCCGCCCCAACCCCATCTCCTCGATGCCCCGCCGCCGCGCCGCACGTCTCCCCTTCATCTCCCCCGCCGCCCCACAACAACCGCAAACGCGCCCCCTCCTCGTCGCAACACGCCGTCCCGCCTCTGGCAGTCGTGGACCCTTCGAGATTCACAGTAGATTTAGCCTATCCGCCTCCCAGTAGGAGCCTGGTTGTGACTTCTGTTGGCGCCGGCAGCGGTCATCAGCAGCAGTTGGTTTTGTCAGGCGGTAAAGAGGATTTGGGCGCTCTAGCAATGCTGGAAGACAGCGTGAAGCGGCTGAAGAGCCCGAAGGCATCGCCGGGGCCGGCGGCATTGAACAAGGCCCAGGTAGATTCCGCGCTCGACTCTCTGGCGGATTGGGTGTACGAATGCTGCGGCTCGGTCTCAATCTCAAGCCTCGACCACCCCAAATTCAAAGCCTTCCTCAATCAGGTAGGCCTGCCGGCGGTCTCCAAGCGCGAATTCGCCGGCTCGAGACTGGACGCCAAGTACGAGGAGGCCAAGGTCGAATGCGAGGCCAGAATCCGCGACGCCATGTTCTTCCAGATCGCCTCCGACGGCTGGAAAAGGGATGAGAATTTGGTCCATTTGACCGTCAATCTTCCCAACGGGACTACCGTGTTTCGGAGGGCCGTCTTCACGAGCGGCTACGTCCATTCCAAGTTCGCCGAGGAAATCCTATGGGACACCATCACCGAGATTTGCGGAGCAACGTCCAGCAATGCGTGGGCGTGGTTTCGGACAAGTTCAAGGGCAAAGCACTTCGAATCTCGAGAGTCACCATCCGTGGATGGTGAACCTCTGCTGCCAGTATCAAGGCCTCACCAGCCTGATCAAAGATTTAGGCAAGGAGCTCCTCTTATTCAAGAATGTCGCCATGAATTGCATGAAACTCGTAAATTTTGTTAACAACAGGTCCCAAATCCGGCACACCTTCCACAAGTTTCAGCTGCAGGAATACGGGCACGCTGGCCCATTGAGAGATGGAAATTCGGTGGAAGACATACTGAGCTCTGCTCGCGCTCTGCAATTGGTGCTGTCGGATGAATCGTACAAGATGTTCTCAGCTGAGGAGCCAATTGCTAGGGAAGTCGAAGAGATGATGAGGAACCCGCATTTCTGGAACGAGTTGGAAGCCGTGCACTCTTTAGTCAAGTTGATCAAGACCATGGGTGAAGAGGTTGAGACGGAGAAGCCGCGGATCGGGCAATGCCTGCCTCTCTGGGAGGAGCTGAGAGTGAAAGTGAGGGAGTGGTGCTCCAAGTTTCACATCACTCAAGCGCCCGTGGAGAAGGTGATCGAGAGAAGGTTCGAGAAGAACTACCACCCGGCGTGGGCTGCCGCCTTTGTCCTCGACCCGCTCTACTTGATAAGGGACGCCAGTGGGAAATACCTGCCCCCGTTCAAGTGCTTGAGCCCTGATCAGGAGAAGGATGTGGACAAGCTCATAACGCGCCTTGTGTCGCGGGAGGAGGCCCACATTGCGCTCATGGAGCTGATGAAGTGGCGGACGGAAGGGCTGGATCCAGTGTATGCGCAGGCTGTGCAGGTGAAGCAGAGGGATCCGAATACGGGGAAGATGAGGATTGCAAACCCGCAGAGCAGCAGGCTTGTGTGGGAGGCGCATCTAACGGAGTTCAAGTCGTTGGGGAAGGTGGCGGTTAGGCTTATTTTCCTTAATGCTACGTCGTGCTCTGGCTATACAAGTAATTTGAATTTACTGAGATGGGTGAGTGCTCATTCGCATTCGAGGGTGGGGATGGAGAGGGCGCACAAGTTGATGTTCGTCTCCGCACATTCCAAGCGGGAGTTTTCCGTGGTGACGATGATGAGGACGGCGAGCTTTTTGCCTTGGCAAATGGTGAGGACGATGTGCTCAATGAGGTTTTTGTTGATACTTCCTCTGTGTAAGATTTCCCCTTTTTTCGCCATCTTAATTTGTATATTATAAATTTGCTGGTTTTTCATGAGAGAATTGGTAGAAGTTGGTTTCATGATAGTTGGCTTGTTTGATTAATTGAAATTGCTCGGTCAGATGATATACACCAAGTTTTTTGTGTCGTGATATTCAAGTGAAATTGAGATGAAACGTGACTTGGTCGAATTCAACATCTAAAATATTAAAATTTGTAGACTAGAAAATTATGCTTGTTGGTGGTGGTATGTCTTGGAAGAGCATTGTCGTTCATAAACTCTCCTGATTTTTGACTTAAATTGTTCACTGACATGGAATGCCAACTCAATCTTCCTTATGGCGTGCAGAAGCATCTAGTTCCAGCAAGTTACAACCAATGAGACCTCCGTGAGCATAGAAGGTCTTGTTTTCAGTATACAACCAACAGTACTTCCGATTCGGGATTCGAATCATGGTGGTGATATATGTTGATGCAGATTCGTTGCACATCGTCGCATAAAGGAAGGGTCTAGAGAGGACCCAAAGTTGATGGAGATGAGAGGGAAAAGATGCATTGACAGTGATTGCATAACAAAGATGGACTAGTTGTTGCTTTGAGAGATGGAAACATATCATTATCCGGTACGATATCAATCCAGTATCTCTTCATGTGTTTATAGTGCTTCAGACTGTTGTAAAGCTTTTTTGGTTTCAAATTAGCCGGGCTTTCTATGTTTATTCATCAATTATTCGGATTCTCATTCCATTTAATTAGACGATCAATTTATTATGGTGAAATCAAGTTTTGGTTATTATTATTAGTATATGTTGGTTGTCAATGAGACAAATCTGGATGGGTGTTCTTGTTTGTGAAGCAAATTTATAGCCAAGAGTTACGTGAAAACCAAACCAAGCAGAGATTTGAGGGAATGCACATTTGGAAACAGGTGATGCGATGATGATGATTATTATTATTATTATTTGACGGGTGAGTTTTCGTTCAATTTGACTTTTTCTAAGAGTTTATATTCTATCCTTCCCGCATATATAATATAATTACAATTCATTTTTCATGCAATTACTAAATATGAAAAGGTAAAATCGTCGTTTATCTTTTTTATCATGCTCTTATTTATTTATCTGTTTATTCAAAATAAATATTGGCATTTTGCAAGTACATAACTGGTGGTATATTATTAAAGAGAAAATCGAAAGTTCTAATACAGAAATTGAAGTATAACTGTAAAACCCGACAAAGAAAAATAAATAAAGGTCTGAGAAGAGTGGCTATTTTAAAACTGATGCATACTGCAAAATGAGAGGTATTCTACAAGCCATGCAACACGAATAATGGGTTTCTTCAACATTTCCAATAATAGATAGTTTCATATTTTGCCACGAAAATGAAATAGATTTTTCAAGAAACTACAAATATCATAACTATCAAGAAACTACATGGCAAGCACTCGTCAACTCTCACTTTATGCACTCATTGTCTATCTGAGTGTGTGTGTGTGTGAAATGATGGATTTTCACTAGAGATTCATCTACCCACCATGTAAGGCGGGGGTGGGGTGGGGGTTGGGGCTGGGGTTGGGTAAACAGAGAAATGAATTATTGGTTAACTTTTTGGTTGGGTGCTAGAGAGAAAGTAGAAAAGTAGAATAAAATTAATGGAGTAGAGTATTATGGTAGCTTTGGCTTTTATGCCATCTAATTACTGAATTAGTGGAGAAACACAAATTCTTGTCGGCAGGGATTAGTTACATTGTTTGTCAAACAGAAACAGGAAAAGAGCTTAGTAATACCGACTGCCCACCTACTCCAAATTAAACACACCAAAGAATTATGTGCACTTCTCCTTTTTCTAGAGGTTTCTACTATTTCACCACTCTATATAAATATGCTTATGCTTCATTACACCCCACAACAAATATAAAGTGGGTATAATCATTAATGTAGGTCGACAGTCTTTCTCCAAGAATCTTTCCCCTTCCTATGTTAAAGTTTTTCTCCAAGTTAAAAATAAAAATAAAAAAGTGAATTTGTTATTGATAGTCAAAAGGTAATTGGAATTGCATCAACGTTTTATTGGGTATAAGCGAATCGTCTCATATTATAATACACATTAAGTTGCATATAGTATACTCACCAGTCGCCTTTAGGCCACATTAGGTTTTTATTTGTCACGTTACACTATATACATGTGATATTTATATTTATATTCAATCATTCTATGACATTTTTATAATTGGATGAGAGAAAGCTATGATTCTTTTTAGGTAAGTGTATTAGAGTTAATGGGTAGTTGTCATGTACAATCTTTGTCATAATTATAGTTTTGTCTCGTGTTTTCATCATAATTGATCATACTGATAGGACAACTATTCGATGTCAATTGTACCATAACTCAATTTAATTATATCATTGAAAATAAATTTTGGTATTCAGAATAAATTTCTTTCCTCCTGAATTTGGAACGGATTTGACAGTTATGCAATTCTTTCTTTCTTGCAGACAGCAAATATAGAACATTATAATTTTAAGATTAAGAACTATCATATTTAAATCGACAGATCATTTAAATAAGGTATAAATACATCAATTTTGGGTTTATTTTGGTTTTTTTCACGAACTTTAAAAATTATCACAAAATACACAAACTTAATGACTTTAGTGATTTTACCACGATTTCAAATTTAAATCAAATTAAATCTGGCTTCACATCTCAAAAATTTATCATAGATAAAAAGGTCATCGTAGAGAGAGGATATAGATTGTTTTAATCCCAACTAGAACTAGATGATGAAACAAACAAGAAGATTTGATTTTTGTAATCATAGAAATCAAAAAATTTGATTTATTTTGATGGAACGATGATATTTTATGTCTTCTCTATGATATCGTTTATATCACTAACCGTTTAGTCTATAGTAAATTTTTGAGATGCCAAGTCAGATCTAATTTGGCTTGAATTTGATATTGTGGTAAAAAAATTAAAGTCATTAAATTTGTGTATTTTTTGATAACTTTTAAAGTTCGTGAGAAAAATCAAAATAGATCCAAAGTTAATGTATTTATGCTTCAATAACCCTTTAAATAAATATACAATTACACGCATTCGACGAGTAATGTTCCGAATTTTCAACATGTTAAAGTGTTCAAACTCAAAAAAAAACATGTCAAATGTCCATCTTACTACCAAGGAATTGGGCTCATTAATATTTTTTCAATATAATAATTATTTAGACGTACGAATTTATGGTTGGGTCCTTATACCAATCTTTTTCAGAATTCTATATAGACTAGTTGTAGCAGTGGTCCAAATGTATTATTGTATACTACTTAAAGTGCAAGAAAAGGAGACAGAAATTAAGCAATGGGAATTAAATAGCGAAGACTTTATATATAAGATTAAGTATGTGGCATTCCATATGTATTTAATTAATTATTTAATACTGCATATTGTTTATTTGGAGATGGGAAAGGGAGATGTTGTATACTGTTGTTTCACATGGTTCACATATGAATATTTCTCTTTTCGTGGGCTGTGAAGCAATGGCAGAAGTTTTGGTCTTCCTTTCAACTTCTTGCTAAAGTCTTGTGTCTTTATGTCCTCTTTTAAGGTTTTTAATATTTGTCACAATTGTATTTAGCCGTTTCCTACTTGCTACAACTGCCCTTATCTAAGAATAAATTGGTAGGTACTCAAATTCTTTAAATATTAGTTTCTTCCACCACGAGTCCCAGAGTGGCCATTTACTTTGCTAAATCATAAAAAATTATTCTCAACTTATAATGTCCTCTATTTAAAGTGGAGGTATAAAGAGTATATAAGTTATAATAGTGGATAGATATAAAAAAAAACTCCCTTTGTAAGAATGTCATAACTTTGAGATATGCAAAAAATCATTGACAAGTCATGATTTATTTGCAAGTTTCGAAGGTCTGACACTTTTGAAAAAAACTCAAATTTCTGGTCGTAAGTTGATGATAACCCAATAAATAAAGAAAAATACAACAAAAAGAATGGTAGTTTTTTCGAACATGCTATCAAGTTTTAAGTTGACGTGCACAAAAGTGAAGTTTATAAAAAATAGCAGGTGTAAATTTCGTAATATACATGATAAATCGATGCTTGTTAATTGGATTCCCTCGTGCGAGGGAGTCCGTAGCAAATCCATTGTTCGCTAAATGATACGCTCTTGAACATCATTAATTTGTTGGTTTGTTTCTTTGGTATTTTTTTTAAAAATAAATAAAAATATAAATATTACTTTTCGTTTGTAGTATTAATTTTTAACTATATATGATGTTGTAGTTAGAGTTGATTCTTTTCAATATTGCAATTTAGAATTATAAATAAGGTTAATAACTTCATAATGATATTTTCATTTTTAGATTATCTACTCCCTCCATTTCGCTAATGTTAGTTCATTGCTTTTGGACACGTGGATTAATGAAAGTTGTGTTTTATATATAAAGTTGTATAAGGTATTAAATTTGATATACTTTCTAATGCAGAATTCTTTCCATTTTTGGTATGAGAGCCAACAATAATGAGACAATTCAAAAATGTATAGAAGTCAATATTAACGGGACGAAGGAGTATAATTTTAGTCTAAGGGAACCTTGCTTTGGTAAAGCAAGAACATGAACCACACATTGATATGCCTCCCCAACCCAAGAAGATGAGACGACTGTAATCAAATTATGTTGGGTTAAGCATCGAGAATAGTTTGAGTTTTCACTTTTTTATTTTAGTTTAATTTTGAATTTATTTATTGAATATTTTCATGGTTCACAAACTTATTCTGAGTGTAAATGTGTTTCATATATATATATAGATAGATATTAATAAATTCCTGTAAAGAAAATAAATGTAATGCATTTACTAAAATTCACAACTTTCTAACCAATAAATTTAATTAGATAATAATTAAACATATCAGTAATAAAAACAAAAGGTTATAAAAATAAATATCAGAATAATATTTTTTTTATTACTTTCAAGCTTGCTCATGATGATATTAACTACTCTATTCACGAACTAAGGAATCAAATTTGCTTAAACTCGAACTCGAATTATCCACTGAACAAATTCAGACAAACTTTTTTCAAATAATCTGTGAATAATTTTCTAAAACCGTAGCAGCGAATCCAGATCATTGTACTCAAATTTGGATGCTTGATAGTTGATATAATCCATCGTTTTACTAGGAAATATATACTTACACGGTGGTATCAATTAGTAAAATATCTTAGAATAATTGGTTACTTACTTGGTGTAATACCTGCGATCTTTGCATAAATTATTGGTTTCGACTTGATTTTACCCTAAACTAATAATTTTGCAATTCGAATATAGATGAGTTTTCCGGAAAAAGAAAATAAAAAGAATTTGACCACTTTGGCCATTTTCTGGTCAAATGTGAGAGGATTTTTCTCTTTTCTTTTTCCTTTTTCTAAGAATAAAAAAATAGGTTAATCTAATATTTTATTAATTAAATGTACCTTATTGCAAAACTAAGTCCTTTTACTTTGTTCGGACATTCTACACTTGTACTTATCGGCCGGATCACTTAGAATTTAGATCTCTCCCACTTCCCATTTCTTATAGTTTTTTCATTTTATTTCTTAACTATTTTCAATTTCAAATTCTTGTGTTTAATGTCATTTTGTAATGGTCAAGTAGGATTGACTTAGTGATATCAATTAACGGGTTTTACTCGAATCAAAATCAATAAATAAGTATCGATTCGATTCGGAATCGACTCATTAGATATTAGATCCGGACGGCACTGCACTGGACCATCAACCATGAATCAAACGATCCGGATCCGAGCGGATCCGGAACCAAAATCGGACAAGAACCAAAACTAGAACCGAAACCATTGCTTTAGAATTTAATGGCTATGAATGATTCGGATCGGTATGGGTAAATCGACTCATTGACAAGCCTACTTAAGCTTAGACTTGTCAATAAATGGGTTTTACTCAGACCAAAATCACTAAATAAATATCGGTTCTGATTCTAAAATCATAACCGGATCCGAACCGGATCGGACCATCAAACTATGGTCTAAACTGTCTCTGTCTAATGCAGGTCTGAAACCGGAACCAGGACCGAAATCACTGCTTTAAAATTTAATGGATTATGAGCGGTTCCAAATTGGTTCAGGTAAAACTCACCTATTGATATCTCTAGGTTGACTATTCAGTTAGGGAATCTAATTATTGTTTAGAATTTAATTTCAAGCTATTAGTTAATAATTGATTATCATGGTTGTTTATTTCATAATTAGCATGCATAATTTTGACAGCTTCAACTTTTATTAAAAAATATTAACTAGGGTTCATTATATTATAATAGTACTTTATATTTTATAATTAATATTATGAAAATAATAAATTTAATTGTGGACACAAAATATTGGAATATAGGATTTGATTTGAATCCTCGTCTGACATGCCAGTTTCAAACTTTCTCAATATAATAATCTTTGTGACTTTTAAGACTGTTGGAAATCAGAAATACTTTTGAGTTCTGATACATACAACAATTACCACTATTATCTACAGACATAATTATCACATACCGTATGTACTCTTACTTTAGAAATAAATGCACGTTCTAATATCCATTAAATTATTTCATAGCCTGAAATTTCTCATAAACACTCTTTGTCGGACTTTTTTTAAATGAGAATAGTCCTCAATTATAGCACTAATGCTAAAAAGCCCGACGTACGGTGGGTGCGTAAAGCATACTAGTTGGGACCGTATTATTATTATGCAAACCTAAGTATGTACAGCGACCAATTACTAGTCTTGGAAATATCATATTTGATTATGGTAGGCTCCAATCAAATTAATCCACGCTAGGTTGTCTTGAAAAGTAATGGTAATACATGTCCTTCGAAATTGGGACAAATTGCATAAAAAAGTAGGCAAGAGAATGAAAATTATACACCCCTTGTAACTCTTTGGCACGTACATTTTTGACCCATTACCATACAATAATTGCGATTCCATGTACTATTTCATAAAGTGATAAAGACATTTTTAGGGCCAAAATGGTGATAGTAATAGGAGTGAGCAATTTCTAGCAGTCATGAAATGAAATCTGACAACCAGATCATTACATCACGAGAACTAATAGCATGATTTCATTGTTTCCATATGCGATTTTATTAGCATCCTGCCGTGCATGGCAAAACTCAAAAACCACATGCTTACTGCTTTACTTGAATGTGCAAAAGCTTCCATTTCGTCGAAGACATGTATAGCCAGGAGAGACAACCGGACCAAGATCATACCCAAAACATAATCCTTTATTAACCACTTACAGAAAATGAGGCAGTGTGAGTGAGATTGAACCCCACGCCTTATCACATCCATGAATATGATGTCGAAACAGGTTTGCATCGCCATGGAAAGTGCTTCACCTTAATTAGGGAGCACGTTAAGAGACCAAAGGTGCTTCCACCAATCTCTATGCTCAACACAAGAAGTAGAGGCCATTCTTATCGTAGCTCTAGAAACGATTGCCATCTCAGAGGGCTTCCCTGGCCCTCAATCAATGAGCAACACTGAAATTAAAGCCGACGTAGTATCAGCATCTGGCTCACTTGTGTGCAAATACAACTGAAAACTCCAACCTAATATATTTCAGACTGCTTCGAACCTGACAAAAAGGCGCATAAGGATTACTTGAGCCTGACTTAGGACGCAAAGATCAGAACCAGTGGCGAAGCAGAAAAATGAGGATACTGCCTCCAGAATAGGCTAGTCATTTGGAAAAATCAAGAATTCTCTGATCTCGTCGACTATTACTTTGAGAACAGCCTTCTCACTATGGATTTCTGCTTCGTGCTCGATGCGTGCCTCAAACGCACTACACATATTGAGTCGGTCCCTCCAAAGGTCCACGATGAGTCCTCTGCCGCCACCAGTGGAGGAAATGCGAAGAGGATTTACGCAAGAACTCTAAAGGAATTGAGGAATTTCAGTGCGGCGGAGGAGCCGTTCATGCAGGAGGATCAATGGCTTGTCCGAATTAAATTGAAGCTATGAGAAATGTGGTGGAAAAAATAAATTGCATTTTACAATGATCCTAGTCAGATTTCTCATCCAAATTTTTTGGATGGATCTTAATCAAACCATTTTACAAAATTAAGGCCATCTAAAAAAATAAATTAAAATTGAGATCATAAATCAAACCATGATAAAAGCTCAAAAACCAAACTACAATAAAATTAGGGTTATCAGCTATAATTAACCCCTTCTTAATATACATGTTTTATTGTTACACGATTATAGTTCACAATCAATAACCGCCAGTTATTGAACCGCAACAAAGCTAACCGTAACTTACAATGATGGTTACGATTACCGTCCGTTCAGCCTCTCTTGTTCTTGATTACCTTTTATAACAAATATTTTCGAGATTGTAATTTGAATAATATTGAATAATTAATTTTCTATTCAATGTTTGTTGTATTTATACAATTATGTATATTAATTAGTATATTTTTTGCTGAACCAATAACTGTGTTTCAACTTGATTAATAAATAACAATTAAGATCGAAAAACAATATAGAAAAATACAAATGCCAAATTTTTATGAATCACATCGTTCAGATTATCATGAACTTATATTTCAAACGATCAAACAAATCTGACTATGCAAACAGAAAAATAAGACAATCAAACAATTAACTTAAAGTCTCTAACCTATTTTAATTTGCAAATACAAAACAAAGCCTACAGAGGAAGATTTATCATGGCCAATCACTTATTAAGATAATAATTCTCAACCGGTCATAATGCGAAATTAGCAAGCACAAAACAGGCGTAAGCCTATTTCGTCACAAATGGTGCCCCTCAATTTATGAAAATATGTTCTCACAACTGTGTGCGTGTGCTTGTGTGAAGCAAAGAATCAGATAGAGAAAAAACACTAGCTTGCAAGGGTAGTCAGAAACTGCAAAATTTCCTCTAGCGAAAAGAAAGTATACTTACACTGTCACACACCATGGATTTCCAGAAAGCCTCAACAAATAAATTACAACACTACCACAGAGCCATTTTGTACACGGTGAGGGAAAATAGAAGAATAGTGGAACGCAGCATGATACCATCTTATATGATTACAATTGCAAAGCAGGTCAGCTTAAAATTGCATATCCAGCTTCACCAGCCGTAAATATCTAGATCTGGAGATCGTCCAATGACAACTCATTTGCATTCAACAACTTTAGTTTCTGTAAAAGAGAAAGAATCACGAAATAAGCTCCACGCAATCATTGTGCTAGTTCACAACATTTAAGTAAAAGAACCCAATAATATGGACACATGAAAGCATCAGATCATCCTTCTATGGAGATAGTATCTTGTTCTGCATCTGTCGAAGTTGGTGGTAACAGATTGCTACATCCAATTCTAGCAGGAAAGAATGGGGCAGGGGGGCACTAACATGGGAGGAATGGAATCAGGGCCTTCAACTTTAGGTTACCAATTAAATGGGGCTCTTTTCCTTTATTACAGTTCAAATAAACAACTCAATATTTGCCTTCCGGGCAACCATTTAAGAAAATACACACACATCCATCCAAATTAGCATTTCTGCAATGACATTTCTACTTCTGAGTACTCCCGGAACAATGACATTACAAAGCATAATAAACAGCATATGGATGTATGCTTTTCCCAGCAAAAGAGAACCAAGAATGAAGTTCCAACTATTGTGCAAGGGCCATACTAGTCATTCCATCAGTTCATTTATAATACTTGAGATCTTGATCCACCCTCATCTCTGATTATTATGTATGTATCCAGCCTAATATTGTATAATTCATCCAAAAGAGCCTTAGAGGGCTTAATCATGATCAATAGTGCAAAACAAGTTGACAAAATCATGTGTACTGCAGTGCAGTATAGAGTCTGCAAAAATGGAGTTATTAACATACAAAAAAGTTAAAGAGAAAATCTAATTGAATCCGATAGCCCCTCAAACCAGTAACTATATTCAATTTATATAGTCAATCTGCACTCGGTCTCTTACAGACAGAGTTTCAATAAATTCTTGAGGCAATGAAGTCTTTTACCGTAATAAATTGTGGGGATCATCGAGACTGGACGATCCTAGAACAATTTCTCTTTGCAACTTTGCTGATAATTTATGACACGCTCGTAACTGCAGAGAAACAAATTTCAGAAACAGAGAGAGAGAGAGATGACACAACTTAAATATTACCTCAGAACGTGTTGCCCCACCTACAATAAACACAAAAATTCGCTGACCCATCTTCTTGAAATCACTAGATGCGTGCCTTAAAATTGAATCGCTACAAGAAACAAATAAACGAAGACAATATAATTTGAAGGTGAAATGATGCGCAAGCATCAGGTAGAGTACATGGAAAAGATATGTTAAGAGACGAAATGCACAAGGCATGTTGAACTTAATAAGATAACATTACACATTTTTCAAAGACCACAATAAAGCCAAATTTTTTGTAACAACCACGAAAGATAAATTGAGACTTGAGAGTCAAATAACAAAAGCAAGACTCTGTAGATACCTTGAATACCCATCATCAGAGTTTCGAGGACGAGCCCATGTTGCTGTTCTTCTTGATCTCTTTGAATGAGGAGTGGGGATGTTACCTGACCTTGCTGCTGCTGCTACTGCTGCTGCCCGAGAGGATCCATGAATAGTTGGACTAGGTTCATTCATACATGGATAATCATTCCTAGGTAGTTCGCCTTTACTAAGTTTCTCCACAAGCTCCTGCAAGGCAACAGGAACCAGTTAGACAATACATTTATATTAGACTTCACATGGCACTCCGACCAGTATTACCACTAGTTTTCATCACGAGACACCTTATAATGCATAGAGAAACCCATCCTTAAAATGATAATTTCACTGAATAAATGGGTCACTACAATATGATCAACTTTCAGAATTTTAATTCAAGCCCCAAATCATGACAGGGTCAGATCTTTATTTCTTTACAAAATTTAATCATAATTATTATGAGAAAAGACATCAACCATTCATGGCCGTGGACTATAGTACATATACTGTTCAGAATATTAATGGATTCAGCATATTACTCTCAAACAAGTACATTTGAAGTCCAATCTCACGAGCAGGTTGCTATAAGACTAGATGGTATTTTTTAAGCTTGTCCAGTAGCAGTACAAACTGGCTGAGGCAAATCTTCAAGGAAGCAGAATGAGATGGTCCTTTCTACCAATAAACGGCTCAAAAGAGAGAGATTCCTACAATTGTTTATTAATTAGCTTCTTCAGAGAAAAACAGCAACATTCATATCTCCATTTGAGCTTCAACTGCATTACTCATCCAATATCATCCAAGAGCCAGAGCTACCATACATCTGCCCTACTTCACAAAGTCATAATTTGTAGTGTTACCTTACCTCTATAATAGGGAAAAAACGTGATAATTGCCATGGCACTTCCTCACCAGGTCTGTCTTTTCGGGCAGCATGCTTCTTCTGCAAACAAGGAAAAATGAAAATTAACTCTATTATCTGAAGCATCAAGTGTGGTTACTACAGCACAAGCACTTTTGTATTCACTACCTTGTGGACATCAAACTTGAGAGAAAATGGTACTATTGAGCTCTTTTTGGGATCTGATGATGACTCTAGCAATCTCATATTATAAACAGCAGTCGTATCATCTGGTGGTAGTCTAGCCAGCTGCATTTTGTGCAACATGATATTAGTTGTCATATTAAAGCTTTACCAAATTGCTTAATGGCTGCAAGCCTGCAAACACAAGAACCACCTCAAGGAAGGTACTTAAGACTTAAAAACATAAAGCCTGCCAAGTTAAGTAAAATAATAAAAAATAAATAGTTTTTTAAATAATAATAATAATAATAACAATAATAAAAATAATAATATAATAATAATTTAAAAAAAGAAGAAGTGGGCAACAAAATTTTGAAAGATTAAAGCAAAATATTGCATGAATTTTGCACTGTCAAGTCCAGAGAATTTGTATAGTATCTTGGGCTTATGGGAGGATTTGAAGCAGCACTACTTCAGCCTTCATTTTGTTTTTCAACAGTCGATACAAGGTGGACTAAAAGTAGGTCTTTAAAATAACGGCATGATTTTTCAAGACTAACTCTTGATCTTTGAGATTTTGATAGTGAGAAAGATGGTAGAAATCATCTTTGAGGCAGTAGTTGATTCTACAGTTGTATCATGATACCAGGCTACTTATCAGAAAATTATGGAAAGTATTACATTTATCAAGGTTACGATGGAATAGCAGTAGTGGAAATTTCCAGTGCTATATGCATTTTTTAGCCATCTACATATGAAAACGAACTTTTTAGCACTTTTTGGCTTAAGGTCTAAAAGATTTTTCATAAAGAAACACCAACACATCATCTTTTGGTCCAGAAGGCGAACTATGCTGTCCGGGCACATCCCTGGTACTCTAGAGTCATCTTCACACCGGACTTCTTTCATGTAGAAAACATGCAATATTTCTCATGCAAAATCAACACAAACGTGATCCTTATTGTGTAAACATGACCCCAGAAATGTGTAATTCATATCATGTGAACATTAACTCAATAGAACATGTTATCCCTACAGTGCAAGAGTGTTTGGTGAATAAAATTTAGAAAAGAAAAGATATTACAATACGATCGCAACTTTACTGAGGGTTTTGTGAAAGGTAGTGCATCATGCTACATAATAATTTAGTTGGGGTTAAGTTGGGAGTTGCATGGGGGAGAGGAGGAGGGTGGGGTGCAAGTTTTCATGAAAGGGTGTAGTTTGGAGGTGTTTACAAGTGCAGTGGGTGTGGGCATGCTCATACAAGGGTGGGTCGGGTGGTGGTCGGAAAGTTTACAAAGAGGGTGCTTATTGGACAGTAGGAGGTATGGGGAGCTTTTACATAACTGTTTACATGATTTATGCAGTTCTGTATAGGGGTTGATCAACATGACAACAACAAGGCTATATGGCAAGGGCAAGAAAAGCATATTCTAAAAGAAGTAGTAAAATAATCTTTTCACCATTTATAATGGCTATTTAAAAAATTTAGCACAGTTGACATTATTCTGCAGTATTAACAGCCACTGGACTGTGGTACAGTCTGCTGCAGTTAAGATTAACAAGACTTAAGAGTTTACATTTGCAAGGTTATGAGGCACAAGTCACAGCCCCTGGACTGTTAACATTAAAATTAAAATTTAGCACTAACCTCCATTAGTTTTGAGATTTTATCATCAGCAAACTTCTCAGGATATACGGCAGCATAAATCATCAATAACCGCAATTTATTTTCACGCGATACATCCTGCCAACAATTGAGTCATTGACCATTATAAATTACATCCGTCAACAACAGATAAGTTTCTTTACATTTTCAGCACAAAGTAAAAACAAAACTTGCCTCTTTTGCTCTAAGAAAATTAATAATATCTTTCGTTTCTGCATCTCCAAAACAAGATCCTGCTCTAGTTGACCAACTTCTTTAAGCCCAGATTCCTGATAATTTTGTTAATTTTCCTGCAATCTGAAGAAACATATAAGAAACTAGTCAACCCAGAAACCAAAATGGAAATAGTTAACTATTTTTGGAGTCAAGATACAGATTTGCTGCTTACGTTTATTCAACAATAATCTTTAACAATCAAGCTTATCCAGCGCAAGCATTACAAATTACAATATTTCAATCAACGAATCAATGTTATAGAAGCTTATCAAAGAAGTCTCGCTATAAAAAGGAACTATTCCATCTATGTATCAACTGATGGACTCACAAGCATTATATGAATATTTTAACCCAAGCTTTCTGTAACTTGTTCACTTCTCCAAGACCCTGATTATAATAATCTCTTTCCTAAGCTTCAAAATGCAATCAAAACGAGCAAATATATGCCATTTAGCTTTAACCAGTAAGCATTAGCAACACTTTCCAAAGTCATATTTACATGTAGATTTGAGTGACAAGAAAGAACATGATGAAATATATAGCAAATAGCATAGCTATATTTAAAGATAATATCTTAGCAGATGGTTACAAAACACCTCTCATGTGACAACATGTTGAAGTAAAATCATCAAAAAGTTCCAGCAAGGAATACACAGAGACTCACATCAACATGGAGGGAGAGCTTTTCAATTTGTTCGCTATATTGAGGCAAAGCTTGAACCATCTTTTGCAAGTCCCGAGTAGACAATTCACCACCAGATCTGCATATTTAACTTACATAATAGATACACATAGTACAAGTACTGGCAGGACATATATATTTTATACCATCACTACAATACAGAAGCAGGAAAAAGTGGGACGAGAACTTTGCAATTATTAAGGTTTTTACTAAAACGTCTAGATATAGCCATATAACTGAACTATGTACTCCATGAAACTAAGACGCCATAGGTGACATTTTGTTGAGACTTCTCCATTTGAAATTGATAATCATAATCATAATTCACTTTTGATTGGATGGTTGAAAGTTTCAAATTTTGTCCTGCTACACTTGATACAACTTTAACTGGTAACATGACAAATTTTTAAAACACAAAAAAAAAAAAACACAACTTTAAATAGAAAAACAGAGATATGCAAAACCTTCAGCTCTTTACACAACCAAATGCTCCAAGACAATTTTAATCCACATTCAAAATGGGAAGGATAGAGGGCGGGACGGTCTTACAAGGTGATTGAGGCTAATAGTTCCAATTGAAATAAAACTACATGATTGAAAATATCCGTCATGTACAAATAACATGATTAAGGTTAAATCCTAGCTAATCAACTGATCAATAACAATAACGACATTAACATTATTAACAATTAAAAACAACAACAACAATAGTAATAACTGTAGCCCCTTGGATATTATGCATAAAAATGGCTACCCAGACCAAAGTATAGCTATATCTTTGTAGCGTAAAAAAAAAAATAGTCGGCAGAAACATGGATATAGGTTAAACGTCCCTTGTAAACTAGTAAGATATCTAATATATTTAATGATAAGTTGAGAGATTAAATATCTAACTCCCCAGCAAGCAAATTGACAGATATAAGAGTATTTCAAAGTAAAAGTTGACATAGATTCTAAGGACCAAATTTTTCAGGAAGCAACCAAAATATATATATGCATAACTAACCAACCTTGAACCATGAATTTGTGCAGCCTTATTTTTAGATACAAAGTTTGTCATTTTCTCATGCAGCCGCTCACTTGCCTGATAATTGAGTAAAGCAAATACAGAAATTGAGTGAAATCTCTGCAAGACTGTTCACTAAAAATATACGAGGGTCCTCCATACATACATCAGCTATATGTGCATGTCGGAGCTCTAACCAGATAGGGTCATGATCCTCCAAAAGAACCTCCTTCTTCTCCGGGCGACCACCTGTCTTGCTTGGAACCTGATCAATAGGATTAATTAACATGGCTGAGGAACTTCGAAATTTTCATACAACAGACTGTTAGGATCTCAGAGACACTACCTCATGGATGTATTTATTTCCTTCCATATTTAGTAAATCATGGCACATGGCATCATATGTCCATTCATGTATAATCGGAGCAATCTGAACATGAAATGTAAGTATGTCATACAAGAAAAGGTAAACTGGAACCCTCGAGTATATGAGAATGAGATAATGAGATATCGGGCAGCAAATAGAAAGCTACAAACCTGGTCCACTGATCTATCTAAGATAAGCAGCTCGCATGTCTCTAACTGGGGAAAGTTAGAAGGTTGGCTTTATATTTCATCAGATTGTTCCAAACAGCAGCAGCAAGCTTTGTAGTAATTAGATCACGAAAAGTAGTCATTGTAGTAGGGTCAAGGGATTTAGCGGCACGGTAACGCACATATGGGAACTCCTGTTACATCAGAATATGATAGAGGTCTTCACTCTGAAATTGCTGATGCTATAGGCCAACATTTAGGGCTTCAGATAACGTACCCTTAGAGAAGCAAATACTGTAGCTATTCGTGTCCCCATCACATTCAAACATGCATCACCTCTACGAGCTTTCTTCATCCCGAAGAGATCCTCAAGGGCTCTCTCATTATCAGTGATGAAACCCTGAAGCAATAGCCAATTGATAAAAGATTCACTGCATTTATTGTTGAAATACATAGATCTAAATGGTCATCCTCTAATATAGCATGACTTATTTTACATCTTTGCTTGTCATTGTCAAACCATTCAACTTATTCTGAATCAACTATTTTCTTGCGAATAATAAAAGGATCATGAGAATGCTAGATACAAGAACTTCCACAAAAAAAGTCTTAAGGATTATATACCTGGCTATCTATGGCGAAATATTCCAAGTTCATCTGTACATTTCAGATTCAAAATAAGAATATGTACTAGATCTAACATTAGTATAATGTGTATGGACATTGAGAGCGAAAAGAGAAGGACAAAAACACGTAACCTCTCTTAAGGCACCAATGCGAGATAAAACACTTCCATCCTTCTTTATTTGGGCAACCAATTCCCGGGAAACAGGTGAACTGAAGAAGACAAATGCCCTAGTTTCCGGGGGGAGGGGGAGTACATAAAACAAAGAGATCATGAGCCCAATTATTTTTTCTGCAGGCGATAGCCGCAGATAACTCTGGAAATGTAAGTTGGAAGGATTCGATAAAATTGTAGAGGAACACCTAAAAAGAAAGGACATAAAATTGACATACTTTCTGTACAATGGCGATTTTCCAGACATATCAGAAAGGAAGATAACAATGCTGCACCATTAAGAAAATGAAGGATAAGAGCAAGAATGAGAGGCATATAAAGAACAAGAAACATTAACTAAAAGTTATCTACAAGAACTTTATAAACAAAACATAAAAGAGAAACTTAGAAGGAACGGCTGAGTTGAAGGGCTCCATGCACTATGCTAGCAGCCACAGCATTAATTGGGTAATTAGCACAAAAAGTCTGAAATTTCAAAGAGCAAGTAATTAACAACCCTTCCTTGAACTGCTGGCAGTGGCATATAAAGCTCTCACAGCATTTGACCATGAAATACAAATAAATAAAACCGTTTGAGTATTTTTCTTAGCAGTGTAGCTAAAGTACATTAGCCATCCAAATTCAACGAGGAACAAGAGTGCAATTTGTGAAGGGCCATGCAAGGGATCAAATATTTACCCTATATCATATATCTCTCCTCAAAAAAATTCCGGATGTAGATATGATCTTCCAACTTGGGCTACCTCCAAATAACCCACGTAAAATTCTTTATACATGTGTAAACAACAATGCAGCACTGATAGCTATTGCTTTGGGCAAGTGGATAGTGTTAAAGGTAGAGTAAAACCTACTATGCTAATAAAGACTGATTAGTGAGTGCAAAATGCAACCTCTAACTCTTTGGACATAGGTCATATTACAAGAAAAATACAAAAGAATGTGACATCTTGGAAGCTTTAAGCCGGGAATGGAAGGTCAAAAGCTTGTCTAGGATACACAAGCTTTTTGCATTTTTACCATGTCAAGGGGCCCTAATAGGGTCAGCACTTGCCCCAATTGGCATATAAGAGAAGGAGTTTTCTAATCCTGCTATAACTAAAAGAAATTAAATTCCCAGTCTTTTCATGCCTAGCTAACTAAGAACTGAATACTCTTATCTGGTCTGATCATGGATTTTCACCCTAATAAGATTATTATTATATTGACCATCATATATCGGGCATCACATAATCCTTAAAATTGAGAACAAGAAGTGAGAAAGGCAAAAAACAAGTGAAATAACCCAGGTGAAATATTTTCTTCAGTTTTTTATTGGAGTAGAAGATTCCCCTAAAGCTTCATGAGTTGAGGTAGTTCATAGGATGTTCAAGCTAACATATTGGTGTTCGATTCATTACATATCTATTCTTCTCTGAGTTTACATTGTAAGAACCAATCATCAATATAGCAATAATCAAATCAATCTTTGATATATTCATAATAAAGGCAAGTAAAGATCCCAGAAAAATTTAATCAACTGAGAATTCCTAATGTATTTCTAAATAGATAGCAAATACATTCTCAAGAAGGAAAAACTACACATAAATGAAACTTTGACTATATAAAGTTGAAAATGACAAGTAAGATCCTTATAATAAAATAATTATTTTATGATATCAGAAGACCTTATCCTATAAAGACCTCTTAATCCAAAGAGGACAAATTATTCAAGAAATAATACCCTCTTTTCAGCATCAGCAAATTTGGATCCCCAGAGTGGTCCTTATAAGTTATAATATATTCTTGTTGCAGTAAGGAATGGCAATCATCATTAGAGCACACACAGGTGTATTAGAATGTATAGCCTATACCCATATAATCACAGAAGACATACAGCCAACAAAATACTCTTGATTTTCACCTTATATGTCCTTGAACATCAAGACCCCAGCTGATTCACCAAAACTGCCACATATGATTCATTATGGTCCATATATTACAGAAAAATCTGGTTTATAATTTTGTGAATGTCAAATAAGGCTCAAGTAAAATATGTAAGATATGGATTATGGAATGAAGCACAACTTCATAGATGACCGGCTACATTTACTACTTCAACCCGTCACGTATAATATATCTGTCACATACCTTAGAAGAGAGTTTCCTTTACCACTTCTTACCCCTACTATTCTTGATTTTACCGGTTTCCTACTATCATAAACACTACCATAGCACCTTCTATTTACATAATACTCCTAACATCATCGCATTTTATGTGGATGATGAAAAAGAATATCAAATAGAACTCTGTAGAAGTCTCTCAATTTGAGAGAAAAATCACTATCTTTATGGACATATTGTGAATTGTGATTAAATGATAGGAGGTTGCATGTCTTATGCACACAGAGAGTGCCTACCTAGATATTGGTGTTCTTTACAACTTTAGCTAGAGTAAATGCATGGTGCACCTACAGACGGGATTTAGGACAACAATTTTTCTTAGTTGCTTTTCATCATTTTCCCCCCAGAAGGATGCATGATATCTGTCATAACACCAGATTAAGTTCAGTAACATAACCCTTCCTGCTTTCATATGCGACACTTATCACATGGGCGTCTTTGGATGTGATCGTATGCTAAAAATAATCTTATCTAGAATGCACATCTATCTTTCAAATATGGGCAACCATATCAGACTAGTGGAATTAGAAGGCTGCCAAAGTGCTGCGACTTGATATCTTCAAAATCGCTAAACCTAGAATTCACTACTATCATCACAAAACAAGATAGTATGATTCTGCTCCCTCACAACCATAACTTACTTATTTGCTTCGCTAATTGAAGGCAGGAAAAAATGGAAGAAATGGGTAGATTCCTCTGAAATATTTGGAAAGATGATCATGTCTCTCATGCAAGACAAGAACCACATAACCACAGTGGCATCAAACGGCTTGCTTCTAGATCACCAGTTTTATAGTTTCTGCTAACAAAATCATGCACTACAAAGCTACCAAAATGCCATAAAATTATATGTTAATTCACCTTCACTCATTAGAAGCAATAATAGTTAGAAGAAAAAAATGAAAAGAAGGATTGATCTATGATGAAAACTTTTGTGGCAGTCAACAGACTTGCTTCATTAGGGTCTGATAACTTTCATGTAAGGATGCTCTGAGCTCATTGGCTTACTTGTTCAAATTATTTTGCAAGCCCTATAGGCCATAGTCTTACTATCAGGATGATGCAAAAAACCAAAGTCAGATGATGAAACGGTGAACTCCCGTACTTTTCTTTGGTTGGTTGGACGAAATATATGGCATCCATGGATGGCAAAGGTTGTCTTCGTTTGTGTATATCTTCCACCACTGCAGCAGGTTAGAGAACATTGTTACTCCTCTATCTCAAGAAATGATTGCATTTATCTGTATCATAGTGAATCTTTCCAACACTCAACTCTTAAAAAGATAATTTAGATTACTTTTTGTTCCATAAAAACTATAAAGCAGTGAACTGCAGCAATTGGGAATCAAATGCCTGTTTCTTCTTTCCAGAAAAATAAAATTATAGATTATACTAGACACGGAGTCCAGACAAACTAATTCATAATGCTTCCACCAACTTATAATAAATAAAAACTGCACGGACCAAAAAGATCACTACACATCCTGAGCTTTTCTACCAGTCTAAGCATAAAGATAACACGCCAGACTACGTTTTCATAGCAAGGCATATGGAGATGTTCGTATGAACAGATATGAATAGATATTCAATGCACAAATTGGGGAAACTACATAAGTTGTGAGAATGGCACAGACATGTAAATTCTAAAGGCCAAATGGCCAAGTAGCCCACTAAATTGCTAGCACAGTAGCACGGAGAGCATTTAGTACCTGAAATATTTGGTTAGCCATTTAAAAGAAAGAATATGGATTTGAAGTTATTGCTTTCATAAGAAAGTAAGTTTCAACAAGTTCCGTTCTGTAAATTTCATAATCATATTTTCACTATCTTTCTGATGAGAATTGACAAAATAATTGTCATTGTTCTTAATGTTGTCATTGTTTTGTTGTTATTAGATAATTAGATTATCAAATATCAACTAACGGTCTCTCATACAACCTGAGCACTGAGTTCTATATAGGGTTTACATGCATATTAATGAAACATTGTGCAAGTAACAAGCACTCACATAAATATATTCTTTGTGAAAAATATCCTCATGGCCATATATAAAGATAATATCATGACATAGATGTAGGAGAACAACAAAAAGCAAACAATAGTGTCAAGGATAAAAAGAAGAAAGATACAATTTCTCTCTGAGACTGGCCTTCTATTTCTTACATGAAACTCCTTCCTCTGTGATATCTGCCATCTTGCACGCGTAAGACATTATTTTAACTGTTAACTTGTCCATAATGAGTACCTACATGTCAAGGTATCAGAACAGGAAGGTGACAAAACTTCTAGAAAGTTAGGGTTTAAGGGGCATCACATGATAGATCAAAGGGAAATTTAAACCCAATGATATGTTTTCTCATTTACAACAATAGTTGATTATAATCTGTGCTGGATCATGGATGGTTATGTGCTCTCCTGGTAATATAAATATTTGGTATATTACCATTTTCTACAATAGAGTTAGAGATAGTGACACAATAAAATCTTATCAACTTTCTGAATTTAAGAGAAATAATATGTATTCTTTCTACCTTCCAACTCGACTTTGAGTCCCCAGTTTTGGCTGATCGGAGCATTTCATACAATAATCCTGTGTATGCCATAGAAGAAATTAGTAATTTCAGAGAATTTACAGAGGACAAACAATATACTATGAAGCACCAATACGAATACGAATACGTGATACGATACGATACGAAAATACGTCAATCTTCTAAAAATTCAAATACGAATACGTTAAAAATACGTTTATATTTTTATTATATTTTTATATTATATTAATATTATTATTACTATTATTATTATTAAATTCATGTAGAATCGTGCATATCAAAATTCAAAATAAAGTAATTAACTAGTTAATTAAAAATCTCAAATAATAAGAAGATGGCCGAATGGAAAATCACAAATACAAAAAAGAATCAAAATGAATGGCAGGAGATGCCGAATGGAACGCCTCGGCAGCTACAGTAACGCAACAGTAACACTGTACATCAATAGTGTTCACTGTTCAGCAACAGTGTTTATTCACTGTTCAGCAACAGTCTCCTCCTCCTTGAGGCTAGCACAGGCGAAGTGTGAAAAAGTAAAAGGTATTCTTTAATTTTACTGTTTTTTGTGAATAAAACCCTAATATACGTATTTGTCTTTTTTAAAAACGTATTTAACCGTATTTAATACGTATTGCATTTATTAAAAAAATAAAAAAATAAAAAAACGTTTTTAATACGTATTTTAGACGTATTTAAAACGTATTCGTATTGAATACGTATTTTTAAATACTTACCCTATTTTCACGTATTGGTGCTACATAGACAATATATAAATGTAGCTTGCCATTCCAACAAATTACAATGATAACCACCACTAGAAAGATTTGCATAGAACAAGCTAAGACCTACACCATGACATCAGCAAGCATAACACCGGTCACAAGAAACTGAAAAAAGAGATTAGAAAATTTTGATTGCTGGACCAGGAAATATGAACTACAAAATCATCTAATGTTGTACAAGTAGAATAAGAACTGAAACAGACTGAAGCTCAATGATAGTCTTTAATGTATGAAACAACAGACGTTAAATCTATAGTAGGATTCAGTTCCTACCTTATCAGTGGTTTTTTATCAGGATTTGTTTAGCAATCAACAGTTTCTACAAGTGGATGGTAGAAAGAAATTTATACAGACTAAAGCTTCAGAAGTTTTTAACTCCGGCTTAATGATATTCTTTAGTTAATGCATCAACAGACGTAAAATAAATAAATAAATAAAAAATTGGCGATTGAATTGGCTATCTTAATAATGGTGTTTTATCAGGAATTTGTAGCATCAACAGCTCCTACAAGTAACCAGTAGAAAAAATTGATACAGATCAAGCTCAGAAGCTATTCAAGTTCTGGTGCTCAATTCTGTAATCTATAGATTCTATACACCAACAGACACTAAACACTATATGGCAGTTCAGTTGGCTATCTTACTGGTGGTGTTTTAACAGAACTTGTATAGCAATCCACCAACTTCTACAAGTGACCAGTAAAAAAAAACTGATGTAGACTGAACCTTCAGAAGTTTTTCAAGTTCTGGTGCTCAATAATATTCTTCAAACTATGCATTAACACATTAAGAAATATAAGCGAACTAATTGTGCTATCTTATCAGTTTATTCAGGATTTGTAATTTGTTTGGGACTCAACAGTTTCTACACGTGATAAAGGAGTGCAATCTGTAACTAAAGCACAGAAACAATTAGACAATCAAGTTAGCACAAATATGTTTGAAATAAGTAGCCAAAGCTTTTAGCGTATGCAATATATTCGTGTCTTTCATGAGCACTGGAAAATCAAGTGAAGGCAAAGTCCTAAAATGCACTGTTGTTTTCTTTCCTAAGAAGGATGGTCATTTTCTTGCTTTTCAAAATAAAAATTGGGATCGGCAACATATTCTGAAAGGAGTAAAAGCATATTCCAGAGAGTGGACATACAAAAAGCCTCCTGTCCTGACAAAACTTTTTATGAGAAACGTACTTTTCTAATATGCTACGTTATGCTACAAAAAAGCTCCTTCTCTACCATCTCAATCAATATCCGTGCCTTTCATAACCAATTTACACTATTTCTGATCCTAGAAGAGTCTATTTAACAATAAATGAAAAACGATGTACTAAAATATATCCTCTCTGCGTCAGAAATTAATGATCTTGAATAACCAGAGACGCTGACATCTCACTTAATTGTCTAATGGAAAGACACAACTATGTTCAAGAAGTTGTGAACTAATGTTGGACCTGCATTACTTATCAAGTTGTGTTCATGGTCAAGAGTGCTGACAATGCAAGACAGATGTCGCCAATGATGCAGCATATAATTATAATGTTATGGTGGCAAACTCAAATTTGAACAAGATAATTCACAATAAGACCCATGCTAACACTGTTCATGAGAAGTATCAGAGAGGCATTACTATTAGTAACTGAAAACGACCAATTTTTTCTTACTGCAACTGAAAGGAGCTTTGGTGCCCTTAACACTCTGCCTCAAGTGAAAATCAAAACAGAATTATAAGTAATGTATAATATTAAAAGATATCCATCAATCATTTGCACTGGAAACTTGAATGCGGTTTTCTCAGTCGATCTAAATCAATCTAAAGCCTCCAATCCAAACAATAATTTTCGCCTCGCAAATTGCTGTTCAACGATATTCAAAATCAAAGTAAAAAACGACATTGAGATCAAGTAATACAGAAAAACAGATACCACCTGATACAATCACGGAAAGAAAACTAAAATAAATCCCGCGAGCTTTACACATAACACGCATTAATCTCAAAAGAAGAACCACAGCGTCTCACTCAACTCAATCACATGCACAAACCAACTAATTCCAACACACACTCTGAAAATACATATAGGTCGCAGAAAAGAGGCCCAGCGATGCAAAATTGACTTACTATCTCGGCTAATTTGGCGAAAATTCTTGTACTCGCTCCCCTGCGACGACGTATCAGAATCAGACATCGACATGGCGATAAGATTGTTATTTCTAACAGCGAGAGTTTATCTTTTTCCTTCTCTGAGGATCAATCAATGCACAAAATAACGTTGTTGATCCTGATTTCTGGTTGTGGATTGTAGAGAGAGAAAGAGATGTTTTCACTTTTCAGGGAAGAAAAAGCAAGACAGAAATGGCATTTATATTCGGGTTTTGCGTGGGTTTGACTGTTCGACCCCGATTGTTGAATTTCCTTAGAACCAAAAGCAAGTCCAATTCAGGGTCGGGCTGGTACCCAATCTTTCTCTTTTTCGTGGGTCTTTCCTTCAGCTGATTTTTATTTATTTCTTCATTTTATCTTTTGCTTCTTTCAACCTTAAGCCAAATTCGTTTCAATATTATGGAAGAAATACCTTTTATTTTTGTGAATGAGTACATATAGATGAAGAAATGCGTCAGACTAATTATGTATTCTACGTGAAATTTTCATGAATCTTGATTCTTATTTTTCTAAAATTGCAATTCTAAATTATTTTTTTATGAAATTTCACCAAATGAAAATCTATAGAAAATAATACTAGTTATACTTTCTCAATAAAAAATCCACTTTAATTAATGGAGTAGTTAAGATTAAATATGATTCGAATTGCACTATCAAATTTAATTTGGTCAAATAGAAGTTTATTTAATTTCATTTGACTGAATAAGTAATTTTATGTAGGAAAATACTTGGCAAAAAAATTGTAATTTTCAGTTCTATATATGAAAGAAACTTGGCAAAAAGAAACAAAACTCAAGACAAAATAACATTTCAGTGTACAATTCCTTAAATGTGTTAGGCATACAAAAACTTGCTGTAAATTTGTAACCATCACCAGACAAAAAATATGCTTGTGTTCCAATTTGACGTGATTGCAAAATTCCACTTGTTAAAATAATTAGAGAATAGAAATAGTTGTAACTAATAAATACAGATAGTATCATAAAACAAGATTTTTTTATTATTATATATATATAATATTATCATAAAAATTAATTTGTTATTATATATAGAATATATCGAATTACTTGCAATAAATTGGTAAATATATGAATATATTTAATTTGATATACATTAATTTGTTTGATTTTACAAATAAAAACTTAATCCAAAATTATATTTGTGGAAATGGATTAACAGTATTTAAATATTAATTTGTTGGGATGTGGAGTTTAATTGAGTCGGTCTTGGCAACAACATATATATACGGCTTTGAACAAACATGGCAGGGGACGCAACTTACTTTGAAGTCTGCTACTAGAAGCAAGATCGTACAAGACTACCAGAAATATCATTTGAAATCAAATTAATACTTGTTTGAATTCTCTATATTCTTACAACTATGAATACAGAAGGTGTTGGGATCTGAAGAACTCAATTAGAATTAAGATAAATGTTTTGGGTGCCGAACGTGGATCACACCACAGTAAAACTGTGGGCTAATAATCAATTTCTTTCAATATTATTTTCCACGTCAACTATGGCCGCCATTTAATTATATTCTATTCATATTTTTGGGTGTTGATGTGTAGGCGTGCGTGCACGCGTAATAGGGTGTTTAGTTTGGATTATACCTAGGTTTACATATATAAAATTGATATAAGTTAATCCACTGTTATTTTAATAGACTATAAACAATTATAAGCATGTTTATTCATGTAAAATTCAGAATATTCAACCATATATAATATTAATATAATTAATTACCCAAAGTAAACTATAAGATAAATTTATCTTTATCGGTCTAAATTCTAGACATGCGACACCTTAATAAAACACTGTACCAATAAATTAATGGCAGATATTGCATTGGTAGAAATAGCAAAATATTAGGTAATAAATCTTAAAGATTTATTGGAATTATAGACCAAACATCCTAATCCTAATCTTGTAATTTTGATTGCTTGCACTAATCAGGTTACCCCAGTGATAAACTATTCCAGCGTTGACAAACCTTGTTTAGACTACATTATAATTCCGTTTGAAAACAAAGGTAAAATACATGGAAACCAATTCACACGTCGGATTGATTTTCAATGGTTTTGACATTATTTTTCTCCCATGATGCTTTCTGCCTCATTTATAAGCCCATCTTCTAACCTTTTTTGCTTCAATCACCATATTGAGCTTTGAAGGCAAAGAAAAGCATAACTTGGAAAACAAGGTAAAAAATGAAGCTAGTTTGGTCGCCGGAAACAGCATCTAAGGCATATATCGATACCGTAAAATCAGTTAATACGACGCAGTGTGAGGAATCAAGTGGGGCGGAACTCATTTCCGCCATGGCGGCCGGATGGAACGCGAAACTAGTCGTGGAGACGTGGTCGCGTGGAGGCGTTATTGCGACGAGCATCGGCCTCGCCGTCGCGACTCATCACAGCGGGGGCAGGCATATATGTGTCGTCTCTGACGAAGAGTCGAGGGCGGAGTACGTAGACGCCATGGCCCAATCGGGATATGTAGCCGACGAGGTTATAGTTAAGGAAGGCACGGACGGACTGGAAGGAATAGATTTTCTAGTTGTTGATTGTAGGAGGGATGAATTTAGAAGGATGGTAGGGGTTGCTAAATTGGGAGAAAAGGGGGCTGTTTTGATATACAAGAACGCCGCCTCCAACTTCAGCTGGCGGGCCATGCTCCGGGGGAAGTCGAGGATCGTCCGATCGGTGTTTTTGCCTATCGGGAAGGGCGTCGGCATCGCTCATGTGGGTGGAACCTCGGCTGGAACAAAGGGTCGAAGTAGGTGGATCAAGGTTATCGATCGGCAATCAGGCGAGGAAGTTGTCTTTCGAAAATGATCATTTGTTTGTAGAAAAAATGCTGTTAATGGGCTTGAATGTATGATTATTTGCTTCTTTTCGCACGTTATTTTGGTAGATTAGTGGAAACTTGGTATAATGTTTATATATATATACTTGTTTGTAACCTATCCAGTTTCGACGGAAAGTCACTTTATGTATTGATTGATAATCACTTTATATTGTTTTTTTGTAGTCATGGTAAATGAAACAGCATATATATGAGGACGATGTGTTAGGATTTGACCGTAGATCTTCAAAGTAATAAATTTATCATAGATCTTCATGATCAAATAGTTGAAAATGATTCATATTTTATATGTTAAGATTGACTTATATTTGATCCAATTCTTATTGTATTTCATTGATTTCGATGGATAATCATTTTACGTTGTAATTTATAAATATAAATTTAAGAAACAACTTCATACTTGGCTAGGGTACAATAACATTTAGTTTTTGATCGGGTTGAAATTTTTTATTGTGACGGAGCACAACATTAATGATCTGAAACAATAAAGCTAGAGTTTAGTCACCGTACCTATCTAGAATGTATATGCTTATGTTTGTCCGAAATTATATTAAAAATGATTTTATCTCGTCTCAAATTTTATAATAATACTCGCTAATTACTAAAACTTGTTTGAGTTTATAAATATAAATTGTTTTAATAATTAGTTATCCATCAAAATAACAACCAAAACATCACAAAGTAAACATTAATAATAAATTACAAAAGATTACAAAATCGAGAAAATTCCATGTAACATATCGATTAATGTTCGGACCCATTTAGATTTTATATATATACTCGAAGATGTCTCAGACCTAATTTTAAAAAGTATTTGATTGTTCGTTCTTATTCCAAACTTGCATAGTAACTTCCATCAATCACCCAAAATCGTTTAATTTATAAAATTATAAATAATTAAATATAAATTGTTACATTAATTAGTGATCTCTCTTAATAAAATCAGAATATTACAGAGAAAATTTAATTAAAAAATAGTATAAATACTCGTTAATTTTTCGTTCTTATCACAAAATCATATAGTAATACCCGCTAACTCCCCAAACCCATTTGAGTTTATAAATATACTTTGTTATAATACTTGGTTATTTTGGCTTAATAAACCAAAGTATTATAGAGTAAACATTAATAATAAATAGTATGCACACAAAAAATATTATGAGATTCCAATTTAATTATGTTTTCCAATTCGTGAAGTTTTCTAAAAACTCTATTAGTGAATCGAAATAGTGAGGTTGCATTCATCCACCGGGACACATCTACAGTGTTTATATTCATACTCGTCCCAACTCCGGTTAAAAGATTGTACACTACTCGTTCTCGTCTCAAACCTGTATAACAATGCTTGCTAATTTATAAATATAAAATATTACAATAATCGATCATCCGTTGCAATAATACTCAAACATTACAAAGTAATCATTAATAATAAATAAAACAAATAGCAAAAGACTAAGTAATGAACACAGTTATAATCTTTTGTAACTACTGGTGAATTTGGTTATGTTTTACTTATTCAACCGATGAGTTTTGTATATTTCTTTATTTTTTCTATTGACTTCCTTCGATTAATTTCAATAAAAATAAAATGACTTTTCTCAGTTTCAGTAAAACTTTTGGAACTATCAACCGTAATTTCACCATAATGTATAAACATGCTTCTTTTTTCGAACAAAATAGTAATATATTTTCAAATTCAATATTTCATTCTTTCAAATTTTACTATATATCTTTTATTCAAAATCAAAAATACAATTTCTTACTTTCTATATATACACACACGCATGTGCGCGTATGATTTTATTAATTTAATTATAAGTTTGTATGTTTGGGTAATAATATTTTATTCATTTAATTTGTAAGGTATATATAAACTTATATAGTTCAAAAAGTTATGAGAGTTGTAACTAAGAAGATTTAATATATCTATTAAATATTCCTAACTAATTCATTAGGTATATGCATTATTTTATTTTTACTATAATTCACTACCTTTAATAATAATATTATCTCTTCGGCCTATAAGTTACATAAGGTCAAAAATAAAAAAAAATTAATTGATTTGATGATGGTATGACATGTATTTAATAAATTTTAAGAATATTTATCAATACTTTGTTTGGTTTTTCTTTTTAAAATTTGTGTAATTTGTAATTTTTGCATAGAAAAACTTTTTATGTATATTGTTATCATCATTTTCTCTTGGTAACTCCAATCCAATTTTGTGCAAATGAAAATGAGATGACTCTGATTTCCTTACCTTCATGTTTTGTTTTTTCTTATATCTCGTACTCAAAAAATCATGGAAGAAGAATAAGAGATTCATGTAAGTAAAAAGTCTAGAATGTATATACATGTAGCCTTCTCAAATTCAATTAATAAGTACTTTTATTACTTGATCTTTTCTTAAACCCGTATAATAATACTCGTAAATTATCCCAATCTATTGAATTTATAAATATAAGTTGTTATAGTAACTGGTTATATGTCATAACAACAATCCGAACATTTAAAAAGTAAACAATATACAATAAGTAGAATAAATGACAAAAGTTTAAAAGTTAGAAAAAATTCAGCATAGGTATGTTGAGTAATGCTCGGACATGTTTAGAATTTATGCACCCGTACTTACCGTTTTCATCTCACACTCGTACAATAATACTTGATAATTATCCAAATCTATTTATAATATATCTAAATATTAAATATAAATTGTTAAATAATTGATTATCAATCTCAATAAAATTCGAATAGAATATAGTAAAATTTATAGTAAAGAGTATAAATACTCGCTAATTACCCGTTCATCTCAATGTACAGTAATACACACTAACTTAATTCCAAGACTATTGTTTAAAATGATTGTAAAAATTATATCATTTTATTTATTTTTTAGATTGTGAAATCTCATGAGAAATCGATGTGCAATTAAAATTGTATCGTTTAGTTAGATTTTAAATTGATGAAGTCTAATAAAAAATCGATATTCCAAATTTGATATAAGCAAAGTTTGTACAAGAATATATTTTTTATTTAGGTTTTGAATTGGTAAAGTCTCATGAAAAATAGACTGTGGAATTTAATTATAAAACTTGTTAAGAAAATGTACCAAAATATATTGTTTTATTTAAATTTTTAATTGTCGAAGTATATGAAAAGTAGATGTGAGATTCAATTATCTTTTATTTAGGTTTACAATTTGTGAAATATCATAAAAACTCGATGTGAAATTTGGCAAAATCGTATAATAATACCCACTAATTATCCAAAAAAAAATTATATAATAATGTAGTTAATAAACTATTAAGCTGACGAAAATAATTTGAAAAACAATTAATTCAAAAGTTTTTTTATTTAGATATATTAAATTAAATTAACTATTTATTTGATCAAATTAAACTGGTGGTGGAAAATTGTATAATAATACTCAATAATTATTCAATTTTGTTATTATTAAATAGTGTAGTAAATAAATTATTTGGCCAAAACAAATTGAAAAAATAAATTATTTAACAAAAGTTATTTATCTGGTCAAATTAAATTAAAAAAACTATTTATTTGACCAAATTAAATTGGTGGTATAGTTTAAATATTATTAATATCAATCACTATACCGACTATTAAAAGTGAAAATTTGATTGAGATTTGAACAATAGAAATATCATTATATATTGGTTCTAATTTGGCTATTACTATTAATTAGGCCAAATACTAGTAAGAATGAATATAGATTAGTTATGATATCATTGAAGTAAAATGAAATATGAACTACTGCTATGCAAAACCTATGGAGCTTATTATGGTATTCCTTTTCTTTTGTGAGATTTTACTGCCTGAGGAGGTTTTGCTCACAAAATGTTAATGAGGTCATATAACCACCTCTTCTTGAATTGTATTTCCAAGATTAGAACAATAGAAATATCATTATATATAGGTTCTAATTTGGCTAAGTTTCATTAAGAAATCAATGTGGGATTGGAGAGTGCTTAGAATGCATAAAATGGATATTTTAGAAAAATAAAAATTAAAAATTGATAAAAATCCACATAGGATTGAAGATCAATGTAATGCCTCCAATATCTATATATAATAAATAGATATTGATGAGAAAACAATGTGGGATAAGAGATGTAAGAAAAATTATAATAAATGAGATTTGAGAAAATTATGAATGAAGAGATTATGTGATGTCAAATAGGAAGAGATAACACTAAATCCTTAATTCTATTATATATTGATTCCTACGAAATCTCTAATTGAACAAAGAAGTGAATATGTTAGTTTAGATGAACTCATGTATTTCTCACTAAATTTAATAATATTTGAATTTCTTTACCCATGTTCAGTTAGGAAAAAACTGATTAAATTTCTCATATAAAAGACGATGTTAGAGTTCATTTCTTCCGATTTGATCTAAAAACAACAACCGTGAGATATTTAATATAGATCATTATAATTAAACAATACAATTAAGTAAGATTCATTTTAAAAGAGTGTCCGCTAGAATATTGGTGAGAGAAAATGTGAAATTGGAAACGATATAATTAATTTCTAATTATTGTGTTTAATTTCCTTACCATTATGACCATAATGAATTCCGTAATTGATGAATAGGTAATAAATTTGTTCCTAATTTAATTCAATTCCAATTTCGAAGCTCAATTATATACTTACCTCAATATTATCTTAGACTATTATTTATGGTAAATTCATTAATATCTTCCAAAATTCATACAATCATTTCTATATAGCATTAATTGAGAATAATAAATAAATAAATATTATAATATATGAATTAAGAATGCATATAATATGGATTTAAGATAAATATGAATAAAGAGTAGAGGTGATGCCACATAAGCACACAAATGAATGTGGTACTCTCAATCCGTAAAATGATCATTTGGTAGGAAATGAGAATGAATCTGGGTCTTTGATTATTTGGATCAATGGTTGAGATCTAATTTCGGTTGTCTTATAGTTTTGTGTTTTGTATCTTACATGGATTCTTGTCTTTGCACTAGAACCCTTCTTGCTCTTATCTTTGAATGAAAGATGTGTTAAACTAATATATTTAGCATATGTGCTACTGAAGAGATGAAATATGTGTTAAACTAATATGCAACATAGTAATTACGATTATCTTACACAAATATGAAAGATATCTAGACTTACATATCTATTCTTATTTCTACACTCATTTTCATTCTCATGAACCATCCCCTATATTTAAGGAGAATCATTTAACAAAATTATTTTCCGCTCATTTTGTTTAATCCTCACCAAAGTGTATTAATTTTCTTTCTTTCTGATTTCCATTGAATTAGAGTGCCATTAGTTATAAAATTGCTTTACGGTCCAAAATTATTAATGATAATTGGATTGTACGATTGGTTTCAGTAGAGCATTCTTGTGATTTGTTCTATTGTCCCAATTGAACTACTAGTTAAATTGTTATTTAAAATAAATAGGTTATAATTATTTAAAAAATTGGTACAATAATATGTATTTATATGAATCTATACAAATAATATATATACATATATGATACTACATGCTCAATCATTCTTTTAACTTCAGTTTTATTTATATAATTTTAATTTTAATACTAACATTTCATTTTAAGTATGAAATTAAATTCTATTATTTATTAAATAAAATATATTAAACTAAAATAAATATCACACAAATTAAATAAATTTTATAAATAAATATTACAAATAAATATAGAATATGGAAAAGAAAATTTGATATCTTATGTATTTTTAATTCGCTGTGATAAAGAAAAAATCACAGAAATTATTATTAAAATAATAACTTTTAATATATATATATAATATAATATAATATAAATTTTAATTAAATATACATACCCACATACATAATAATCAAAGAAAAATAAGTCTGATAATTAGCATTGTCTATCAATAACTATAATATTATATTATATTAAAATCAATTAAGTGTAAACACATCAAGATTCAACAATATGATAAAAGGTTATTATGAACATGCTTTATTAACGAAATAGATTGGCAAATTACTTTGTGCAATTATAAGGTTATAATCATAGGCTATATCCAACAAAACTAAAAAATTAAAATTTCTAGTTATTAAAACGACGTTATTTTCTTTCGACAAAGGACATATTTTGCAATGATATATTTTCTTTCAATTATTTTAATTAGAAAATTATATGAAACTTATTTCATAGATATTAACTAACTATTATAACATTATAGCATCAAATTTTAATAATAGTTATTTAGATAGTTTATAAATGAAGTCATTCAAATTACAAAAAGCTTTATTTAATGTCACACATTACTATACTGAACTAAAAACTATTACCACACATCCATAGATGGGTAAATCTAGTGTAGATAAAAACAGCTTAACCCGATTAATTATTATAAGGTGAGCTTTATTGCTTTGGTTATATTAAAGCAAAAAACATAGATCTAACACTTACCCAAAAATTCAACCTTCTTCCTACAATAACAAGGAAGTGCGTGACTTATTATGTCAAACCTCAGACGAACAGCCTAAATCGAAGAATACATCTAGAGTTTCTTCCTAAATCAGATACAAATATTATATTGTATGTTTGCCAAGTTTCAGTAGAAAAACAACAGAAAAATCATGAAAGAAATTTGCTGTCAAATTCACTAAGCTTCGAATTTTAGGATCAATAACCAACCATGCTTTCCTTTTCCACAGGTTAGTCTCAGCCATCTTATGCTTCTTCACAGCAGTTTCTTTCGCGATTGGGCTTTCTTCTTCTCCAGTTGTTTTTGCTCTGCAAGAGTGGACCTACGAGACAAGATAGAAAATCAATGCATATCTTCGGCTCAAAATTTAACCATTAACTATAGAACACAAGGTAATGGAAGCGTTTAGCAAAGAAATAAGCCAAATAAAATGAAATGAAAAACAAGAAACTGAGCCAAACGCCCACAAAAGAATCCTGCTAGTGTTCAAATATGATAACAAACAAAAAATATCATGTATCTTTCATCCATAAGAGAGAGACAGAGAGCTTCTATTTGACGAGGTGAGTTTCTTACAACTCGGCAATCTTTTACTGTCTCTTCTGAAGGAGGTGCTGGGGCATATGAAGCAGCATCAATGATTGCCTGTCTCATTCATGCACAAACAATGAGTGCTACCATAAACAATTTAGCTCATAAAGAAATATATAACACCAGATACCAATTCCAGTGTTCCGTAGCCAAGTAACTAATATAATGATTTCTTTAATCCACACGTACCTGTAATTTCTTCTTTTGGTAACCGAATACCTGTAGTTTTGCAATAGCATCCTCAGCATTACTCCTACAACAATAACAAAACATTAACAATTGCTTTAGCATCGCTCGAAACAGTAAGGCATGATAAAGTGGTCGCAGATATTCACTTCTGAGCTTTACTCTTCTTTGAAGAAATTACAATCTCCCCATCTTTGTTGATCCGGTTCTTCTCCTGCCAATGACATCAAAACTAAGGAACATAGATACCGTGACCCAGAAAGACAAACAAAAATAACACAAGCAATTTTAAGAATCCATGCTGTGCTAGCTCATGTACAGGCTTCTAAAGAAGATCTGGATACCTTCTAAATATATAGTTATTATGATTATTATTATTCTTGCTATTTTATTTCCTAGTTAAGGTTTTAATTTTGAGATTGAGACTTTGAGTTCCCTCACACTTTGAGATTGAATTTGCTAGGTTTTAATCGGGTCGTTTCAAGACGAACGAAACCGTTTCACCTTGTGTTGTGTTCGTTTTCATAATCATGTCAAGCAAATACTTGATCGTGTTCCTGTTGGTCTTATTGTGCCATCTTATCATGTCGTTATCGTGTCAACACAATAACGACATGACATATACTATTAGCCCTACTTCAAGGGGTTATTTAGATATTACAACCTTAAGGACAAGGCTATTTTTTCAAGGCGAGGGAATTGTTACAGCTTGATTGCTCAATATCTCAACTTACTTTATTTCCATTTGTCTTGTATTTCCTTAATTGAAAAAATTATTTAGGGTTTGAATAAAAAGATAGACCCGGATTTTGCTTCTAGAGCCCTACTTCATTTATATTTATGTTTCAAGTAAAGTTTGTTTGTTAGTTAACTGTTAGGGTTGAAATCATTTGGGATTATTAGAACAAATATAAGATAAGTTTGAATCGGCAGATTGACAGGCGTAGCTTGTAGGTTTCTTTTCCTTACAGAGTTCTAAGCTTTGCGATAAGATTACCATGTGATGCTTCCTTTGTTTTTTAGTTATTCAGTTCATTGCTTCACTACTTCTATGGGAGTTTTCTTCTTTCCTGTTTATATGCACCCTTGACTCCAAAAGTTATCACTACATTTTTCCAATTATATGGTTCACAAAATAATCCAAAACCATGCCTGAGTGACAAATTGCACAAATTAACCTCATCAAACAACATGTCGGATTTTTTGAGGAACGTATCAAGAGAGATTTTGATTTGGTGACATGGGTTCAATAAGTTCATGCCAATAACCATGTCCACTCAATAGAAACATTAAACTAAAAGCCCAAGGAAAAGGAGAAAAAGAAAGTAACAAATTACCATTTGCATGATCCTTTCTCTCACTTTTTCATCCAACCATAGTGCATTTTTTACATTAAACCGCATGTCCACCTTGGTGTTTACCGCTGATGAAGAAAATGCCATCAGTCCATATAAGTACCTGATTAGGCATGGAAACAAAATGAGGTAACACACCTTTGTTGAAATTTTGCCCTCCAGACCCACCACTATTTGCATAGCTTATTTTAACATGGTCTGCAAGGCAAAATGTAAATTATCAGACCTCGTTATATTCAATCATACACTAGAAACAAAAAAGTTCAATTTCATAAGCAGTCTAATCTAAAAGTTTAAGAATTCAGAAAATTTAGAAGGAAAAACAATTAGATTTAGAGTGGTTAGAGACAAAGAGATAGTAAAACATTTTCTAGACACCCTCTGTGTACCCCAAAAGCAAATAAAAAAAAGTAGATAGGGAAAATAGGCATACACACAATATAAGATACAAAACATATACTTCCTATTCAGGTTTATCGGTGTCGAAGAAAGTAGCAGCCGGATTAACATGTTTTCTTTCATTAAGTTTTGATGTAGATTTCTCGAGTTGGTTGAAGCCCAAAGGCTCTTGCATGGGCCAACTAGGGTAGTATTCATTAGCATATTTCTCCTCATATGGTTATGCTTTTGGTTCTGGATTTGCAAGGCAAGGTAGGCGAGATTGTGGCTGAGGAACTTGTTTAAGGTTGTTCTTTTCCATTTATCTGATCTGTTTGTTCAAGAACTTGCGCTTAAATACGTAGACATTCTTAAAATAGAAAAAATAACTCATTTATCAACACAAGATACAATATAGATAATAGGAATAAGAAAAAAAAAATCTATATCCTGAATATATCAACAATGCATAATAGGATATATCAAGGATTATTAGCTCAAAACATTCAGATAAAATTTCCATACACAAGTAAGTAGAGCATATGCATCTGATCGTTGTGCAATACTGCTCATAAGCTAGGTTATATCCACTGGCAACAAGATGTATGTAACATCACTCAGAGACTATGTTGAGGCTTATGGTGGTATATCGTAAATGAATGAAAAAGAAGAAGACAGGAAAACTATAATGAAATACAATAGCATGCAAAAAAAAAAGCTTGCACATTTTGAAACTAAATAGCTCAATTGATCCATTACATGTGGATGATATTTCAATTGATAACTTATTGTAGGTAATAAAAACAAAGTAATAACAACCATTGATGCATTGACCAGTACTGAATATAATCTGTTTACAGAGCAAAAACTTTGACATTGAGCATAAGAGACAGAACACTAAGGTGGAAGGAAATTGATAATGCTTTGAAGCATTCTATGGTTGCTGAAGCCTACATACAGGAAATTTACTGCAGGTACACATGCTAAGCGGCATACTTAGTGGCTCAACTAAGTCATATTGGCTTCCTCCAAACAATGCTTTCTGTTGAATCAAAACCATAGTGAGCTCAAAAAATCTCATTTGGAATAGGAAAAGAAACTGTTTAGTGTTTAACACGACTTAATGTGCAAAAGCGATGGCATCTATCATAAAACCACACTCCTAAGGTTATCCTTATAACGACTTATTTTTCCTAGTAGTCTTAGCTTGCTTCCGTCATTCTCAAAATAACCCAAAATACTAACATTGCCGAACCAATCTATTATTCCGTGCAATCTTATGACATTAGTAGTAATCTACTGGTATTGGTTGATAAACACTCCATTTAATTTCCAACTACTACAGATGCAACTTCAAATCTATAGCAATTTCACTGATACAATTCAGTAACATCAAACACCTACTATAACAGAATTATTCAACCTCAGAAAGCTGAATCTTTGAATTGTAAACTGACCAGAAACAATATACTCCCGAAAAGGTATTCAAATTCACAACTACATCCCTAACCAAAACAATAATTCTTCTCCCTAAAACTCAATAAATAACACCAGAGGTTAATAATTACCCAGCGTCACTCTGGGGATAGGTTCAACGCCTCCAGAAGGCTTGTAGCGCTCCTCTGCCTGATACAAGAGCCGCTGAACCTCCACGAGCCGTGCCGAAGACTTGCCGGATTTGGTGGAGGCGCAACGCTGCCCGATGGGCGCGCCACCGCAACCCAACGTCGTGCGAAGGAGACGAACTGATCGAGCCACCACTGTCGTACCATCTCTCGCTCTAACAATTGCTGCTGCCATTACGAAATTTAATTGTTGCTGAGAATATGAAAACTGGATTTCTATTGTAGTAGAGAAATGAACACAAGTGGAATATGTTTCATTTTCTGCAGAAAATGGTATCTTCAGCGGGCCGAGTGGGCCGGGCCGGCACAAGTAATGGATCAAAACAATTATGTGTAAAATGTTCCATAGCGGAGTTGGGATTCTGTTTTTTTATTTCAAATGTTATTTAAATTAATATATAAAAATATATTAGCACAAATAAATACGGGTTCGGATGTATCTGATTCATCTGAATACAATCGATATTCCCGATACTAAAAAATTCCTTATAGTTGCTACCTTTGTACCAACCCGATTACCAATAAAATGAATAATCAAGTATCTGATACCCGACCAGGTGTTGGTAAAATCATATAATACCCAACACGCAAAATACGATTAGACATCCGAGGGTTCAATTGAGCCCCTCATTTTTAATTGGTCTTATAGATGTTAGTCTTTTTGCCCTCTCAAATTTATGGTGAAAAATCATGGTTTCTCATAAATTTAGTCTTATTTCATCAAAGGTTATACTAAAAATATAGTTACTAACAAATTTAATATGTTACTAATATTTTAAACAAATGTAGTGTTTACTTTTTATGAATAGTGTTGAGGTATGACTGCATGGGAGTGAAGTAAGCTACAAGATATAAAGGAGAGATGAAGGTCCTCTCAGCAAATAACGAAAGTCAGTTAGTTGGTTATAACAAACTTTTCGAAGAGGTGTATATATACACAAGAGTTTGCAGAAGATTAGTAGTCCGAGAATCTTCCTTATCACTCATGAGAGTTAAGTGATTGAACTAGCATAGAAAAGAAAAGTGTAGTTATCAATAGATTAGATTGAAGCTCTGCGCTTTCTTTGTTTCATTTGCTTTGTAATCTTTAAAATTACTTTGAATAAGAGATCGAGAGAACCTCCGTGGACGTAGATCAATTTATGATCGAACCACGTAAATCATAGTCTTGAGCGTCATTGCATGAATTCTTGATTATCGAAATCTTGGTGATCTATCACAACAAGTGGCGCCGTCTGTTGGAATCAAACCCACGATCAAGAAAGTTTTCAGATAATTATCATCTTCTTGAATCGAAGCCATGGCTCTGACAAAATTCGAGACCAGAAATTTCTGCAAGAATGACTTTGCCCTATGGAGAATCAAGATGAAAGCTATCCTTATTCAAGCAAGGATTGCCGATGCTCAAGAGTGAGAAGCCTCAAAGGCGAGATGATATGAAAAGATATAAGGAGATGCTTGAGAAAGCACATAGTGCCGTAATTCTTTGCCTTGGGGATAAGGTGCTACGGGAGGTGGCCCGTGAGGAGACAGTTGCAGGTGTGTGGACGAAATTGGAATCAATCTACATGACCAAGTCGCTTGCAAATCGATCGATATGAGCGAAACTCTACTCCTACAGGATACTGGAAGATAGAGGTATACTTGATCAGTTAGATGAGTTCACCAAGACATTAGATGACCTTGCAGACATTGATGTCAAGATTGAAGATGAAGACAAGGCCATTATGCTACTCAATGCACTGCCCAAATCCTATGATCATATGAAGGATGCCATGATATATGGCAGAGAATCGACCATCACTTTAGAAGAAGTAATCAATGCACTTCGTTCAAAAGAACTACAAAAGTGCGAGAGAAGCAAACAAGCTCACCCTGGCGAGAGCCTAAATGTGAAAGGAAAGCAAAACAAATTCAAGAAAGTGTGGAAGGACTCAAAGAAACCAAGTCCCCATAAGCAAAAGGAAGAAGATCAAAGGGAGACAAGAACTTGTCATTATTGCAAGAAGCCGGGGCATCTCAAACGAGACTGCTATAGTTGGAAGAAAAAGCAAAGTCACAAATCTTACCAGAAACAAGACACAGCAGACATCACTGAACAACTTCAAGAAACTGAAGCTCTGAATGTTGATGTGTCTAGACTCGGAGATGACTGGATTCTTGACTCCGGGTGCTCTTTTCATATGTGTTTTAATAAGCTTTGGTTTAATGACCTGCAGGTGAGTGAGCTTGGATCAGTTGTGTTGGGCAATGACCACGTTTGTTTAGTCAAATGGATTGGAACCATCAAGCTAAAACTTCATGATGGAAGAATGAGGCTACTAAAGGATGTAAGGTATATTCCTAGCCTGAAGAGAAACCTTATATCTCTTGGTGTATTGCAAGCCAAAGGGTATGAGTTTAAATCTGAAGCATCACACCTGTTGGTTTACAAAGGATCAGATATAGTCATGAAGGGGATTAGGAAACACAGCCTGTATCACTTGATTGCCTCCACTATTACTGGGGAATCTGGAAATGTTTTTCAAAATGAAAATAAGCTGTAGCATGTTAGACTTGGGCATATAAGTGAAAGGGGTTTAAATGAGTTAAGAAGAACAGAGAAGTTGCACCTTACCCACGAAGTAAAATTGGAAAGTTGTGAAGAATGTGATTTGGGAAAGAGCAAGAAATTAAAATATCCCAAAGGTAAACATCTGTCAGCTAAAGCCCTCGAGTATGTCCACTGTGACTTATGGGGACCCTCCAAGACTATGACTATAGGAGGGGGCAACTACTTCATGTCCCTAATGGATGACTTCTCTAGGAAGGTGTGGGTATACATCCTAAAACATAAGTCAGATACCTTTGCAAAATTTACTGAATGGTGTGCAGAGGTTGAAAATGAAACGGGTTGCAAGGTTAAACACTTGAGAACTGACAATGGGTTGGAGTTTGTGAATGAAAGGTTCTCGATTTACGCAAGGCTAGAGGATTAAGCGCCATAAAACCATTCGGGTAATCCCAGCAGAATGGAGTAATAGAAAGAATGAACCGAACTTTACTCGAAAAGGTAAGGTGCATGCTCTTGATTCGAGTTTGCCACTCGTTTTGGGGGAGGTCAGCAGCAATGACATTCACGATAAATAGGTCCCCTCCTCACCATTGATTTTAATATTCCGAAGAGGTGGAGTAGAAGACGATGAGACTACTCATTCTTGAAGAGTTTTGGTTGTCTTGCTTTTGCTCACATAAGACAAGACAAGAGCGAGGCACTCAAGTGTGTGATGATTGGATACCCACCGAGTCAAATGCTATAAACTTTGGTGCATTGAACACGGGAAAGAGAAGGCTATCCTCACCGAGATGCGGTGTTTAGAGAACATGTCGTGCCTTTTGTAAAGAAAGAAGGCTACGGCACTCCACTAAACACAGAGGCTGAATTTGAGGTGGAGTCCTCTCAAGATGACCACGAAGAACCGCAAGGAAAAGAATCTGATCATGAAAGAGTGGTCAAAGTAGAAAAGGAGGAAATGGCTCATGATGGTGAAAGTGATCTAAGTGACTATCATTTAGCAAGAGACAGGGTGAGAAGGAGCATAAAACCACCTGCAAGATTCGGGCATGCTGACCAGGTTGCTTTTGCTTTGAATATTGCTGCTCAGATTTCTCACAAAGAACCAAGAAACTATAAGGAAGCTGTAAGTTGCTCTTAATCATCTTTCTGGATTAAAGCCATGCAATAAGAAATTGATTCCCTTGTGAAAAACAAAACTTGGAGGTTGGTTGAACAACCAACAGAAAAGAAGTGTGTAAGCTGCAAATGGATTTATAAAAGGAAGGTGGAGCTTCTTGGAGAATCTGAGATCATTAGGTACAAGGCTAGACTAGTAGTCAGGGGGTTTACTCAGCAAGAGGGAATTGACTATCAAGAAATATTCTCTCCGATTGTTAAACACAGTTCCATCAGACTACTTCTAGCCTTGGTGAATCAATTTGACCTGGAACTGCATCAATTGGATGTTAAAACAGCTTTTCTTAATGGGAAACTGGAGGAAACCATTTACATGTGTCAACCCGAGGGGTTTGAAGTGGCTGGGTCTGAAAACAAAGTGTGTCTACTACAGAAATCACTCTATGGACTTAAACAAAGTCCTAGGCAATGGAATAAAAGGTTCGATGATTTTATGTTAAGCATTAATTTTCGAAGAGCAGCTCATGACAGATGTGTATATATAAAGGAAGTGGAAAAGGAGAATTTGTATATCTTCTCGTATGTAGCGATATGTTGGTGTGACAAGTTGCTATCGAAGTTCGAAGGTAAAGGCTGCTCTAGAGCAGGAGTTTGATATGAAGGACTTAGGGAAGGCGAGAAGGATCCTTGGAATGGATATTCGAGGAAAAGAAAAGAGGAAAAGCGATATTGTTACAAGTCGACTATATTAGAAAATCTTGAAGAAATTGACATGGAAGAAGCGAGATTGTAAAAGTCCCTATAATGACATATTAAATTATCGAAGCTCAAAACTACATGATCTTGATGAAGAGTCGAAATGAGCGAGAATACCTTATGCTAATGTTGTTGGGAGTATCATGTATTCCATGATATGCACTCGGCCTGATTTAGCACATGCGATTAGTGTAACCAATAGATTCATGGCAAATCTCGGGAGAACTCATTGGAATGCCTTGAAGGTAATCTCGAGATATCTAAAGGCTACTACGGACTTTGGCTTAGTGTTTAAACAAACCTCAATGGATGAACCACTCCTTGGGTATGTGGATTCTAATTATGCATCAAATGTTGACTCAAGAAAGTCACAAGCAGGATATGTGTTTACTTTGTTTGATCTGCGGTTAGTTGAAATCAATGCTCCGGTCGGTGGTAGCCTTATCGACTACTGGAAGCCGAATACATGGCGATCACCGAGGCGGTGAAGGAGGTATATGGTTGGCGAATCTTGAAGGAACTAAGTGTTGAACAGAAAGTTGTGAGCATATTATGTGATAGCCAAAGTGCTATACATCTTGTAAAGCATCCGAGTTTTCATGAGAGGTCAAAGCATCTAGACGTTCGACTTCATTTTGTAAGAGATATTGTGGAGAAAGGTGTTGTCAAGATAACAAAAGTGTCGACGAAAGAGAATGCCGCTGATATGTTAACTAAAGCATTACCACCTGAAAAATTTAATCACTGCATCAGGTTGATCAACATGAGCTCTTCCAAAGAGAGCTTGAAGGAAGCTCGGTAGACAACAGAAGATGAGGGTCAGCGATCATTTGGCACATGAATGCGATCGAGGTGGAGATTGTTGAGGTGTGTTGCATGGGAGTGAAGTAAGCTACAAGATATAAATGAGAGATGAAGGTCCTCTCAGCAAATAACGAAAGTCAGTTAGTTGGTTATAACAAACTTTTCGAAGAGGTGTATATATACACAAGAGTTTGCAGAAGAGTAGTAGTCCAGAATCTTCCTTATCACTCATGAGAGTTAAGTGATTGAACTAACATAGAAAAGAAGAATTGTAGTTATCAATAGATTAGATTGAAGCTACTGCCTTTCTTTGTTTTCGCTGCTTTGTAATCTTGTAAGAATTACTTTCGGAATAAGAGATCAGAGAACCTCCGTGGACGTAGATCAATTTATGATCGAACCACGTAAATCATAGTCTTGAACGCTCGCTGCATGAATTCTTGATTATCGAAATCTTGGTGATCTATCACAACAAATAGTATTTTAAATGATTGATTATTTGATGGATTAAATGTGTGATAAGATAATTTTTATCTATCAATCATTTGTTTACTACAAAAGATTAATGAAGGATTAAAAATGGGATGTTTACTTTGCATGATTAGGTTGGATAGATAAAATTAATCCAATCTAATCAAGTGTTTACTTTTAAGGATTAATATTTGAGGATATTCCAAAACCCGAGATTATTTTAATCATTTGAATTATTCTCTATTAATTTTAATCCAACCAATATAGATAGAATTGAAATAATCATCCAAATAAAGGGAGAATTATTTATCTCAATTTTAATCCTTCACTAATCCCTTGTAGTAATCAAATGGCGATAGATAAAAATTATCTTATCCACATTTAATCCATAAAATAATCAATTCTTCAATGTTAATCATGAAAAGTAAACACTCCATTAGATGATTATTTCAATCATATCTATATTGGTTGGATTAAAATTAATGAAGAATAATTTAAAGGATTAAAATAATATCGGGCTTTGGGATATCCTCAAATGTTAATCCTTAAAAGCAAACACTTGATTAGATTGGATTAATTTTATCTATCCAACCTAATCATGTAAAATAAACATCCCAAAAGTATATTGATAGGTAAATTGTGTTGATACCATGAAGATTAGATAAAAGATTATACATTAATCTATTTCTTATTAAAGCCCATCTTTACAATTTTAAATAATTTGTCTGATTCATATTTCATTCTGGATTGAAAGGACTAAAATTTTAAAAATACTGAATCATTTATTAACAATCTAGAATGGTGAAATCCCCATAACAACAAGATATCCAAAGCCACGTCCAAAGTAAAGCCAAATAATATACTCCTTCCGTCCACTATTAATGCGTTTAATTATTTTGATCCGTCACGAAAAATATTACTTTCCTTTTTGAAAACATCAACTTTACATTTTACCATAAACATATCTACTTATTTACAAAACCACATATGACCCACCTTTTACACTCAATATCCATTAATATATTCATTTATTATCACATAACACACATTTTATATTCACTTACTTTACACTTATTAAAATTTATTAAAATCCGTGCAACCAAAATCAATAAACGATTTTGGTGGACTGATGGAATACCATTCATAACAAATGCGTGACATCGAACATTGCAGAAACCAAACTTATTTTTTATTTCCCTCAATTTCCTGTTAGAAAATTGCAGAATACGATTATACAAAGGCAAATGTAGGTTACTCGCACTGAAAAAGGATAAGAAAACTCAAACATCTCCTACCAAGAAAAAACTTCACGCGCGAAATTAATGTACAAAATAATAATACATCAAATATTGCTTAAATTCCCAACATCAGTATCCTATTAATTTACAAGATTCTATGCAAAATGGAGCAATTAAGAATGATATATTTATATGGTGTGATTGTACTACGCTTTCCTCATTCTTCACCATAGCTTGCAGCCAATCACTGATTATTAGATAGATGCACGTTGCTGAGAATTTGATTATCAAAACTACCCAAAAAAGGAGTTCCGGAACTCAGAGGCGCTTCTTCGCCTTCATTTGTGGCGCCACTGTTTTCATTTGAGGCACCAATGTAGTCCCTCCTCTCGTCTTCTGATTCATCATCCATGCCACCTCGTTCATTGTTTTGGTCACTCGAACTCTCACCAGCACCATCCTTATGGATGCCTTGGACATGTTCTGGCTGCGCTTCAACACCAACGCGTCTCAGGTGTAACTGTGATTAATGAAGTTAATGTTGGATTAGATTTTGGAAGATGCCATCGTTATGAACAGAGTGTAAAGTAGTCTCGAAAACCATAATATACCTGAAGATGAAGATTTACTTCATCTGGTCGTGAAAGAAAAGGAAAATCTCCACCAGTCTTGAGGTATGCTTGCCTGGCACCAGGATATCTTTCAGTCACTTGGTCCTTGAGTTCTTGAGGAACAGCACAAAATCATTCGTCTTCAACAAAATAAGAAATCAAATGACGTCAGTAAAGTTGTCTTTCTTTATGGTGTAGACACAAGTTTTGTGTCGAAATTGAATGTATTTTGTAATAAGATTTATATTGATAAGAGAACGATACTTGAAAATCAACCACATGCTTGTCTTCATCGCTAGACAACCCAAAGTGACAGTATACTTACATCCATTATCGTTATAAAAGCATCTGAAAGCCGAAGGGGCCCAACTGATACAGAATCAACCGTTAAACTCAACCTTGAGGCCAAGTCATCTTTAGAAAGGGTCTCAACCTGCATGGAAGTCAATGTATGCAACTTGGTCAAGCAGTGTCTGCTAATAATATGCTAGCATTTTCCCATTATCAAGGTTGGTGGTTGGTTACAACAAGGTATATGTATTATTCTATGAAAAGTTTAAAACAGCTTCTTTGGGAATGTCTAGCAACCCGATTACTATTTGATAGACAATTTTTCTACACAAGTCCAATGGACTTATTTGAGTAAACTTCATGTGAAGGAAAAAAAGAAACAAGTTATAGAAAAGAAATTCTGTTACATCTAGAGGTACATGGACATTAGAAAATACATGCAAAAACGAACACAAACTGAGACCAGCATATATAGTTTTTACACTACAAGCAGAAATACAAATGAGTTGTCATATTCTTATAAAGAAATCTTACCTGCGCAACAACAAAATCCAGTGAATCTGCAATGAAAGGTTCATGAGGACCATCACGAATTCCAGTAAGGACATACCGTTTCAATAGAAATGAAGGGGTCCAGCCTACACTGTCAAAAATTAAGTTTTCCATGAATAATAAGTTTAAGGACAACAGACATAATGACAATATAGCAGTTGCACCAAGTAGCAGTGCAAATAAAACCAATCGACTACAAAATGATTGATAGAAGAGATATTCTAGGCAAAGGTTAAACTCTAATTAAAGAACTAGTGTTTCAATTGATCACCTGTTTATGCGCCTCATTGGATAAAATATATGGAAAACTGGTAGTTATTAATGTAAGGATTGACAGTATTATCCCCAACCTCCCCTCCCACTCCCCCTCCAACCACACCTAAAAAATCAAAACCCTTAATCTAGAATTCAGATTGAAACATTTTAAGATACTGGTATATCAAGGAGTATTAAGCAACATAAGATAACAAACAAATTTTAAATTATATCTAGCTTGTCTAGAGAAAGACATCAAAGCATCATCAATGACATACATGGGAGCCCACGGCATGGCTGCAGAGAAATTACTTGTCTCCAAGAATGTGTTTGAGAGTACCAATGATTTAACTCTCCGTGGACGATGCTGAGCAAAAAGTTGAGCCAGGAAGCCTCCAAGAGATGTGCCGTACAGATGCATCTGAAAATCAAGAAGAAAACTCTCCCCTTTATGATAAGCATTTAATCAATGTCAAATGACATCGAATGGAGTTACAGAGAGGAGAAAAAATCAATAGTTTGATCATCAACTCAATTTCAGGAACTTCGTTCTTCTTTCAAACTTTAATATTGACTCTCATACGAGACAGAAAATCTATCTAACTCAATTAAAAATCAGAAGAATAAGATAACTTCAAATATTTTGAATGCAATGAGCAAAATTGGACCCTCAGATGAGATCCAAACAATAATTTTATGAGATTCCAATTGGAAATGAATGAAGAGAACTGTTTTAGTAGATAAATATAGTTGAAAACATTGTGTGAGGAGAGGGACGCATGGGGAAGTTAAGTATATTTAGCTGTTTTTCTATAACCTTTCCCAGTTCACATAATTGATCATATTCAACATGGTTGATAGGAATTTATAAGGTTTACAATGGAAGAAAAAGGTATCCTTAGGGTTGGGTTTATTGGAAATCCTTCTCGTAATCTCACAATCAATTCAAATTTGATAATTAACACATTAGATCAGTCCTATGCGACGAAACTATATCCATAACATTACTAACATCTTATTCTTCTAATGTGGGGACCAGCTTCATGTTTAGTCAGCTTCTCAGTAAGTACAAGATATTTAGGTCAATCATAGCATAAAATATATACTTGCAACCGAAATATAAGTATGACAGAATCTATGTCCTTTCATCTATAAAAGGATATTATGTGAATGCAGTGAGTTCAGCATTTCCAAGGACATCTTACATGATGAACATCAATAGCATCCAAAAACTTCTCAAATGCTTGGATCCACTCATGATTATTCCATACACGGGGAATATCAACTGATATGACTCGATAACCCTGAGATATGAGAAAATCAAATCAATGGCCTCATCAAGAACAAGCTTTTTTACTTTAAGCCAAGTGAATGAACATCTCAGAAACCATCTGAAATGTATATTACTTCCAATTAAGGAATTGCCACACAAGTGACAAAACATAATAGAAAAGATAGACAATTGTATCACAAGTGGATAAATCAGGCATTGCAACTGTCTGCCCAGAAGCTAAAAAGAGTAAATATGGGAATTATGCTGGAACTAGGATAATTTTGCATTGACACAGTTACCTGCACATCGATGTCTTTTCAAATTTACTATACTATCTGCAGTTCATTACTCCAAACAATTCATGCACAGAGGTCTTAACCAGTTATAAAATCATGTAATAGAATTATTCTTCCTCAAACAAAGATGATAGAATAATCTGAATGCTTTTGCCAGATACTTCAAGGAACACTGTGTTGACCAACAGAAAAAACTAGAAGATTTATCTATAGTTATTATTTATTGTTTGAACTCCTGAATCAAGCGAACAGAGTGTGTCAGAAGTTAGTGAGGATGGAAAAGAATCTAGTACCGGCTCCTCAAATTTTGTGTATACTGTTTGCCAATGACATTTTTTAGTAGTTCAATAAACAAACAGTTTCTAGAAGTCAGATGTCCAAGTTAGATGCATTTTCCGGGGGAAAGTTCTAATGTAGTAAATGAATTCTTTCTTTTAGACATTTCAAAAAGAAAAGGATAACAAACATGGAGTAATTTAAACATATCAAAAGGGTGAGGCTTTTACTGACTTTAGCGTAATACAATTAACAATCATGGAGACATATAATCATGTAGTTTTTAAGTAATGAATTTCCAATTATAGTTGTAATTTGAAGTTAAAAATGTCCTTCAGGAGTGCATTCAGTGACCTGAAACATTTAAGCGAATCTTGGAACAAATTAGCATAATCCTGTGACCCTGTCAATTTGTTTCATCATATTTGCAAACATGCTCGAACTTGCAACTGAAAGACTTGTAAACTAAGACAAGCCAGTAACAAAGAGATATTCAGACATGTGAGCGGTGAGCCCATTGGGTACAGTGTGCTTTCTTTTGCAAATGGCTCCCATTAATGTCTTGATTCAGACCTTTCTTGCCTACTAAATTCTACTCCCTGTTTCTTTTTTTCTTATGTAGAAAATACGTGAATGTTAAAGTAAGAGATATTTTGACTATAAAAACGGCCAATAGACACAATATTAGTAGCAAAAGCAAAATCATTGGAAATTCAGCGCAGTTAACATGAGAAAGAAAGCAAATTTGATATTGGGAAGTCACTGTATGCATAGGACCTTGTACCTTTTAACTTCTAGTTTAAAGTGTATATTAAAATGAAAGTCCAGTTCTTAGGCAACACTCTATATTATGTGATGGAAGAAGGCCAACATGGGAATGTCTAAACTCAAATGACTGTTCAAAGATGTATAATGGGTGATGAATGAGTCATCGTCTCACCTCTATCTTTAAACAAAGCCAAGATATCTTATTTGTCATAAAATCTTATAGATATGGGGCTCCTTTGTCCCAATATCACAGATATGAAGTAAAAGATTAACAATTACTTAATTGCACTGTGTCCACTTATCTTAAGCTACAAATCTCCGAATCCAAGATACTGAACAAAACACCTAAGTGTCTACAAGCAAACATAAACTTGTTAATTATGAAAGTAAAGTTCGGAGCTCATTACCTTATTCGACAGTGACATGATTTGTTTGTAGTACACATCTGCAGTTCCAGCTATACCAGGCAAACAGATTAGAGGAGGCACATATTTTGGGCCAAAATCGTAATATCTCCACTGCTTTGAGCCAATCTACAATAAAATTTGAGAACTATAACTTGAGTTGCCCCAATATAAAGTTAATTTTTCCAATGAATAATGTCAACTATAAAGAAAACCACAAAAACATCACATTTGTTAGTATTTCCTTATCTAGCAGAGTATGTAACCAAGATGGTAGGTCTTCTCAGATGCTCATCAATCACGTATCGGAGCATTCTTCATCATGCTGTATAAATATCTTTCATCACTTAAGGAAATAAAAAATAAACGACTGCCAAATAACTGAAGATTTTCAATCATGGTAATCCTATAATTCTTCCTTAACATTCCAAAATCATGAAGACTCTGTTGAATGTGCTCCTATTGAACAATAGATTCCCAGAACAAATACGTCATATGAATTTTCATCCGAATAGCGCCGTTGTCACTCATTTATCCTACTTGAATATAGACAATATCAATCCTTCCTATCAACTACATGCAAAGAACTAACCATACATTCGACAAAACGACAATCAATAAAGCAAAGATCTCGACTTCAAGAACAGTTAATGAAGAGAACTTGAGACTAGTGATAATGGCCTATCCAAAAAACAAAAACATTATTTCACTACCAATATTAAGAATCGAGAGCTGAAACAAAAGTTCGCGCAGTTGAGAAATCAAGCAAAAGAAACAAACCCAGAAAGATAAGTAAAACAGTTTCATACCCCCAAAAAAAAAAGACGAAGGAAAACAGAGCTTACAGGAATTTTGTGTAGAGGGACCTGAGACTTGAAGTAGATGTAGTCGCCGGGCACTGAAAATGAGCCTTTCATTGCCGATTTTAACGCATCTAATTTTGTACGAGATTAATTATAGAGAGAAAAATTGCAACTTTAATTCGATTGGGATTTGTGATTTAGATGAGCGTTTGCTGTTTATTTTTCTCTCTTCTTGCCTTTCCCAAGATTTGAGAAGAGCAATGTGTAAGCTGCGATTCATTGGGTTTGACGAGGAGCAGGAACAACGAAACGGGCAGTCCACGTGGTGGTGGGACCCACCTTCACCACCTTTGTGCTTCTAGTTCTAGAGCACAAACATTTAGATAAATATCACTCAATACCAACATTTATTACATTTTACATTCGTAGCCTAACATATCAAATGTTTTACAATAATATACCAATCACCGAATTCGGATCCATTTTGTTTGGTTAGTGTGCCAGAAATCCACCTCAATCATATGCGTGGAACAAATAAAAAATGAGTTGGTCTTGAGTGCGGCCGGTTGCACAGTGCGACCAGCCCCTAATTCTATTCTTTATTTAATTAATTAATTCTAATTATATCCTAATTTCAATTAATATATCTTAATTGGAGATTAAAAATTCTAATTGGGAATTTAAATTGAAATTAATAAACTTTAGTTGAGATTGATAAATCTTAATTAAAAATTAATAAATCATAATTAGATTGATGAATCAAGTGAATATATATACAAGTTCACGAGTTTTTGCTAAAAAAAGGATCTAAAAAATTAAATGGGTGTTGTTCCACATATTCTGTATGATGTTATAGTTTCTGCTCTCTCTCTCATATCTAATCCCACCTATCTTCACAAATCGATTCGTTGTCAGTGAGTTGTGGCAACAAGTTGGCGCGGTGGAGTGGCGGCGGGACTGTCGCGGCGGATTAACGACTTATCATCTTAGTGAAAACAGTTGCCATTTCATTGGAGAAAAAAAATTCAAGAACAGAAGTCCAAGAATCCTCACCGGTTCAAATTAAGGAGTTTCTAAATCCTCAAGCAGAGAACTAGCCATCAGCAACTACATCTTCAAAGAGTCGGTGGTTTTAGAGGTGGATTTTAACGATCGTTTTCTACAACATTAAATGAAGAATCAAAGTGAACACACACTCACAAAAAAAATCAATAATAGATCGAGCATAGAAATATATAAATGAATAATCAAAATGTAAATATATATATGCAATTTGTGTCAGACAGTGATTGGATTGTGTTTGTTTTGCTCCTCCACTTTGTTTATGCACTTCAAAGTCTTGTTTATGGCGGCAATGGTTTAGATGGACAGTCGAGACAGTGTGGAGACGGCCGAAGTGGCCGGAGGAAGGAAGAGGATTTCCGGCGGGGGGCGCGCGGGGGGTTGGAATTAGGAGCGTGAAAAAGACGTCAATTTTGTCTTTTTTTTAATTCCATTTGTGTCAGCTCGCCAAAGAAGGCCGGAATTTAGAATGTCAACTAAGCAAAACTGATCCGATTTGGGTAATCAGAGCACATTTGCTAAAAAAAATCAAAAGATCTAAAAAATCGTAAATGTCAACGTGTTAAATAGTATTTATCCCTTTATATGCAATTTAAAATAGTTTTAAATCATCTCTGCGTAATCAGACCTTATTCCCTACCCAAAACTGGGGAAACAAATGGGAGTACACACTTAGATGCTCGTTAAGAATAAAATTCATTCCAACAAAAGAAAGTAGCAAGTTATTCAAATTATTGAGTAATAATAGAGTGATTCATGTACAATAATAGAGTGATTCATGTACCGTATAATAAACTCAAAGATGCCAGAAGAATTCATTGATTGATATGCGACACCATTCAGTACACTTCCTCCTTTCAGAGACCTACTTTTTATTTAGTTACACTCATATTTATCACAACTTCTCCGTTAACGATCATCTTATCAAACCCCCTACAACATCAACAACGAGAGAGAGAGAGAATCAATCATCTTATCAAACATTTTCTCACTGAGTACTTCAGTAAAGCTGCCACTACTTCAAAAACTATGGCTAATTATACTGCTACCTTTACTTAACAAAATTTGTACCTGAAAATCCCGTACACAAGTGTAACACAAATTTTTGTATTTAAATTTTATAAATACAAAATTGTATACAAAATCAATGTAATTTAGATTTGATGTATTTGAGATGGATTCGATCTCTATCTATCCTCTGATTCTTCTCTTCAATGTGGATTTCTTGAACGATCTTGATGTTCTTCGAGTTGTTTGGAGGGGATGTAGTTCCTTGATCTCCTTGAACTTGAAGTTTGGACTTGGCGATGTTGATCCGAAGGACCTTGGCCTTGTTTTCGGATCGACCGTCGGTTGGGTTGATATGTTGAAGAACGTTTGAAGATCTTCAAGTTTGAGCGTCAATCGGAGGGTTTTCACCTTGTTTCGAATTGAATGTCGCTTTGATTTGATTTGGAGGATGATCTTGGCGAAGAACGTGGTGATTTGCACGTGAAGCATGAATGCTTGAAGAAGACTTGAATGTTGGAGAAGACTTCACGGGATTCTTCGAGTGTCTTGAGCTCTTGAATCTTCACTTTGCTTCACTTCATTCTCCCCCACTAATGAAGCCCCAACACTCCTATTTATAGGTGTAGGCTAGTGGGCTTATGGGCTTATGAGCCTTTTGGGCCATCAAGCCATGAGCTTGGGCTTATGGGCCTTTGAGCCATCAAATGGGCCTTTGGGCCACCAACCGTGGGTTTGGGCTTGAGCTTGGGCTTATGGGCCACCAAACCATGAGCTTGAGCTTGAGCTTGGGCTTATGGGCCTTTGTACCACTAAAATTAAATATTAATCACATATCTATTTTTGGAATAAATTCCATTAATAAAATAGAAATATAATTAATTATTTAATTTGTATTTTACACGTAGTGCGATCTCATTTGCTAACAATTTTAATTGTCTACAAATTGCCCATCGAGACTTGTTCATGAGCGAGTTGTCTTGGAAATGGACGAGTCTCGAAATTCATTTGATAGTTTAGACTCTTGTCGAGGAGTTCTTGAATTTGAAATTTGTAAATAGTTTATACTCGTATTTGGGAGTTCTTCAATTTGAATTCGAATTTGTAAACAGTTTATACTCGTATTTAGGAGTTCTTGGACTTGATTTGAATTTTGTAAACAGTTTATACTCGTATTTAGGAGTTCTTCAATTTGAATTTGAATTTGTAAACAGTTTATACTCGTATTTAGGAGTTCTTGAACTTGAGTTTGAATTTGTAAACAGTTTATACTCGTATTTAGGAGTTCTTCGACTTGGATTTGTATTTGTAAGCAGTTTATACTCGTATTTAGGAGTTCTTGAACTTGAATTTGCATTTGTAAATAGTTTATACTCGTATTTAGGAGTTCTTGAACTTGATTTGAATTTGTAAACAGTTTATACTCGTATTTAGGAGTTCTTCAACTTGATTTGAATTTGTAAATAGTTTATACTCGTATTTAGGAGTTCTTGAATTTGATTTTGGACTTCACTCTTGACCCAAAATTGGATCTATATACTTACTTTTAATTTGGCAGCCCAATTACATAAAAATGGCCCAAGAATGCCCAAAAGGAAGGAATTGGACCATGTTTTATTTCAAGGGCCCATTACCAACATAAATTATTAGGCTCAAACTTGGATCGAAATTCTATCCCTTTTTTGTTAATGCATACTGCCACGTTTTTTTTTTTTTTTTTACTTCAATACAAGGTATGGCCCATTTGAAACACATTCAACGGCCCACTTTATTTGGCAACCCAAAGCCCACATTTGATTTTGGCCAAGATTGTGCCACTAAGCACAATATAAGTACATGTTGCATTAAATGACTTTGTAGCTTTGTAGGGAACACAACCGCAACTATTAACTGAGAAAATTGCTTTTTCTGAAGTTGTTAGGCTGCAGAGATATTTGTTCAAGTTGCAGAGCATTTTTTTCTGAATTTGTTAAGCTGCAGAGTTTGTTGAGGGTGAAGACAAAACTTTGAACAACAATCTGCCAGGATGTCCTCTGCTGCATTAAATAAAATTTGTTGAGGCTGCAGGCAAGATGCCAAAAGCCTCGTCCTTCATTTCATTTAATGAAAACTTGTTTGATGCTGCAGAGATCAAACAGAAATCGAACAACTTTAGCAGGGGTAGTTTACAGTCTGATTAAGCTTGGCAGAAGGCGATTGGAGCAGGTTAAGGTTAAGCATACTTTGGTCTATCTTTCTCTCCAACTTTAGGGTTTCGATGGCTTACTCCTATAAATAGAGACACACTTGCGAGCTACTACATAGCCATTCCTCCTTCGTTCTTTCATCAGGAAAACGCAACTTTTACTTATTTCTTTGCTGTTCATTATTGCTCAGGCTCCTATTCATCTTCTATTTTGTTTATTTTAACTCCTTTGCTGTTCATTGTTTCTCAGGCAAACGCAGACCTTCTTGTCGGAGTGTAGCCGAAACCGTATAATGCAGTTTGTCTATGCCGAAGAGGAAGATAGGATTTCCAGCAGCAGATTGAGGTATCTGGCATCGACACCGCGACGGCTGGAGCAGAAAGCATGCGCGGATGAACACTGTTGCAGGCGGAGATGGCAGTTGCGATGGCGATGGACCTGCTGCAGGAAAAGAAGAAGCAGGCTGGTGGCGTCGGGTCGACGACGGCGGCTGTCCACACGTCCTGAATTACGGCTGAGCCGGCATCGGCATTGAAGCAGGCAGCTGATGGTGCGCCGAGAAGGACGGAGATGACGACGCGAGCTGGAAGCTATGGTCGGATCAACGTCGTCATGACTGCTTTCGGCAGAGAAGACAGCGGATGGCAGGCGCCCATCCTTGGCGAGAAGAAGCGAGCCGGATGCATGGAGAAGCTGCACCACCGTTGGCGTGAGAGAGGCAACGGGGCTACGGCGAGGCTGCTACGCATGGTAGACAGAGGCGGTGCGAGCTAGAGGCTGTCGTGAAGAAGATGTCGGAAGCTGCGGACAAAGGCGGTGCGAGCTTGAAGCTGTGGTCGGATCAACTTCGTCATGACTGCTTTCGGCAGAGAAGACAGCGGATGGCAGGCGCCCATCCTTGGCGAGAAGAAGCGAGCGGATGCATGGAGAAGCTGCACCACCGTTGGTGTGAAGACTTTGCCGCAGACGAGGAGATGCCGACGCGAGCTCGAAGCAGCCGCACAACGATGGAGATGGCGAGATGGCGTGAAGACTTTGCCGCAGATGGGGAGATGCCGACGTGAGTTCGAAGCAGCCTCACACGATGGTGATTCGTGAAGACTTTGCCGCAGACGGGGAGATGCCGACGCGAGCTCGAAGCAGCCGCACACGATGGTGATTGCGTGAAGACTTTGGCGATGGCGTGGGGCAGACACTCATTCTTGGCGAGAGGAGGCGAGCCGTAAGGTCGAAGGCTGAATGGAGACGATACACACGACAACGGTCTCGACGGGTGGTCAGTGGCTGCGCTCTCTACGGCGGATTTGAAGCGTCAACAGGAGATTGGCGGTTGCGCTCTCGACGCAAGCTAGAAGCTGTGGCGTCAACGTGAACTCGGTCCGCACTCTTTCTTCCTGGCGACGGTGTTCTTCGTTCGGCAGAGACTGAGCGAGAGAGACGAGCACGGCGGCATCTTTGCGCTTGGCTGCGGTCCTACACTCGGCAAGTAGCGGTGGTCAGCGATGCTCTTGTAGGCGACGAAGAGGAGGTTGTGCTCTCGACGCAAGCTAGAAGATGTGGCGTCAATGTGAACTCGGTCTGCACTCTTTCTTCCTGGCGACGGCGTTCTTCGTTCGGCAGAGACTGAGCGAGAGAGACGGGCACGGCGGCATCTTTGCGCTTGGCTGCGGTCTACACTCGGCAAGTAGCGGTGTTCAGCGATGCTCTTGTAGGCGACGAAGAGGAGGTTGTGCTCTCGACGCAAGCTAGAAGCTGTGGCGTCAACGTGAACTCGGTGGCTGCTGCTGGTGCTGCACCGAGAACGAGCAAAAGGGAACATGGCTAAAGCTGCTCACGTTCTGCGATGGCGACGTGGGGCTAGCGAAGGAGACGACGGCATATCCCGCCGTAGGTGGAGGTGCGACTGCTCTACTACCATCGCCGGTGCGAGAAGACCGTGTCGACGCAGCGGGGTTTTGCCGAAGGCAAGGAAGACAGCGGCAGACTGAGATTGAGAGGGGGAGTAGAAGAGAATGAGTGGTGATGCGATCATCCAATCGGTGTGGGTACGTATGGTGTCGCGGGGGACGAGCTGTTCTTGCACCATTGCCGTGACAATTGCCAGACTCGGCCACACTGAGGAAGGTGCGGCGGCACTCGCTGGAACGGTCGAGGCGGGGGCGACGAACAGTGAGAGAGAGGAGAATGTGAGAGGCGGGCTTCTTGTGCCACCTCGTCGAGACGTGGCAGACGATGGTGGAAACTTTGAACTGTTGAAGCTCCACCAACGCACGGTAGCCCACAGCACCGGGGATGGAGCGGCGTCTAGGCTGTGGTATCGCCGATCGTTACCCGTCGAAGATGGGAGAGACGACGACGACTTGATGAGCAGCAGCTGAGAGTGTGTTCTGTGTGTGATTTCGTGAGAAAGAAAGATCTGGGTAGGGTTTTCCAGTTTGGGGTAGAAATTTGGGGATTTTGTCATGGGTTTGGACTTCTTCTTTTTTGTAAAAAGGCTGCGATTTGGGCTTCTCTTTTTTTGGTATGGGCTAGAGTTGGGCTGCCTTTTTTTTTAATGGAACAAATTCTTGTACTTAATTTTGCAAGCCCATTTTGTCTAATATATTTTTTTAATCACAATTTTCGTTCTTTTTTTTTTTGGATGGTGTATTTATTTAGACATTTTTTTGTAACTTGAGAACAGGAAGTCATCTCAACTCCAATTTTTCCATATATTTTGCACACCCCTTTTTTTTATTGACAAATTCTCACAATTTTGTGCATGTCTTCCAGGTTTCAAAAGTTCACATAATTATACTTCAAGTCTTCTTGCTCAAGAGTGGATCGACTAAAGACGTCAAACTTGATCAACTCCATTACACCGACTTTTGGACTTTGGCTTCACATTTGTTGTAGACGTCATCCTCATTTTTACAGAAGAAGCGGTCTTGATCTTAGCAGGCACGACAACACGAAAGTGGAGAAGACATCGTCATTATCAACGAACTCTACCCATTCTGTGTAGATGACACGAAAAGTATCGGCTTGCACGACGTTCGGCATCACGGCCTCAGAGAGCTAGAAGTAGCTGTAGAAAATGAGATAGAAGTTGTGCGTTTTTCACTAATGGGAAGCTAGAAGCTGTACGCCATCGATGGAAGAGGAGCTAGAAGCTACGCAACATTCGCAAAGAGGAAGCTGGAAGTTGTGCGCTATCTGCGAAGACGAAGCTAGTTGTGCACTATCTGCGATGAGGAAGCTAGAAGCTGTGCGCCACCCACGAAGAAGAAGCTAGAAGCTGAGCGTCATCTGTGAAGGATGGGCTAAAAGTTGTGCGCCATCTTTGTAGAGGAAGCTAGAAGCTATGTGCCCCACGAAGAGGAAGCTAAAGTTGTGCAAGATCCGCGAAGAGAATTGAAGCCTAAGAGTCGGTGGAGATCGGCATCATGACCTCAACGAGCTAAGCGGTACGTGGATGAGAAGCTTGAAGTTGTGCGTCATCCGTGAAGAGAATTGAAGCCTAAGAGTCAGTGGAGATCGGCATCATGACCTCAACGAGCTAGAAGCGGCTGTGGATGAGAAGCTTGAAGTTGTGCGTCATCCGTGAAGAGAATTGAAGCCAAAGCGTCAGTGGAGATCGGCATCACGACCTCAACGAGCTAAAAGCGACTGTGGATGAGAAGCTTGAAGCTGTGTTCTCAACCAAAAGCCCAGAAGCTGAATTCATCAAGCTGAAGCCATCTTTCAAAAGAGCTCGGCGATATGGAGGTTGAGATTATCGAGCTGAAACCATCCTCAAAACAAGGCTGATGACGTGGAGTTGGACTCGACAAGGTAGAAATTCAAAGCAGATCGACATCCTCGAACTGGAGTTAACAAGCATGAGACATCTTCAAAATGTAAACCCAGACTCAGAAGTTGATGTCATTCTTGAAATGTGTTGACAATGAAGTAATAAATAATCCATCATCTTTAGTTGTTGCCCCATGACTGATTTGCTTCTTTATAAGTTTCACCTTATTGCCTCTTCCAAGAGCTCGAATTATTTTTCTTTAATAGTCTGAACTTGAATTTTGACCATCCAACTTGAAATACAAATTTATGATGAACTTTGATCACGTAACTTGAAGGAGAAAAACACATATCATGACTGAACTTAGAAGATATCTAAGCTGCCTACGTACCATTTTGAAATGGATCAAGTCAACGTAGTTCAAAAGGTTATGAATTTTGATGAGGAAGTGCAGGTACGTTTATACTCATGCGGGCCGGAGTAACATGCGATTTAGGCTCGTGCGTCGTGGGCTGTCTTGATGTCTCGTTGATTTTGTCTTTGGCGTGACATGCAGTTTAGGCTCGTGCTTCATGGGTGTCTTGCTTATTTTTTGTTAATTTTTCTTGGAGTGACGTGCGGTTTAGGCTCGTGCGTCGTGGAGCATGTCTGCTATTTTGATTTTTACGCTTTCTCAATTTTTTTGACTTTTGCTTTTCTTCATGTTTTTTTTTTTTTGTCTATGTACATATATCTGACTTTCACCGCTACACTTGAGAATAGTAGCACTCAACAACTTTGAGTTGTTGCCCCAATTCTATATCGTCGTCCAAGGTCGACTTGCATACCTTGTTGGAGATGTAGTGAGATGAAGTCGCCTTTAATGGTGATCCGAGCAGCGCTTTTGGCACAAATCCCAAACCCACTTTGGAATTACGGACCACATCATCTTTCTTCTTCAAGTGAGGTTCAGTGTAAAGCTTCGCGAGGATTATATCCGGCATTGACAAGAAGCTTATATGCGCTGGACCAAAATGCTTAGTGAGTCCGTTGTCGAAGATTCTCCATGTTCGACAACGTTACTTTGCTTTGGTCGAACAAACCGCTGTAGAGGTGGAGAGTTGGTCTTTTAGCATCGATCTTGGTCGAGGCATCGTCGGTCCTCGAACGGATCCATCTTGGTGAGAGATGTTTTGTTCTTGACAATCGGACCGACTTCAAGTTCTTTGTCATGCTCAATTACTTCTTCTTTCGTTGTCTTTGTCATGTAGAATTTGGCATCGACAAAATATGACTCGGCTTACGTAAAGGCACGTGATCACCAACCACTTGTCTTCACGACACCATCATGGCGATACTTGAGGCATTGATGCGATGTAGAGGATGACACCATTTTCATGCACCACGGTCGGCGAAACATATTGTAGGGCGTCTTGGCATCGATGACATGAAACAATGCGGTTGAACTCATGTCTTCCATTAGCAAGTTCAACCTTATGGTGCGAGAGCCCTTTGTCGCCGTGATTGAATCCTTGAATCATCAACCGATTCTTGGACAAGTCGTCTCTGGAATTTCCAGTTGTTTGATGCTCTTAATGGCGAGATATTGACAGCCGATCCTCCATCAATGAGAATCTATTGACTTTACGCTCATGGGTGAAGCAAATCACGAACAACGGCTTTATTATGAGGCTCGGACCCAAGTGCAAATCCTCGTTGGAGAATGTGATTGCGAGACATCTTCATCATCGATCACGATTGACTTCAATCGATCTCTTACTTGGCTTGTCGTATCATACAATGCCCAATACCTTCCAGTATGTCGTCGGATTCGGGGGTGACAACATTTGATGCAACATTTTCTTCTTGAGTGATATCTTCCTTCATGAGCTAGCCGCATAATCTTTTCTTTGAAGATGAAGCAATCATGTATGGGATGCCCGATCAATCGGTGATATTTGCAATATCTTGGGTCATCGGTTCGTCTGCCTCGTTTGGTCGCTTCATTTCGGGTAGCTCGACGAGTCCTTCTTTGAAAGCGGTCATCGAAGATCCCGAGACGTCGAGTTCAAGAAAGGATATTGCTTTTGTTGCATTTCCTTAAATGTCGACCTTCTGCCCATGTCTTGAGGAAAATTATGCTTGTCGTTTTGTTGTCATCTTCTTAGAAACTTGACGGAGTTCTTTCGTCACCATTGATTCTTCTTTCGAGACATTGTCGAATGACTTGGTTCCTTTACGAATTCTTGTCTCTCTTTAAACTTGTGAGGTTCTTGGATTGGAGGCCCTTTGAATCCGCTCATTGCCATACTTAGCTCCATATCGTGAGCTCGGTGGCGATTCTTGACGTCTTGGGTGAATTCCTCGCGGGATGTATTGCAAGCCCCAATGCATTCCTTGAATGCACATTTCGATCTGAGAGGATTCGGATAACTGTCTTACAGTTGAGGCATAGGTTTCTCCACTGTTGATGTAGTCGATCAAGCTCTTCTTTAAAGCGGCGAGAACTCGTGAGCTCCACCATCTTGTTGTTCTTTTGGTCTTTGTAGAAGCGATTGAGGAACTCGTGCTCAGCGCTCCCAACTGTCAGTGAGTTTGATTCCAAGTCCGTATACCGATCGAAGGCATTTCCTTTGAGTGAGCGAGCAATTGCTTGACGGGTGATCTCCAAATGTTCAGCGTTGTTGCATGTCTCGACAAAGTGAGCTACATGTTGCCTTGGATTCCTTTGCCATCAAATTGTTGGAATTTGGGTGGTTGATAACGAGGCATTCTCGAGTTGTCGATCCTTTGGGTATCTGACTTAGAGTAAATCGATGATGACTTGGGTTTCCATCAAATTTGTTCTTCATGGTCACCTCGATGAACTCCACGAGTTGGTGCGCCTTGATGAAGCCATCGGAAGAGATTTGAAAGTTTTGCCGACGATTTTCTCTCGTCGTGAGTTTCTTGCTTGTAAATGCGCTTCTTCGTCGTCGTCACGCTCACTTCCTTTATCGTTGATGTGGCTTGACTGCATCTTCTCTCCCGAGCTTTGCAATCTTTGCATCTTGCTCTTGGATGTGTATGCTCAAAGATTCGACCAACCTTGTAAGATTTGCAAGTTGTTCTTCCACGGTGGAAGTGTTTGTCATCATCACAGTGCCTCAGTGAGTAACTTGTGATAGAATTTGAGATAGGGATGTGAAGCTTCCTTCGAGCCAACGCCTTCTTCATTTAAAGTGGCGATGTGTTGCTCTTTTCCCGGCGATGGCCGACTTGAAGTTTCTTGAAGTTGTTTGGCTTTGCTTCTTGTGATGGCCTTGATGCTCTCGAAGAAGCTTTTGAGCGACCTTGGTTGCATGTTGTTGGATGAACATCGTTCAAGATTTTGGTGAAGAGTAGAGATGAGAGGTAGAAGTCCCATTGGGCGTGCGAAATTTGTAACACAAATTTTGTATTTAAATTTTATAAATACAAAATTGTATACAAAATCGATGTAATTTAGATTTGATGTATTTGAGATGGATTCGATCTCATCTATCCTCCGATTCTTCTCTTCAATGTGGATTTCTTGAGCGATCTTGATGTTCTTGAGTTGTTTGGAGGGATGTAGTTCCTCGATCTCCTTGAACTTGAAGTTTGGACTTGACGATGTTGATCGAAGGACCTGGCCTTGTTTTCGGATCGACCGTCGGATTGGGTTGATATGTTGAAGAACGTTTGAAGATCTTGAAGTTTGAGCGTCAATCGGAGGGTTTCACCTTGTTTCGAATTGAATGTCGCTGATTTGATTTGGAGGATGATCTTGGCGAAGAACGTGGTGATTTGCGAAGAGCGCGAATGCTTGAAGAAGACTTGAATGTTGGAGAAGACTGCCGAGGATTCTTCGAGTGTCTTGAGCTCTTGAATCTTCACTTTGCTTCACGATTCTCACACTAATGAAGCCCCAACACTCCTATTTATAGGTGTAGGCTAGTGGGCCATCAAGCCGTGAGCTTGGGCTTATGGGCCTTTGAGCCATCAAATGGGCCTTTGGGCCTGTAGTGGGTTTGGGCTTGAGCTTGGGCTTATGGGCCACCAAACCATGAGTTTGAGCTTGAGCTTGGGCTTATGGGCCTGTACCACTAAAATTAAATATTAATCACATATCTATTTTGGAATAAATTTCATTAATAAAATAGAAATATAATTAATTATTTAATTTGTATTTTACACGTGGCGCGATCTCATTTGCTAACAATTTTAATTGTCTCTGTTGGAGTTAAATCTAACGAGAAAAAGCTACACAACCGCTCCCGCAATTAAAAAAAAGCAAAGCGAATAAAAGAAATGAAGATTCAAAGAACAATGGATTAAAGACATGAAGCGAGGAAGGAAGATCGGATAAAAAAAAAAACCCAAGACAAAGCTATGATGGGCGTGTCGCTTGAAGGCGCAATGACAAAGGAAGAACGCCATTCTCACTTTTTGCCGCGAACATCCCATTGCAGAACTCCACTTTTCGCACAAGCACCACTGAGCCACGCTCAGTTTTTCCATAAACAAGAAGATAATAGCAAGAAATAACGAAGGACAAAGCGATGGCGACTACGGGTGAAAAGAATGAAGAATGGGTGCTATGAAAGAAAAGAACGAAAAGGCATGCCTTATTAATAAAGCTTTGTGATTGGCGGGAGGAATGTCCTGACTATCTATGATGGGTATCTCTATTTATAGACTCAAGCATCCACTTTAACCTACTCTAGCTGCAATTGTGTATTTGCGAGAAAATAAAGACAAAAAAAAAAAATTAAAGCTATGGAGGACATCGTTACGCAGTCTCAACAAACTCGGAACTCTCAAACAAATTCCTTTGGAATGTGAAGGACAAGGCTGACTCGCTAACTTGCGAGAGATGCTTGGAAATTGGCTTTATCCTCAACAAATTTTGCGTGATTCAACAAACTTGCGTACCTCCTCTGCATTAAAAATGGGCAAAAAAACGTGGCTATCAGATAATGGGTTATCGACCACTAGTTAAATGTGCTAACTACGGGCTCAAAGTGTATAAAAATGGAAACAAGATTGGGCCATGTTTTCATACAGATTGGGCTCAGTAAAAAAAAAAAGAGGAGATGGAAGTGAATAAAAATGGCCAGTGGATAATTTTGGGTTTGACCTTCCCAAATTAAAATAAATATATGGGCTGCCAAATTAAAGTGACTATCTGAGGTCCAATTGTGAAGCAAAACTCTAAAGCCCATATTCGAATTCAAATTGAGAACTCACAAATATGAGTATAAATGTTTACAAATTAAATCAAAGTCGAAGAACTCCTAAATATGAGTATAAGCGTTTACAAATTCAAATCAGCTCAAGAACTCCTAAATACAGTATAAGCTGTTTATAAATTCAAAATCAAAATCGAGAACTCCTAAATCGATTATAAACTATTTACAAATTCAAATCAAGTCCAAGAACTCCTAAATCACAGTATAAAGCATTTACAAAATCAAATCAAGTTGATAACTCCTAAATCAAGTATAAGCGTTTACAAATTCAAATTCAATTCGAGAACTCCTAAATCAGTATAAAGCTGTTTATAAATTCAAATTCAAGTCGAAGAACTCCTAAATACGAGTATAAATTGTTTACAAATTCAATTCGAGAACTCCTCGACAAGAGTTTAAACTATCTAAGTGAATTTCGAGACTCGTCCATTTCCAAGACAACTCGTCCATGAACAAGTCTCGATGGGGCAATTTGTAGACAATTAAAAATTGTTAGCAAATTATATTGTGCCATGTGTAAATCACGAATTAAATAATTAATTATATTTCTATTTTATTAATGGAATTTATTCCAAAATTAAATAGATATGTGATTAATATTTAATTTTAATTAGTCAAAGCCCATAAGCCCAAGTTCAAACTCATGGTTTGGTGGCCCGTAAGCCCAAGTCCAAAGGCCCGTAGGCCCATAAGCCCACTAAGCCACTAGCCCACACCTATAAATAGAGGTGTTGGGGCTTCGTAAGGGGAGGAGAATTGAAGAGGTGAAGAGGTGAAGTGAAGAAATCGAAGAATCCTGCAAGCATTCTCAGACATTCGAAGATCTTGAGCATTCAGCGTTCTTCGTCGAGATCATCCTCAAGAGCTCAAGACATTCGAAGATCTTCAAATATTGGCGTTCTTCGTGCAAATCACCACGTTCTTCGCGAGATCAACCTCCATATCAAATCGAAGATAACGTTGATTCGAAACAGGTGAAAGCCTCCGCATTGGCGCCAAACTTGAAGACCTTCAACGTTCTTGACATTTCAACTCAAATCCGACGGTCGATCGAAAACAAGTCGAGATCCTTCGGATCAACATCATCAAGTTCAACCCTCGAGTTCGAGGAGATCGAGGAACTACATCCCTCCAACAACTTGAAGAATACTCGAAGAACATCAAGATTGTTCGAAATCATATTGAAGAGAAGAATCGGAGGATAGATGAGATCGAACTCATCTCAAATTCATCAAATCCAAATTCAATTATTTTTGTATACAATTTTGTATTTATAAAATTTAAATACAAAAATTTGTGTTACAAATTTTGGCACGTTTACTTAACAAATTGTGTTGCACTGAACCTTTACTTTAAATTCAAATTTGTAACATATAAATCCCTTTGGGCGTGCGAAATTTGTAACACAAATTTTCGTATTTAAATTTTATAAATACAAAATTGTATACAAAAATAATTTGAATTTGGATTTGATGAATTTGAGATGAGTTCGATCTCTATCTATCCTCCGATTCTTCTTCGATGGATTGTGAGCGATCTTGAATGTTCTTCGAGTTGTTGGAGGGATGTGATTCCTCGATCTCCTGAACAGTTTGATTTGATGGCGTTGATCTGAAGGACCTGGTCTTGTTTTCGAGCAACTGTCGGTTGTTGATATGTTGAAGAACGTTGAAGATCTTCGAGTTTGAGCACCAATGCGGAGGGCTTTCTTCTGTTCGGTCAACTTCAACGATTTGATTTGGAGGATGATCTGGCGTTAACGTGGTGATTGCAACAACGCTCAATGAATGCTGAAGACTTCGAATGTTGGGAGAAGACTTCGTAGGGGATTCTTCGGTGTCTTGAGCTCTTTGAATCTTCATTTCGCTTCACTTGATTCACCTCTTCCCACTAATGAAGCCCCAACACCCTATTTATAGGTGTAAGGCTAGTGGGCTTATGGGCTTATGAGCCTTTTGGGCCATCAAGCCGTGAGCTTGGGCTTATGGGCCTTTGAGCCATCAAATGGGCCTGGGCCACCAACCATGGGTTTGGGCTTGAGCTTGGGCTTATGGGCCACCAAACCATGAGTTTGAGCTTGAGCTTGGGCTTATGGGCGCTGTACCACTAAAATTAAATATTAATCACATATCTATTTTTGGAATAAATTCCATTAATAAAATAGAAATATAATTAATTATTTAATTTGTATTTTACACGTAGCGCGATCTCATTTGCTAACAATTTTAACTGTCTACAAATTGCCCATCGAGACTTGTTCATGAGCAGTTGTCTTGAAATGGACGAGTCTCGAAATTCATTTGATAGTTTAGACTCTTGTCGAGGAGTTCTTGAATTTGAAATTGTAAATAGTTTATACTCGTATTTAGGAGTTCTTGAATTTGATGTGAATTTGTAAACAGTTTATACTCGTATTTAGGAGTTCTTGAACTTGATTTGATTTTGTAAACAGTTTATACTCGTATTTAGGAGTTCTTGATTTTGATTTTGAATTTGTAAACAGTTTATACTCGTATTTAGGAGTTCTTGAACTTGATTTGATTTTGTAAACAGTTTATACTCGTATTTAGGAGTTCTTGATTTTGAATTTGTAAACAGTTTATACTCGTATTTAGGAGTTCTTGAACTTGATTTGATTTTATAAACAGTTTATGCTCGTATTTAGGAGTTCTTCGACTTGGATTTGATCTTGAATTTGTAAACAGTTTATACTCGTATTTAGGAGTTCTCGACTTTGAATTTGTAAATAGTTTATACTCGTATTTAGGAGTTCTTGGACTTTGATTTGAATTTGTAAACAGTTTATACTCGTATTTAGGAGTTCTTGGACTTGAATTTGAATTTGTAAACAGTTTATACTCGTATTTAGGAGTTCTTGAACTTGATTTGATTTTGTAAGCAGTTTATACTCGTATTTAGGGTTCTTGATTTTGAATTTGTAAGCAGTTTATACTCGTATTTAGGAGTTCTTGAACTTGATTTGATTTTATAAACAGTTTATACTCGTATTTAGGAGTTCTTCGACTTGGATTTGATCTTGAATTTGTAAACAGTTTATACTCGTATTTAGGAGTTCTCGACTTTGAATTTGTAAATAGTTTATACTCGTATTTAGGAGTTCTTGGATTTTGATTTGAATTTGTAAACAGTTTATACTCGTATTTAGGAGTTCTTGGACTTGAATTTGAATTTGTAAACAGTTTATACTCGTATTTAGGAGTTCTTGGACTTGAATTTGAATTTATAAACAGTTTATTGTTTGTAACAAATATATATAAAAATTTAAATACAAAAATTCCTAAATGTAGGAATTCAAAAACTATGGCTAATTATACTGCTACCTTTACTTAACAAAATTTGTACCTGAAAATCCCGTACACAAGTATCAAGCACGACTGAATTTGCTAATGAGAATAGAAGAGCAGCAGACACTGATCCAGAAAACTAGTTAAATGTGCCTGGCTTTCAGGAGAAACACAGTTTCAAGAATATCAGTCAAATTCACCGCAGAGGAAGAAGCTCTATAACAAAATATTGCGCAGCTAACTCTCTTCACCTTTATTCCACCACTGAAAAATCTTCTAGTTGATTCATGATACCTTCACACATTAGGGGGTGGCCACATTTTGTCGAATAATTCTTCTCACGCGCTTGATTGGCTAGCATAGCCATCCATCCCAGCTGTTAGAAGCCCCATAGCTGCTGGCCCCAAAGCAGAGGCAAAGCTATTCTCGTCCCAGTTGACAAGCTGAAAATTGATTTGAGCATGATTAGGTGAACCTTGAAGTACAGCAAAATGGCTTAAGAAAAGGAATAGTTTAATTCAAAAGATAGGAAATATGTACAAGGCCAGAATATATAATTATTTTTATAAAATAAATAATTATAACAGCATTATTTTTCACATATTAGAAAGCTCTGAAATCTGTGTTAATTGTGTGTTTGATACTCTGTTGCGAGTTAAAGTACAATATGGAGCACTAGAACATGAGTGTAAAGCTCCACTTTGTATTTTAACCTCTATCTTCACGGATAAGGACAGAGAGAGGAACTTTGGATTGTCTTCCCCATTAAACATCTGAACACTTCTCAAGCTCATTACGTTAAAAGCTAGTCACTGATTGATCCCATGCACTTTCAGGCCATAAAATAATTCCACTAAATAAAGGCAAGTACAAACCATTAATTTTCAAGGTCCACATAATCCAACTTTTGTTTGATGGTTTAGGGACAAGAGACCTAGGGTATATGCTAAGACTAAAGAAATACAAAAATACCATTTTATTTTCCAAAGTTTGGGCTTTTTCACAAAACAACTCAATGATGGATAATATCATTGTGGTACCCATAATGTTTTTTTTCTCCTTTCAAATCTATTCCCCCATAATTTTTCGATGTCTGAGAGAGAGTTGGCAGTAGACAAAGCTGACTAAGCATGCCAAAATCCTATGTGGAAAAATGGAAAAAACTAAATTATTCTACATAAGCCAAAACAAAGTCGTTTAGGCTTATGCTAAGAAGCACGGGAACGGGGACGAAACTACATTTATTTCACAAAAATTAGGATACGAATACGTTTAAAATAGGTTTATATTTATTTATAATATTTTTTTATTTTATTAATATTATGGAAATTATATAACATTAAGGGGTGATTTTAAATGTGAAAAACATGGACAAGATATATGGGATATAGCTCTTATGCTATATGTAGATATAACAAATATTAATGAAAATTTATTAGTTATTTTAATTAAATAACACTAAATTTTTTTTAAAAAGAAGGCCCACCCCAAATAACCCTCTCTCTCCCTCTTAGTACCACTCTCGGTCCTCTCTCTCTACAGATACATTGACACACTGTCTCTCCTTTCTCTAGCCTTCTCTCCCTCTATAGATAAGTATACGCACACAGCGCTATTCGGAGAAATTGCCGTAACCAGGTCTGGCACGTCGCCGCCGCTTCTCTCTCTCTCTCTCTAGCCTACAACTAGATCCGCTGCCTCTTTCTCTTTCGGCTCAGGGAGGCGCACAACTCGACAGTGACGGGGACGGACATGAGGCATGGGGCGGGGCGGCGGAGATTTCAATTAGGCTTCTGGGGTTGATGGCTAAGTTTAAATTCATCTTTAGTTAGCTTTTGAACATACTTGACCATTTAATACGTGTATTTTTCGGACATATTTTGACGTGTTTATTACAAAAATAAATAATAAATACGTGAAATGCGTATTTTTGGCGTATTTCGACATATTCGTACCCAATACGTCCCCTCACGGGGAAGGTGGCCTCATTCATGTATCGGTGCTTCCTAGGGCTTATGTGGTCACTTCCCCCAAATCTCAAATTTTCTACTAAGGAATCGACAGAATCTACAGTAAAGATCAAAACCTAGTGCTTGAATCTTTTTTGAGTAAATATGACACAATGTCCCAATGTTTAACTAATTACATTTTTATACCTAACATTTCACAAAAGTCACAAACATGTCCAGTAACTAATTTTGGTACGAGAATTATGATGTGTCTGTCCGAAAGAAATATTTGGCATTGAGGGCCACATCAAAAGGAACGAAAGATTTGCAGAGGAGAAAGAATTTGGAGTCTAGTCAAGAATGTCCTTTAATTAGGAAGGAGAGATAAAGCTTTTCAGTGTCTGAGAAACAAGGATATACCTACGAAAATTGCAACAATTACACACGAGCAAGATGAAACAGGGCTTGCCTCCAAAAAATTGGGACTCGTGTAGGGTAAAATGCATTTAGAAAACTCATCGGCACCTGATACGCCATACATGTAAAATAAAGTATTTTTTTTGTTTTTCAGAATTCAGTACTGGTTCTTATAGTAGTTACTACTATCTCTATAGATATTATAAGAGTATAAAGCAAGCAAACCTCTTCATTGCTGAAATTATAGGAGGCCACAGTTTGTGGGGATAGCCTCCTCATAAGAGAATATTTCTCATCAGGAGGTGTCACTGATTCCTTAAGCACCTGTAATATCTTCAATGGGCAGATAATGTAATCAACCCTGGAAAAGAGAAACTGTCACGTGCAATTAACTGATAACTTCTCTGAGCAACAAGCTCATGCCAGGAGTATTACCCCAATAGATTAAACACGTCCTGCTTGTTACGAATTGCGGCTGCCATCAATTTCGACTTGTGCCCATATTTATGAATGTAATTATAGGTCTTTGTAACCTGAAATGATGATGGTACCCATAAAACTTCAACCTTTTCCTTTTAACATAAAATAAATGCAGGGAACAATGAACTAAGCATAAAGTAGAAGTTGTTGACAGCAATGAACGAGATCACAGGACTAACAATAGCTTAATTTAAGAGTACTCTGCACTTGAACTAAGCATAAGACAGACTGACACATAATTGCCACGGCATGATTTTTAATTTCACCAAAAGACTAGAAGCAGCATGCTTGTCCGTGTATAATACAGTCAAAAGCTTCTAGTTTGTGATTCAATAAATGATGTAACTACAGTGGAACTTGTGACCAGATGTGGAATAAGTAAGTTAATCAGGCAAAACTGGCAGCAAATATAGAATATTAAGGATGGTCTAGTTGGTATAGGTTTTTGCAACATGACAAACTGACCAAAGCCAACCCAGGATCTTCTCCTCTTCTGAGAGCAGCTTCTACTTCAGAATCACCAGTATGATTGCGAGCCCAGTCCTAATAGAGCACATAGCCGCTTATTCAACCAAAATAATTAAATTACAATGGAGCATAAATTAATTCAAGAATGAATTACCCTAAGGCGACCAACAAAAATTTGAATGACAGAAGCTCCAGCTTGAGCTGCAGCAGCAGCCTGACAAAAACTGCCGATACACATTGATACACATTAAACACGGTGTTAAGATATTTTACCAGAAAGAAGTATGCCGCTGTAAAGTAGAGAATGCGGGCACATAAAGTATGACAAGTACTAGAACATGACCTATACTACAAAATATTCTTAAGCTTTACAGGTTCACATTGCCATAAGGCCCATAACAGTTAATGGAGGGCAAAACTTATTAACAAACACACATCTTCTCAGAGGAGCAATGCTTGAAGGAGTAGAAACCTTTGTAGGGAGAGGAGAAACCACTACAACTTCTACAGGAGTAGAAGCCACCGCTACAACTCCATCGACAAGAGGAGGGTGGCATCATGGAAACAGGAGGAGACAGAGGCATGGCCACTACAGCACTATTCTGGCTATAAGGGAACAAAAGAGGCTAATATGCGGATGTATTCGTGAGGCAGCAGTCCAAACATTGAATTAGCAACTCCTCAAAGCGATTTGAGTTTTCCCATAGGTGATCAATTTGTTTGAAATCAGTCGACACCCTTCTCTATCGTCTTATCCATCATAATTCTATCGGCAAGTTGGACCGATTTATAGAGCGAAGGGTATTTCGAGATGAAAGCGAATACAAGCCAACAACTATACTGAAAGGAACAAAACTGAAGAGCTGAAAAGTAAAAATTTGTAGGCAAGGCTGCCGGCTAAAAGCAATAAGATACCTATGGAAACTAGATGTAGACCCCCAAATATCATCGCTAACATAATGTCTAGTTATTTAATTTGATTATGGACTTTAGCGGTTAATAAACAAGCCACAAAAGCAATAATGGATACTCAACCTTATACTTTGTTAGTAAAAGTAGAAGAAACGAAATTGTGAAATATAATAAAAAAAGGTAACTTTTGCATCAAAAATAATATTAGGACTTTAAAGTTTCCATATTATGAGCAAGTTCTAACATAGTTAGAATCCAAAATACAAAGACATGGTATCATTAAGACATACCCATAGAGATCTAAAATTCTAAGTTTACCATCATCGGGCGACTTCGCCTGTGTAGTAGGGCTTTAGCATGGCGAGATGGTGGCCTTAATCAAATATGTTAGTTTTCAATTACTGTTAAGTGCCTCTTGGGCCATTCATATGTTGGGTTGTCCTTAAGGCCCGTAGGTATAGGGTACTACTTAAAGGAAACAGAACTCAGTTAGCGTGTGTGGCAGTCCTTGAGGTGCATATGTATGAGGTAACATTGCTTATCTATCTTGGTTTTCTTCAAAACAGCTCAAGTGGTAGTATTTTGCTTTCAAGAGCCAAAATTGCTTTAGTAAGAGGTTTCACTCGGGGTCCGGGGACAACCAACATTTGAGGTGGCATATGGTTGTTTACCCCGACTATACTTCATTTTCTTCCTAGAGAAATTTGAGTAAAAGTTGTCACTAATGAGCTCTTATAGAGGGACGAAATCTTGAAACAATTGTTTCATTTGGAAAGAGCTCGGCAGCACATGGTATAGGCTGCTAACAATCACTGCTTGAATTTCCAATTTCAATATTAGAAAAGGTTTTTTTTTAAGTGACACCCCCATAGACATGGCACATTGCTTTAGCAGATGAATATCAAGCTTGCTCCTGGATCCTTTTGTCCTTTTGAGGTTATTGGCAGAGTGGGTGCTGTAGCTTATCTGTTTCAATTACTGGTGTTGTCTCGTGTTAATCCAATTTTTCCACATCTCCCAGTTGAAGGTACGGAATGAGAATCATGAAGTCACTTATTCTTTGCCATCAGATTTGCTGGTACCGAGTCATTCTTTGATATGAAAAAAAAGGCTTCACGGGTGGATGAAAATGTGGTACAACTCTTGATTAAATGGTGGGATTGAGAAGTTGATAAGGCAACTTCGTTATATGTTTTAGAGCCAATTTCTACATTTCCACCTTAAGAACAAAATTGTTTTGCATAAGGATGTGGTTGTTAATGATCCATAAGTCCGATCTTACCATCAACATCGTATTGCAAAATGGAATCAGCCTGTGTAGCACATAGTTTAGCACAGCAAGAGGACAGTCTTTCCATTTATGTTGCTTTTAATTATCTCAAGTGCCTCTTGGGCCAGTCATTTGTTGGGCTGTTTCAAGGCCTGCAGGCTGTAGCTATTAGTAGGCAGAAGTAATAAGTTAGGGTAGTGCTTGAACTAATCCTGTAATCAGTAAAGTTCCTAGGAAGTAGGTACAGAAAGGGGTTTTCCGGGTTTCTTTTCTTTTCTTATTTAATAATAATACTAGTTGTCCATCACAAGAACCTTTATGGTGTCCATAGTAAATCTAGGTATTTGCTCTCATCTCTTTTAAATGCAATAGTTTCAAAATATGGAGCAATATGCTCAATACCTGTAGACAAAAGTCATATGTGTCTGAATGCCTTCAGACTCCAGTAACCTTGATGCTTCAATTCCCTAGAAAAGCATAAAGCCAAAGTGATAAAACAGGTAAATAATCAGGAAATAGAATGAATCGACTATTCAGGTGTTCTAAGAAGTGAAACCCATATATTAAAGCTGGCAACACTAACTTGCCAAGTTGAAGGAATCTTGAACAACAGGCGGTCAGGAGATCGCCAATCTTATTATATAATTTCAAAAGGTCATGCACCTGTAAAGAGAGTTCAAACTGTTGATCAATGAACCTTTTGGTTAGATCATGTATGCAAATCAAAGATAAAAGAAGGTTTATGAGATCATGTATGTAAATCAAAGATAAAAGTACAAGAGGAGATCAAACTCCACTCAAAACATTTGACAGCTATAAATCCATAGGTTGTTAAAGCAAAGAGCATATATGGCCAAATCCATACAGTAAAATTATTTTTGAACAAATGTTATCCAATATAGAAATATAAAATGTTATCCAATATAGAAATATAACAAGAATTGCTCCATAAATGAAGTGAGAGGCTCTGCCCTCTCTATGCTTGAACCAACATTTTTAACAATCAGAAAAAGCAATTAGAAAAATGCTAAACCATAACATGCAACAGTAAGTAATGTGCTGTTAAACTATCTTACGGCTATGTAACTTGTATAATAGTTTGAGTTGAGCAAGTAGAGAAACAGAAGACATCAGACCCTAAAATGAATAATCAATCAAATGCCACCTTCTGAACAATGCCCTGTGTGTCATATGCAAGACGAGCATCAACTTCAGTAGAAACACGACCAGGCACAAGCTTTGCAAGATCGCCTCCAACATTTACCAAAGCCTATTATAACACATAACAATGAATAAAAAAATCTATGCAGTAAGTCAGTAACATCTTCATGAACTAATTAAAAATTCACGCTATTAATTGCATTTGCAATTTACAGGACCTACCTTGTTGAAGAAACAAGATATTCGATCATCGGATTTTTCTAAGCCATAACACTCTGAATCAGCCAATGCAGTGTCAACAGCGCTCTATAAAAGTGAAAGAACAAAATAGAGATGCATCTATGTTATTAGTCAAATTTAATCTTATACAGTTATACTGAGATGCAATGAGAATATTAACGTTTCTTAGGTGCCTACGTTCCTCAAATAAGATCATATATAACAAAACATAATCGAAATCTCAAAGTATAAACGCATCCTTAACTAAAATATACCAGAACATGTACGTTATCTTCCTCCTTAAATCCTTCTACATTAAATGGAACCGAAATGGTAGGAGCAGAGCTATCTTTTATACAGTATGCAAAGAGCATAGCTAAGCTAATTACACCGAAGTCGTAAGCCATATCATTACTACCGCTGGGAGTATTATCAGGGAAATCTAAGTAATTGGTTCTCCTAATTCATAGTCTTTCAAGGGGAGCTGATACAGCAATGTTACTCGACGTGATTGCAGGTTTAAATGCGGGTAAAATAATAATACCTGCCAATTTTATAACATTACAAAAATATCCCAACTCTAGGTAATTACCCTGAATTTAGTATCGGGAAGGCTACAAATGCCCAATACTAGAGAGGAACTAACAGTGGCAGCGGTAGGAGGAAACCTGTAGAGTTTAAGATTAAGATAATAAAGAAATTAGGAACAATAAATAAAACCATAACAAAAAAGAAACCCACAAATACACATTGCAGGTTAAAATAAAAGTGAACCATGGTTTGTGTAACCATTAATTTCAGGAATTCGATATCCCCACCTCTCGAAATCATCAAAAACGACCGTGTCCGGTACAATCTCGCTGTAACTCGTTACGGCATCCAATTCAGTGCTCAAACCTATCCCATTACATCCAATTAATAACTCCAAGACCCAAATTAAATAATAACATGTAACAAAAACAGAAATTCAAACAGAAAATGCACCGGTGTCCAGAGACGAAGAGAAGTTGGTAGCAGCACGAATAGAAGGGCAAAACCGTTGGGGCTTGAAAGCGACACCCGAATCCGTGGAGCGAACTGGAAGCGGCAGTCTCTTCACCTGCTGGGAACATTACACATATCAATCGCACCCAAATGAAGGTATACGCATACAAAAATATGAGCGTGTGGGATTTGCCTGGAGAGATGAAGTTAGAGAGAGAGTAGAGGATAGCGGAGAATGCAAAGCAGCCGACATAATTGATAATGGATGATAATGAGTGTATCAATGTTTATGGAGTTTCGTATAGGGTGGTAATGAGAAATCAAAATCGAAATTAGAGTGATTGTAGCATTCGTGTCAGAGCAAGGAAGAGCCTGGTATACTGCGTTCCATGTGCCTCCACTAACCTCATCCGGCATGGGACGTAAATAAATCAAATAATTTTGATTTGATATTCGCTTTGATTATTCGATATTCAAATTTAAAATTTTATAATTTGAATATAAATATAAATATTTTTTATTAGATTAATCAATGAATATGAATTCAAAATCATGATATTCGATTTGATATTCGTAAATATTCGATTTCATTATATATATATATATATATATATATATATATATATAGGAGTTGAGTTGAAATAAAACACATTCAAAATAAGAAATGAGAACAAATTTGAACCATTGATTTTGAAGATGTGTGGTTGTGATTAAATCAAATTAGGGTATAATGGTAATTACGAATATTACGAAAATAATCGTCCCTTAATTATAGGGAATGTGATAACTTAATATTTAACCATTGATTAATGACAAATGGATGATCGAGATGAATTCTTTTTATTTTTATTTTAAGGGGTTTGTATTATAACCCAATATATATATATATATATATATATATATATATATATATATATATATATATATATATATTTGGGTTACTATAATACCCGATCATAAGTTTATTATGTAATCTCAATTTAAATCATACATTGTGGTATGTGAATAGTATAGACAAACGACACATGGCATAACAATTTTTATTTTATTTTTTTATGAAGGGCAACACATTAATTTTTTTTTCCCTTCTTCTTCTCTGCAATTGCTACTGTTCATCGAAGAAGAATAGGAAGTCGACAACAGCGATAGCACAGTGGAGGCAGTCGCGGTGGCGGTGGTCGTGATGGCTTATCGTTGCCTGAAATTGAGAAAAAAAAATTGATTAATTGTCTGAAATTAAAGAATTTTGAGAGAAGATTGAGGTATTGAGAGTAGAGATGGCAATGGATCCCAGATCCGTGGATCCAGATCCATTTTTCCGGATCTGGATCCTCAAAAAATTGGACCTGATGGATCGGATCCTACCCCTATATTTCGGATCTGGATCTGAAATTTATTTTTTTAGACCCGGATCCGATTCAGATCCGGCCCGCAGATCCATTAGTTTATATATATATATATATATATATATTATTTTTATAATAATTAAATACCTAACTCCAACTTAAAACTCTTTAATTTCTTTTTCCAAAATCTCCCAAAATAAATCTACTCCCAATTTCATTTCAAATTCTTCCAATTATCTATCAGTCGGCATTCACGGCAGATTGCGTCACTTACATCATCGACGATCGAGTTGTTTTTTGTTTCCTACCTTATAGTAAATTTGTAACTAACGTATTTCAATATAGTGATAATTGTATAAATTCTAAATAATTGTTATAGTATTATTGTGTATTTAGATTTGTTATGGTGAAACTGTGAATTATAGTTGATTTAGAATTTATTTTAAAAGCAAAAATATATATATTCGGGTCTAGACCCTGGACCCTACGGATCTTATGGATCTGGATCTAATTTTTTTGGATCCAATGGATCTGGACCGGATCTGGACTCGAGCAAAAAAAATTGGATTTAGATCTGGACCTAGTCAGATCCGGTCCAGATCCAGCCCATTGTCATTCCTAATTGAGAGAGATAGTGGCTATGGTGGTGTTTATAACGAAGTTCGTCGAAAATCATTGTTGAAGACGGTGGTTTACGATGGAATTTGTTGAAAATTGGAGAATTGGGTGAATCGGAGAAGAGGACGACGAGATGATGCCATCTGCATATGATATGCATATTAATACACATAAACTTGCATCACGATACACATAAACATGCATATGCATAATAATATATACACATGCATATTAAAAAATAAAATATGTATACGATTAAACATAAACATGCATAGAAAGAAATACAACCTTGCATGCTTTAAAACAAAAATCATTATTCTCGATATCTCTTTTCTATCTTCTCCAATATGCACAAACACTTTTTTGTTGATCATTTGTTTTCTTTCGAATTATGAAACTATAAGTAATTGATCTAAGAAAAAACTTGTCTCACCCTGTGTTCATCCTTGTTTTTATTAAAATAATTATATATTAATTATGGCGAGTAAAGATAATCATATTTTATTAATTTGTAATTAGATTTATTAAAATATTAATTATAATTTATCAATCAAAATTAGAATTTAATAAATCATAATTATGATTTATTAATTCATAATTAATTTTATTAATTCAAAAGTATGGTTTATTAATTCACAATTAGGGTTTATTTATTAACGGTTAGATTTTATTAATTTAAAATTAGGGTTTATTAATTCAAAATTAGGATTTTAATTCACAATTATGATTTACTAATTCAAATTAGGATTTTACTAGTTCTAAATTAGGTTTTAATAATTCCAATTAAATTTTATTAATTCAAAGCAGAAAACAATTCACTATAGCAAGCGGACTTTCTTAACGAGAAAGAAAGGATCTTGATACAGTGATTTCCCATAATAATAAATAGAGTCAATGGTGAGAATTATTAATTTACAATTAGAATTTATTAATTCACAATTTGGATTCATTAACTCTAATTATGATTTGTTAAATCTAATTAGAGATTAATAATTTTGAATTATGATTTATTATTTTTATTATAATTATTAATTTTATGTTATTTAAAATTAATTAATTTAATAATAATAATAAATAAATAACTAAATAAATAAATATTTTTACATTAATTAATTGATTAATTAAAATTGGGGTGATCTCATCGTGCGCCCGCGCACATAGAAGACCACCCCTTGATCTAAACTAGATAATAAATTATGAATAAATCAATCTCACATGCATTTTCGTGTTCAATGCAGTTTTTTTGTTCAAGCGTATGCATTTTTTTGTTTTAAAATATGCATGGTTCGTTTTTCTATATCACATAACAAATCAAATTGTATAGTTTTATATTCAATCGTATGTAGTTTTATGTATAATAATATGTATTTTTGTATTCAATTGTATGCAGTTTTCTGTTTAATTACATGCATGGTTTGATTTTTTGTATGACATAACAAATCAAATTATTAATCTAACTTAATGTAGAGAAATCAGCGAAAATAAGCTTAAAAAATTCGGAAAAAAAAAAAATCTCCACCATATGACTTATGAGATGAATGAGTAAGATTTAGTACTACATACTACCTCAGGTTCAAGTCTATATGATCTCTCTATATATACATATATATTATTGTTATTTTAACACAAATAACACTAATATCAAATAATAAATTGATTCATATTTTAGATCGACAACACCTTCACTCAAAGCATTCCCGCGGGCAAGCATTCAAGCAACTAAGCTAAAGGAAACTTCTAGTAAGCCCAGATCTCTCACTATGCCCTCCCTACTTCTAAATCCTCAAAATTGATTTTTTTTTAAACACTTACTTTTAAGATTAAAATTTGTATCATTATCCCATCTCCTCACATCTCATTCTCGTATCTCCTAGACCTGCCCCAATATTGCGCCGTCACCACACCTCACCGTGCACTACCCTAGCCGTTGTTTCCACTCCTCATCGCTGCTGCTGCCACTCATCTCCGCCTCTGCCTCTGCCACAACCACTTGTCGCCACCGCTCCACTCCACTCTCGGTGTGCATCGCCTATTGTTTCACGAGTTTAAATTTTTTGATTTGTGGAGCATATTTTTCCCAGCTTCATGGGATGACACATGTAAATTTTATTATTTTTTAATTTATTTGATATACATAGACATGTTTTATAAAATTGGATTATAATCATTTTTTTAGGAGAATAAAAAGCATTTTTCTGTCAGGTTGCAAATCACTTAATTTACAAACTTGGTGGAAGATTGGATATTGGCCATTTACAAATGATTTACGTGGAGTGTTTTTTTATGAACTTAATATCAAATTTCATATTTGTTTATGCATTTGATTGTTATTGTTTATTTTATGCAAATGATTTTGGAGATGAAACAGCAAAGTCATCATTTGACATCTATTATTGAGTATTTATAGCTCGATATTAATTAAAATGTTATTTTAGAGGAAAAAAAATCATCATTCAAAATTGTGAAAAAAATAATCTCTAAAAAACACTTGAAAAAAATTGAAACGAATATTCGATTTGATTCAAGTATTCGCGAATACTATATGAATCGAATACAAATCTAAAAAAAAAATTCGAAAAAAATTCGAACATCGATTCGATTACATTGATATTCGGTTCAATTTCATTCGTTTACAATTATATTCAATTCGTTATATCCCTAGTCCAACACTTGTTTTTACTTAGTTTTGAATTATTTAACTTTCCCATAATACGCGTCTAGAAGTTGGAACTGATAGATTTGTATTTACCCAAAATATTTTTATCAAACTATTATGAGTTAAGAAAACAAAGCAAAAGTGGAAGAAGCACCCACACACGACAAAAAATCCATTAAAGAAGATGTCGCCATTTTGGTTTTCAGGAAGATGTCACCAAAGTGGATTACGGGATGACGGAGATGGCAAATGATCTTATTGTCTCAAAGCATGTTGATTTTCGATATTCACCATGTTTTGTTTTGTTTTTTTATTACAAAACATTGCCATGTCATGATGATTGCTATTAAAGTATATTTCACATATCAAATCTTGGATATATATAGAGTGGGTGTGGGTTAATGTGAAAACATGTTTATTATAAGAATGTGAGAACACAACAATTTACAATAAAAGTATAAAATTATTGTATTGAACATATAAAATTATTAGATTAAATTCAGTGCAACAACTTTACGTTTATTGCAAAGTTATCATTTTGTAATAATTTTATACATTTAGTTAAATAACTTTATCATTAGCATATCATTCACACATTATCACCAACATTCGTGTTTTTACATTATCCAAATCTTATCGGAGTGAATTACAATATAATTGCTGCCTTAGATAGATAAATGAAAATTAATCTTATCTATTTGATTTTGAAGATCTATAATTCAGATTATAGGTAGCTTTTTATTTTCTTAATATTATTTTAGTTAAATAAGGTCACAATTGAAATTAGATTATTATATATTGTCTCCCATCTCTCTCCTATTTTATCCCACGTACAACGTATTGCACTGCATAAAGATTTGGTTGCAATACTAAATTATTGAAATTGCGATCTTAGTTAGTTGTCATTGCAATAGTCCTCTGGTAAAATAGCTATAGTAAATAGTGTTCGTTGCAATAATAAATAAAGTACATTGTAGTATTTTATTCATTGGTACAATGCACTGTAAATAGTGTCCACTGCAATTTAATAATAATAATAATAATAATAATAATAATAATAATAATAATAATAATAATAATAATAATAATAATAATAATAATAATAATAATAATAATAAAATATAATTGCAATGATCAGTAACAACAATTGCAATTCTGGATACTAAGTCATACGTTCTAATTTCACTTACAACCAATTGCAACGCATGGGGTATTTAGCAAAAATCTCCAAAATAATTCCAATTACAATAATTATGTTATGGGATTGCAACAACAAATTAATTTATAATCAAATTTAGTAATAGATTATAATAAAACTTCATAAATACTAGTTAGGATTAATAAACTCTAGTTGAGAATTAATAAATTTCAATCGGAGATAAATAAATCCTAGTCGGGATTGATAAATCCTAATTGAAGATGAATAGACCCTACTTGGGGATAATGAACCATAATTGGGATTTATAAACTCCTCAATATGAATCAATTTAACTGAAGATTGATAAATTCTAAACATATGGTGAATAAATTCTAATTGACATTGATAAATTTCTAAACCTTATTTGAGATTGATAAACCTCTAATTGAGATTAATAAATTATAATTATGGATGAATAAATTATAATTGAGATTATTAAAGTTTAATTGGTTTATGGAGCTCACAAAAATAGCTGCAAATATACAATTAATATTTTATAGTATCAACATATGCATTTGTAAACTTTTGGTTATTGCATTATTAAACACTGTTGATTGCAATACCATGTAAACCATTACTTAAAGGATGAAATGCAATTAACCATATCAACTACAATGGTATGGTCCTAAAAACGAATCTGATGGGTATATGGGAAGGGGATGAGAGAATACACATATGTTAAAACCTTTTATTTTTCTTTAAACTTCTTTTGCCTCGAATTAACTTGGCTTATTGGATAATCCTAACGAAGTCTATATCATACTTTCAGACTGATCAGAGTGAACGTTAAATTTAGAAAGTCCTTTCCACTTATGAATTGAGTTAAGCTAATCAGTTTCAAGGACTATATTGACTAATCTGGCGTGGAAGTTGATGGTCCTAAATTATTCATACTCAATTAATTGTTACTGTATATTTAAAGAAAATGAGTGTGGGCAAAGGAAAACACATCATATCAGACATAGGTAAAGTTTAGTGCATTGTTAGGCTAATTGTTCAACATTGACTAAAACTTCTCATGTTGATTAGTAACATATGTTAGGACAGATTATATTAGACAATAAGAAAACACTAAGGACACAAAAGAATTACAAGCATGAGAACTTTTGTGTGTGTGTGTTACTTAGTAGTAGAGTGGTTAATCTGGCGCCAGAAGCCCTTGTTCGAGTCACCATGACGTGATCTTTAAAATTTCTGCATTAAATTACCAAAAAAAAAAAAAAAAGCATGAGAACTTTGATACGTTTTTTTTACTTTCCATAAAGTAAAAACAACCAAACCTTATTTCCACCATCGAAGGAAGACGTCACTATTGTAAAAATGATTGTCACAATCGGAAATTTTGTCTATCTACCCTACTTTTATTTTTATACATAAAATTACATAAATGTATATCTTTAACACCACGAATTTAGATTTAGACCGAAGTCGACATAGTCATTTATGCTGGAAGACAACGTGATTTCAAGACAACCTGAAATCTCATTAACGTTATTTCTATTCGTCGTGGTGAAGTAATTGTTGTACGTGCCCCTATAGTACCTGCCTGGGAGCAATCACTTTCACCTAAAATCTGATAAATCCACTTTCTCTCTCTTAATATAAATTTGACACTAACTTCGTTTCTGAGTGATCTTAGTTCATTTTGCAATTGAAAAATGTCAGCTACATTGCATTCTCCGCTGTCTTCCTCTGTCATGCCCTCTCTCCAGGTATCCACACTATTTGCTGCGTGTTTTGCATTCATACAGTCTAATTTGAGTGATTTTTTTCTGTGATCTTGAATATGCCTGTTGATTGTAGCAGGAGAGAAGATTTTTAGGATTCACAGCTCAATCCGCGAAGCCAAGCTCCGTATTAAAGCATCAGAAAATATTTTCTTCAATTCGAGCTTCGGCTAGCTCCTCTTCGTCTCTTGACGCCGGTAGATTTTTGTCATTGTGATTTGATTTTTGTTGATTTTGAATGATGCATATTATGTCGACTTTGGGTGTTTCGGACCTTTTATTTTTTATTTTTAAATTTATGGAAATGGTGATAGGTTTAAGCACTGAACTGGATGTGGTGACGGGTTACAGCGAGATCGTTCCGGACACTGTTGTTTTCGATGATTTTGAGAGGTTGCATTTATTATCAGTTTAACGGCTTTCCTATTGTGTTTGTTAATCATTTGCTAATAATAATAATAATAATAATAATAATAATAATAATAATAATAATAATAATAATGTCATATTTCTAGGTTTCCTCCAACTGCTGCAACTGTTAGCTCCTCTCTGCTCTTGGGTATATGTAGCCTTCCGGACACTAAATTTAAGGTAACTGGAGATTATCTTTGTATTTTCTTTTAGGATTTCCATGACTGGAGGCTAGGAGTGCCTGTCTACAAGAATTGATCTATATATGCATGTGTCCTGTATCTTCTTAGATATTTGGAAGAGAAATATCCGGATTTTCTGAATTTTATAGTGCGTACTATCGGTGTTTGTGATGTTCCTTTTATGTTTAGTCCACTTTGATCTGCATTAAAGGAAAAGAAACACTGCTCTCATCTAATAAAATATTTGATCGTTGGTAAAACAATGTCATATCGGACAACAATTGCTAAGGTGTGTTAAATAGCATCCTTAGAGATTTAGTAGCACAATATCCCGAACATCTAGATAAAATCCTAGGTCCAGCTAAAGTGAAATTAATATCAAAAGATAACTTGACAACATATAGAATAACATACGAGGACGTCGAGGCGAGGAGAAAATATAATACATGTCACGTATATATCCTTTCTATCTCACATACACACACATGCATATCCTCAATCACTACTAATCAAAATGGCTATTAAAGATTAAAATCAAATATAATAATGAGGGAGTTAATAAAGAAAGAATTGGTAAAAGGTTATATAGTGAAGACCAAATCACTACGATAATAAAAGAAGGGAGCACTATTTCAAAGATCAAATAAATATAATAATAAACCTTTTCTATTGAAGACTATTCCAAGAGATTAATCAGAATCTTGTTAATAATATCTTTTGAAACCCTCAACTTTTCCACCTATGATTACATAGATTATAGAGTGTATATAGATTTCAAGGGTAGTAGATATACCATTTTTTATTTATTTTCTTTGTCATTGTGCTTTATAGAGTGCTGTTGATACTGCATTGGCTGCTTGAGTGTTACACCTTAGAAAAATCTGATGATCGAATGTCATGTTTCTTTGACAAGGTACGTTTTGTAACTTGCAAACTTAATCAAATATTATCTTCTACTTGAAACTGAATCCAAACTCCTGAACGTAAAACAATAGGCTTTGGTAAATGTTGGAAGTGATCTATAAGCTTGTGCCCGATCGTGTTTCTACCGAAATCGATGCTCGTCTTGCATATGACACACATGGTATTGTTAGGAAGGTAATTTTACATAATATTTTCCAAATTACTGGTTTAGCATCTACAATTTTTGGCATAATTAAGGGTGATCCTACTACTTCTGTAACTGAATTAACTTTAACATCATAAATTACACATTGTACATTGTGTCTATGGTTTTAGCTACTGTATAATCTTAAAGATGATGTCCTCAATACTTAAGTTTAGGATTTATATGAAAACTTAACTATGCTCTCATTATGTGCTTTTATGCTTGAAAATTGCTTGACTAATATTCCAATAGGCAGCATTCACTAATGACTTTCTTCGCACTTTAATTACCAAGATGCTAAAAGGGGTGGTTCCTTTTCTTTTGTCCTAATCTAACTACTTATTTGACAGCTGTTTTCTATATATTTATTTACCATTTAACTGCTGTCACTTGTATTTTTTAGCTGTCAAATGATGTGAGTAGAGTTATATATATGACTGTATGTATGAATGCATATATGCAGCCTTTGTCTAGACAATGTGTCACTGGCTTCCGTTGATAATTGACTAAAAAGTGAAATTTTCTCTGCTTTCCAGGTGCATGACCTTTTGAAGCTGTACCATGATATTGGAGTGTCTCCGGAGCGTCTATTGTTCAAAATCCCTTCAACTTGGCAAGTTAGTATTACAGACTAATGTCTAATTTGCTTTCTCAAAGGAGTATCGGATTTTTTATTGAGATTTCTTACTTATTTTGCTGTTTTACCTTTAACATCTTTACTTCTAGGGAATTGAGGCATCAAGGTTGCTAGAGTTGGAAGGCATACAGACTCATATGACTTTTGTCTACAGGTACACTGTAGCTTGTATTTACTGCCAATCGAGAGATTTTAAAAAGTTAATTGATATTTGAAATTTGAAGCAATGCTCCAATTTTGTCACAATTTACCAAAACTAGCTGCAGCCAGGCAGTGGCCTTTATCCCTTTTGCTTCTTCTAAAACATAATTGTCTTGCAGTTCAACTATTTTCTTTTCAAAATTCTCTTGAAATCAGAATGCTGTATCTCCTTTTGCGTCATGCTTGAGCAGTTGAGCTTGGTCATATATGTAATGCGGCAAAATATTGGTTACTATGATGCAACTGAGAAAGCTTTAGTATGCCGGTTATGTGGATAACCTTGATTAAATGAAAAATTGATACTGATACCCCTCTCATTTCCAGCTTTATCACTGTCAAACAGTTCAGACATTTATTGTTTTCTTTTATCCTTATTTATTTCTCTCTTATTTTTATTGGAAGCAAGAAGTTCAGACATATAATTGGTGGATTTGTTCTTCAAAGCTTACATAATTATCTTATGAGTTATGAGTTATGACGATTCTTTTTATCTAATGCAATCTTATGGCGATTTCTCACATTCATAGTGGTGCTCTTTTAAATATTTTTGTGGCTTATGTCTTCTTCAACTTTGTACAAATGATATGTTCATAAATTTGAGTGGATGTTGTTGTTTTATGACATGAGGATTTAAAAAAAAAAAACCTTTGTGTAAAGTTTATGTTTAAACCCTGCTTCTATAATCCTATTCGTCTAGTTTGTGCATGCAGTAAATATTTTTCTTTAAGATATCATAATTGCTGCTATAACATTTTTGGCACTTTGGTTGTGTGTGAACAGTTTTGTACAAGCTGCAGCTGCAGCTCAAGCTGGTGCTTCCGTTATTCAAATTTTTGTTGGGCGCCTTAGGGTAATATCTTCCCATTTTAATAGATACTAGAATGTTATTCTTTTACTATTAATAGGATACAATAATGAACAGTCATTCATATTATTAGGACTGGGCACGCAACCATACTGGTGATCTGGAAGTAGAAGCTGCTCTTAGAAGAGGAGAAGATCCTGGGTTGGCTTTGGTAAGTTTAACCAACCATCTTTTCTATTTCCACTTCAATACTTACACTGAAATATTGTCTCGTCCATCAGTTTTTTGCTACATTGTTGTGGCAAAGTGAATTGCAATTATATGCATTCAGGTGAATTCTCAGCTGCCCATGTCTTGTTTCTTATTGATATTCAAGACTTAAGAGCCTTTAAGGAAGTGTTTATTTTTTATGATAAGATAAATTGATAAAACATAGGATTGAGTATTTTAAGAATAAGATGATCAAACAAGTTCAAAATTAATCAATCTATTATCAATCCATCAAAGTAAATGGTGGATCAACTTGGATTATTTTTATCAATCCATCCTATCACTCAAAGTAAACGCCCCTTAACAAATATGTAAAATATGATAAAATATGCATGCCCATGACAGTTTCTTTTCCCATCATTAAGGGAATCTTTCCCTAAGCTTATTTTAGACATTTTATAAGCTCCAACGTCTTATAAGATGTTTTAAGAGCTCATAAAATGTAATTTCCGAAGAACTTAGAAGCTGTCAAAAAATATTTGGGTAATTGAGTTTGTAAGTTCTTTTAAAGAAAATCATAACTAGAGAGAGATAGAGATGATCTTAGTTAGAGAAAGTGAATTGTGAATCATGGTGAGATGAAATGGGAAGGTATATGTTGAAAAAACATAGGATGATTTTTTTTGTAAACTGATCGTTGCTTATAAGATCATGAAAAAATTAGATGAGGTTGATGAACTTAATTTTTTTTGGAGCTTATAAGTTGTTGCCTGTTGGAGCTTATTTTTAGATCTTATAAATTGTTTAGGATCTTATTTTTCCAAATATCTTATAAGCTCAGCCAAACACCCCCATACTTCCTAATTTATCCTACTGTCCTAACTCTGAGGCATCTGCTGAGTATTTTGCTCAAGGTACAGAGGGACACTTGAAAGGCCATTGGAAACAAAATTGTCTCTCTCCTCTCTCCTATTCATTTTATATTATAAGAAAGAAGTGGAACCATAAATGGTTGCTAATCCTTTATGATGTTTATGTCTCATTTCAGGTGACAAAAGCCTATAATTACATTCACAAAAATGGGCATAGATCCAAATTAATGGCAGCAGCAATTCGTAACAAACAGGATGTTTTTAATCTTTTGGGGTAATTACTCCTGTGTGTGTATGTGTGTGTGGTGCCTGTCGTGAGTAGTTATCTGAAATTCTTTGTTTTATTTCGACAGAGTTGATTATATTATATCACCATTAAAGATATTGCAGTCTCTAAAAGAGTCCGTGACACCTCCTGATGAGAAATATTCTTTTGTGAGGCGACTGTCACCACAATCAGCTGCATCCTACAATTTCAGCAATGAAGAGGTTAGCTTTCCTTGTTTCACTTTATATTTTTCCATGTCAGATAACACAATTGGGACCGGGACTAAGATGATGGAGGGAAAGCTCTTTGGTCCTAAGTTATCCTGAAAAATTGTTGACATAAAATCACTTGAATTTATGAAATATTCACGTGTTGCATTTTAATCCATCTTTAGTAGATTTTAGTCACGAGCTCCTACTCTTTACATGGTTACTCAACTCTATAAGATTTTGGAACCAGGTAATGTTTAACCAAGGCATCAAATAACACTGTAGATTATGGAGAACTGGTAACTTATTTTGAACCAAGTGGCCATTTGTCTGAGCTGATTGGTCCCAAGTCTCAAATAAAGTCATCTTCATTATGTGACTTTCTTGTGACATTGAGATAACTGCTTTGCGTAAATATAATGTGGACCTTCTTACTGATGGAACATGGAAGTTAAGAAACGAAATAAAATTGTAGTGATATGTGACTGTTTCTTATCTCGTGAATTAATTTTTCAGCTTGTGAAGTGGGACCAATATAGCTTTGCTTCCGCTTTGGGGCCTGCAGCGGTCGAGCTTCTAACTGCGGGGCTGGATAGTTATGCTAGCCAATCAAAACGAGTAGAAGAATTGTTCGGGAAGATATGGCCACCTCCTAATGTGTAAACCATATGGGCTAGTAATCTTGCTAATTACGCCTTTCTTATGTTGTTCTCCTGTCAAATGCTGTTGGCATTGTGCTGCCAACACAATGTGTTGTTGTTGTTGTTGTTGTTGTTTCTTTTTCTTTGGTGGAGTATCTTCTGAGGACAACGCATTTCGTGTTCAACCTATGTTCAAATTCTGATGTTGAAAGGGCTCCCCTTGTTTAATTTCCCTGTCTGATCCATCTTCTTAAGCGTAAAAAATGGCTACCATTAATTATTTTGGCTGGAAGCGCGTAAGCTATAAGCAGGCTAAGAACATTGTTGTATTTTGAGTTGGGTTATTTCATTTTGGTACCTATGATTACTTGAAAAGGGTTGACTTAAGAGGCTTTCCTCAATTCCTTGATTCAAAGGCAACAAATCAGCAAAAGAAGATTGTCTTTAAGTTTATAGGATGATTCAAAATTCCGAGACCATTAGAATTCTACATGGGAGTCCTAAATGTACTACTCCCTACGTTAGTTTTAAATTCTCATTTTTGGTTTGATTCGATGTATCATCTTAAGTAAAATGTGTTAAGGTAGTATTTGAAAGAGTTACACCCGGCGCACCAATTAGATTGGTCGTTTTTACTTTTTAATGAATTTTGTAAATTCAATCTTATTGGAATTTATATTAATAAAGGCATTTATTTATCTATTGTATTTGTTATTAATAATTTATATACTTTAGATAAAGTCCTTAGACCATGATAAGTTATAAGATATGGTCACGCATATGATGGTGATTATGAAATATGTCTTTGAAACTTTGGTCTTAAAATTAGTTCCGAGTGAAATGACTATTCAAGACAGGACATTGAATTGTTGGAAATAACTCGCACGTATGATACACACTTATAAGATAAGAATATTGTGTTTCATCAATATTAACGTAGTTGACGTAAGTGTATATATGTGGGTGCTTGTTAGAGAACAAGTACATGGCTGAATCAACCCATTAGAAATTTTATATGGAATTCATTTTATCGAAATAAGAATTTCTAATATATGATAGTGCATGATTAGTCCTTTGACTTGAGACACCATAGTAATCTTGTATGAGTTCTATTTCATTTGATATATTATCGATTGCTAGACAATCGTTAAAGATTTTATGTTGGATGCGATATGAATAAATATGGAGATTAATGCGTGGTCGATAAAGAATCTATTACTTGTTTAAGACGAGAGAATCTCCCTGATTTTCATTGTTCATAACTCAAGACCTTGGCGCCAAGGCACGATGAATAATGATTCATTAAAGAGTTATTGAATTTGAATGAAAATGTAACTATTGGATTGTTTTGAGTTTTCGATTTAATTCCATACTCAATATCCAATTTGGAGATTAGATAATAGAAGGACAAATGACGTGTATGACGATTCATGTTTAAAATAGGTTTACTCGCTATTTCACCTAGTGCTAGGTAGCCATGCTACTTGCTAGATGTTCCCATGGATTATAGGTTCTTGAAATTACGGAGTTAATTTCAGTGAATTAATTTATTGGATAAATTAATTGAATAAATGTTATTTGTTTAAGTTGTAATTTGTTACAAGCCTATTATTGGTGCTAGTCGTGAACCCAAGAGGTCACACACAAAAACTAGAACGTGTCAATTGAATTGATTCAATAGTTGAATCCGATTAATTAATGGTGATTAATTAATTGAGACTTGTTCTAATTTAACATGTTAAATTAGATATTCAATTAAATTTATTTAGTTGAATATAATAGGATTAATAAGTCTAATTCTATATTAAATTAATTAGATATGAAATTAATTTGATTAATTTTAAAATCTAGAAAATCATATTATATATATATATAGATATATATATATATAATTATGGATTAAAGAAAATAAAATAAGATTCACGTATAGCAAATCACGTTGCCATATATAATGAGGAATTGATTAGTGAATTGATTCCATATTTAATGATACTAATTATCATTTATATGAAAGACGTTTTATCAATTAAGTATGATTATTTTCATTCCTTAAAAGAGTGAACGTTCATATTTTCACCACTCAAGCTATACGTGTTTTTCGCGCTTTTTAGTCCAATTGATTTTCAGATTTTTAAATACAAAAGGAGTGTTTGGTTTTGCTAGCGAAACCATTCACTCGATCGCTCTACAAAGTGTGGACTTGATAGAGGAGACATTTGGATCCCCGCGAGTTTGGAGGACGAGCAATCGATTGCTTCTCATCCCTTCATCAATCGGAGCGAAAAGGTATGTAATGATTTGATCGTTCTATACCTTACATCATGTTAACGTGAAGTCGTCAAAATCGTTAGAATGAAATAATCGTTGTTTCATTTATTCGCTCGAAAAATTTTAATTTTCATTGCGTTTTCGACCGATCCTAACAAATGGTATCGAGCTCGGGTTCACGTTAACATGATGTTTTTCGTTGTGTGTTGGCATGAATAAATCGTTGATTGTTTTGGAGTTTATTTTGTTATTAAAATCATAGTTAAAATCTGAAAATTTTCGTGTGATTTTTATGAAAATTCTCTTTGGCATTTTGTCGAACACATGGTAGGCGCGTTTTAAATAGCCATATTATAGCACAAGACAGCCATGGTTGGCCAAGGCGTGCGACGTTGAGACCACCATGGGTGTTAAGGACTGTCTTAATGTGTTTATTTGCTTTGGGTTGCCTCTTGACATCGAGATTTGTCTCGATTTTGCTCAAACTTGCGTTGGACAAATGTGCAAGCTTGATGGGCATGCAAACGATGCTTGGGTGTGCAAACGACGCTTGGCGTGCGTTATCGAGGTCGTGGGCTGCCCTCTGGGCGTGATTGGGATGTTGTTGCTGCACGGTATGCGGCGCGTGTGTGCGCGTTTCTTGGTGCGGCTCCTTTGTCTCAAAGACGCCCGCCAAGTGTTCGACGAAAGCCTCAATGAGAGGCTCTTTGTAATGTCGCTGTCCGGATGCTTGCGCGCAGCAGCCTTGCTGCGTGCTTTTTGTGCGTGGTTGCGGCTGCTCGGCGTGAACATTCACGCCCGTGGCATGCCCTCCAACCCGTTCTTGAACGGGATCTCGATTACAGCGAATGTCGTCATATAAATCATAATTTTCAGATTTAATTTTTATTTTGGTATTTTGAATTAATTGTTAATTCTAAAGTTGTGATAAAATTGTTTTATACAAAATTAAATTCTATGTTTTGAATAACGAAATAAATTGTTAAATCAACTTGGTAAATTTATTATGCTTTATTTCATGTGATGGATGTTAGCATGATTTATTTAGGGATGATCATGAGCGAGACCAATGTGATGGTGCATTATTTTATTTATTTAATTTAATGCTTTGGGTTTTAAAATGGGACTCATGAGCCTCTTATTCCTTTCAATGTAATCGTTTTTATTTTATGCTATGAGTGTAGAATAGAAAGTAAGGTTTTTCTTTTATTGTAATTTGGAGGACGTTCGTTGAAGAAATAAGAGAAGCTCAAGACCCATTTATGTATGGGATTACATATGATGTAATAGATAGGTCTCTCATTTTAAAATCCTTAGATTGACCTTGACCGCTTTTGGCTCAAACGGGTCACATAGGAATGGCCATGATCATCCCATTGCTTTATGTATAGGATGCATGCTAGAATTTACTTAATGCTTATTTGCCGAATCATGTGATGATATTTGCATTAATTAAACTCACCTAGATAATAGTTTTCGATGAGGTCTTGAAAATAAATCCTAAGTTTTGAAACTTTATAAAGAATTTTGAAATTGATTTCAAGTTAAATGGACAAATTGAATAGGATTCATCGCTCCAAACCTACCATCAAAAGTAATAACATGAGATGCTACCACACTATATTACTTGCCATGAGTCATGGAATAATTTGGTGATGGAAAGCTGTGTATTATTACTAAGTATAAAGATGCTCATGAAATAGATTTACCAATATCTTGTCCATGAGTCGTGGGACATATTGGCACTCTATTTACATGGATGTTTGATGGGAACAACTTGACACTTAGTACTATATGGGCTCATAAAATTGGGGTATATAGAAAAGGTGAGGTAAAACAAAATTGAGGGTTATATAGAGATATAATCGTCAAAGAGTTGACCAACGATAAAATATTTCATATCTTCATAATATTGAATTATGAAATATTTTGTTGGACCTCAATTCTACTAGAAATTTGATTTCCGAATTCTATTTGGGGTTATGGAATTTGAATAAAATAGTGGGAGCCAATTAATTATTAAAGACCTTATATTAATTGAATATATTTTTCCATAGTCTGCTAATTTTATGCATCTTATTTGTAGTTTGTCCGTAAAATGACGAAAATCCATTATCCTCGATTCTTGACCAAAACAAACTTATTGGTCCGAACTATGTTGATTGGGTTCGGAATTTGAGAATTGTTCTAAATTCCGAAAAGAAGGCTTATGTCTTGGATGCCCCAATGCCTGAAAAACCCGCTGACGACGCTGCAAATGATGTACTTACGAAGTACCAAAGTCATGTTGATGACGATTTGCGAGTTCGTTGCTACATGCTAGCATCGATGTCAAATGAACTTCAAAGGCAAAATGAAGGTGTGGCTACGGCTTATGAGGTCCTTATCCGTTTACAAAGGTTGTACGGTGAAAGTATTAGACAACAAAGATATACGATATCTAAGGAACTTTTCCAATGTCGTTATGATCGAGGGCTCTTCACCAAACTCACGGGTCAAGATGATAGCTCTTATGGAAAGGTTGGGATCTCTAGAGTCGAGATTGAAGTCGAATTGCAACCGATCTCATGTTGCAATCTTTGCCACCATCATTTGACACTTTTGTCGTCAACTTCACTATGCATAGCATGACAACTAGTCTTCCGAACTTGTCAATATGCTAGTGACCGAGTCCACTATGAAAAGGACAACTGTTTTTCTTGTTGGTTCCTCCTCGTCGAAAGCTCCAAAGGCTAAGACATATAAGGGGAAGAGGAAGGGATAATGAAAGGTTCATCTAAACCAAACAAGTTGAAGGCACAGGGTGGAGTTGGGAAGAAAAAGAAAAATACTCAATCCAATGACATTTGCCATTTCTGCAACAAGCCGGGGCATTGGAAGAGGAATTGCAAGGAGTATCTTGCAAGCCTGAAGGGTTCAGGTATTTACTATGTTGAAGTTAACATGCTAACGATACTTCTTGGTATTGGATACGGTTGTTCCTCACATCTTTGTAATGATTTACGGTGATGGTGGAAACTAAGAAGTTGAGCAAAGGCGAGACGGTTCTACGTACGGGCAATGGAGCAAGAGTTGTGCTTTAATGTAGGAACTGTTTACCTAGCTCTTGATAGTGGTTTTAAACTTGTTTTGAACAATTGCTTTTACGCACCTAGTTTGATTAAGAACATCATCTCTATTCCGTTTTGGATAGAGAAAATTATGAATTTTCAATAAAGGTGGAATATGTTCTATCTTGAAGGATCTTCTTTAATTTATTCTAGTGTATTAGTTAATGGTCTTTATACTATTATGCCACAAACCCTATTTTGCATATTCAACAAAGTAAAAGAAAGTTAGATGATCGTAGTTCCATAGAGTTGTGGCACTCGAGATTGGGTCATATTTCGAGAAAAGAATGAATCAATTGTCTAATTTGCTTGGTTTTTCAAATGAGCAAAGTTGGCAACTTGTGAATCTTGTCTCAAAGGAAAATGACCAAATCACCATTTGTTGGACAAGTGGAGCGAGCTCAACATTTATTGGATTTGATCCATACGGATGTTTGTGGACCACTAAGTGTTAGTGCTCATGAACTATCACTATTTTGTAACCTTTACCGATGATTACTCTAGGTATGGTTATGTGTACTGATAAGACACAAATCAAGTATTTGAAAAGTTCAAAGAATTCGAGACAAGAAGTGGAAAACAAACTGGCTCAAGTATTAAAATTCTACGATCGATCGAGGAGGTGAATACTTAGCGGTGTGTTTTTGATTATCTAAAGAGAATGGGATTCTATCACGGTGGACGCCTCCCGCACTCCTCAACTCAATGGAGTGTCAGAGCGTAGAAATCGAACCTTGTTAGACATGGTGCGATCTATGATGGGCTTCACTTCATTACCTCTTTCATTTTGGGGATATGCTTTAGAAACAGCCGCACATCTATTAAATAGAGTGCCATCTAAAGCAGTACCTAAAACACCATATGAATTATGGTTTGGCAAAACACCGTCTTATAAATATCTTAGGATATGGGGATGTACTGCTTATGTGAAGCGGTTAATGGGAGATAAGTTGGATATGAGATCCACCTTAAGTAAATTTGTGGGATATCCAAAGAGTCTATGGATATTATTTCTATGATCCCGGAACAAAAGGTGTTTGTTTCGAGAAATGCTACTTTTGAGGAAGAATTTCATCGTGAGTGATAGGATTGTAGAACTTGATGAAACTCAAGAACCACAAAGTGTCCTCATTGTGGCGTAAAATACTCAATCAACGAAGGTGAAACTTCTTATGCACAACCCCGTCAAAAGTCCACAAGAGTTTCAAAGCGCACCGATAGGTTGAACTTATTGATGGAAAACAATGAGGTAGAACAACCTATGGATATTGATCCAAGAACTTATTCTGAGGCAATAAAAGATATTGACCGAGGTAAGTGGCTAGAAGCTATGCAATCCGAAATGGATTCCATGTACTTTAACAAGGTATGGATCTTAGTGGATCTACCATTTGGAATTGTTCCTATTGGTTGTAAGTGGATTTTCAAGCGAAAGCTTGGAGTAGATGGAAATGTGGCTACCTATAAAGCTCGTCTGGTTGCAAAAGGTTATACTCAGAAAGAAGGAATTGACTATGAGGAAACTTTTTCACCAGTTGCGATGCTTAAGTCCATTCGAACTCTGCTTGCCATAGCTGCATATTATGACTATGAGATATGGCAAATGGATGTAAAGACTGCATTCCTTAATGGAAACATTAAGGAGGATATTTATATGGTGCAGCCGGAAGGCTTTGTATCTAAGGGGAATGAACAAAGGTTTGTAAACTCAAAGATCAATTTATGGACTTAAACAAGCTTCAAGAAGTTGGAATATCCGATTCGATGAAACAATCAAAGCGTTTGGTTTTCAAAAGAATCCGGAAGAGCCATGTGTGTATAAGAAAGTTAGTGGGGCCTTGAGAGTGTTTGTTGTGCTTTATGTTGATGACATCCTAATCATTGGGAATGATGTTGGAATGATGCAATCAACAAGAGTTTGGTTGTCAAAACAATTCTCCATGAAGGACTTGGGAGATGATCCTTCATCCTGGAATTAAAATCTATAGAGATAAATCAAGAAGGATGATTGGATTATCTCGGTCCATATACATTGACAAAGTGTTAAAAGGTTTAGCATGGAAGAATCCAAGCGTGGGTTCTTGCCAATGAGTCATGGCATTTCTCTCTAAATCTATGTCTCCTCAAACACCGAAGGAGAGAGAAAATGACTCGGGTACCTTATGCTTCCGCAATAGGAAGTATAATGTACGCCATGTTATGTACACGACGATGTCGCACATGCCCGAAGTGTCACGAGCGGATATCGATCTAATCCAGCGAAGAGCATTGGAAGGTCGTAAAATCAATTCTTAAGTACTTGAGAAGAACTAAGGATTTATTTTTGATCTACGGAATGGAGAACTAAAACTAGAGGTTTCACCGACTCTAGTTTTCGATGTGATAAAGATGACTCCAAATCTATGTCGATTTATATTCACTTTGAATGGTGGAGCAATTTGTTGGAAAAGTTCAAGCAAGAAACAATTGCTGATTCAACCACCGAAGTTGAATATATCTGTCGCATCCGATCTTTAAAAGAAGTTGCTTGGATAAGGAATTTCATTCAAGAGTTGGGCGTAATTCCTTCACCGCTGATCGAAGCACTGTATCTTGTGATAACAATGGAGCTATTACATGAAGCTAAAGAACCAAGATCTCATCAAAGATCCAAACACATTATGAGAAGATACCACTTGATTCGAGAAATCATTGGTAGAGGTGATGTCGTTGTGGAGCGAGTTGCTTGGCGAGAAAATGTAGCAGATCCGCTAACTAAACCCTTGTCACGAAAATATTCGAATGACATCTTGAAAAGATGGGTCTAAGATATGTGGGTGATTGGTGCTAGGGTAGTGGGAGATTGAAAGAGTTACACCGTACGCACCAATTAGATTGGTCGTTTTTACTTTTTAATGAATTTTGTAAATTCAATCTTATTGGAATTTATATTAATAAAGGCATTTATTTATCTATTGTATTTGTTATTAATAATTTATATACTTTAGATAAAGTCCTTAGACCATGATAAGTTATAAGATATGGTCACGCATATGATGGTGATTATGAAATATGTCTTTGAAACTTTGGTCTTAAAATTAGTTCCGAGTGAAATGACTATTCAAGACAGGACATTGAATTGTTGGAAATAACTCGCACGTATGATACACACTTATAAGATAAGAATATTGTGTTTCATCAATATTAACGTAGTTGACGTAAGTGTATATATGTGGGTGCTTGTTAGAGAACAAGTACACTGAACTGACCCGCTAGAAATTCTTATATGGAATTCATTTTATCGAAATAAGAATTTCTAATATATGATAGTGCATGATTAGTCCTTTGACTTGAGACACCATAGTAATCTTGTATGAGTTCTATTTCATTTTGATATATTATCTGATTGCTAGACAATCGTTAAAGATTTTATGTTGGATGCGATATGAATAAATATGGAGATTAATGCGTGGTCGATAAAGAATCTATTACTTGTTTAAGACGAGAGAATCTCCTACAGTTTTCATTGTTCATAACTCGAAGACCTTGGCCAAGCACGATGAATAATGATTCATTAAAGAGTTATTCAATTTGAATGAAAATGTAACTATTGGATTGTTTTGAGTTTTCGATTTAATTCCATACTCAATATCCAATTTGGAGATTAGATAATAGAAGGACCGATGCGTGTATGACGATTCATGTTTAAAATAGGTTTACTCATTATTTCACCTAGTGCTAGGTAGCCATGCTACTTGCTAGATGTTCCCATGGATTATAGGTTCTTGAAATTACGGAGTTAATTTCAGTGAATTAATTTATTGGATAAATTAATTGAATAAATGTTATTTGTTTAAGTTGTAATTTGTTACAAGCCTATTATGGTGCTAGTCGTGAACCTAAGAGGTCACACACAAAAACTAGAACGTGTCAATTGAATTGATTCAATAGTTGAATCCGATTAATTAATGGTGATTAATTAATTGAGACTTGTTCTAATTTAACATGTTAAATTAGATATTCAATTAAATTTATTTAGTTGAATATAATAGGATTAATAAGTCTAATTCTATATTAAATTAATTAGATATGAAATTAATTTGATTAATTTTAAAATCTAGAAAATCATATTATATATATATATATATAGATATATATATAATTATTGGATTAAAGAAAATAAAATAAGATTCACGATAGCAAATCACGTTGCCATATATAATGAGGGAATTGATTAGTGAATTGATTCCATATTTAATGATACTAATTATCATTTATATGAAAGACGTTTTATCAATTAAGTATGATTATTTTTCATTCCTTAAAAGAGTGAACGTTCATATTTTCATCACTCAAGCTATCGTGTTTTTCCGCCCGCTTTTAGTCCAATTGATTTTCAGATTTTAAATACAAAGGAGTGTTTGGTTTTGCTAGCGAAAACCATTCACTCGATTCGCTTCTAAAGTGTGGACTTGATAGAGGGAGACATTTGGATCCCTGCGAGTTTGGAGGACGAGCAATCGATTGCTTCTCATCCCTTCATCAATCGGGTGCGAAAAGGTATGTAATGATTTGATCGCTCTATACCTTACATCATGTTAACGTGAAGTCGTCAAAATCGTTAGAATGAAATAATCGTTGTTTCATTTATTCGTTCGAAAAATTTTAATTTCCGCTGCGTTTTTCGACCCGATCCTAACAGTATTAATACTAGAACTCATGCTTTGAGCTGGATGTGTATTAAGATATTTTTTTCCTTGTTTTATGAGGATAAAATTGTTACATTGTTTTGCATATTTATTCGTGTTATAGTTTATGCAAATAATACATTTACTCTGTATTGTAGACAATATAGTGAGTTGATGGTCATGGAAAATCATATTGTCTGTTCCTTAAAGAGTATGAGAGAAATAAAAATCAAGCGATGTAGGAGTACAAATATGAGTACTTAACATCAAAAGATAATCTTAAAATACAGAATAGAAACCATAAATCGTAGTACAAAGTAAATAAATCGTGGATACAAGTAGATATAGAAGTGTGTATGTCGCCCTCGATCGTGAGAATATAGCTCGATTTCTTCAACTAATAGAAAAAGGTAAAAGCTGAGGCCAGAAGAAGGGCTGGCATCCCCATCCGTGAAACTGTACCAGCAGCGTTCCCGCTGTTGCCACCGGGCGTCGCTGTTTAAATATTCAATGTGTTAGATGCACGCCTGAATTTTGTTAAACCATAAATGAACGTTTACTATTGATAAATAGAAATATTATAGACTAGTTTATTGTATACTAGATGGATGGATCGGAAGTTTTGGATATTTCAAGTCTCTTGATAATTTCTATAATTTGAACTAACTTAGTTTGATTTATATCTAATTGGAAGAGCTAGGATTGAAGAAATTATTGTGATGAAGATAAAATATTCAATTATGTATATTATCAATCTTGAATAGTGAGCGCACTTAAATGTTAAGAACATTATGTAGTTTATTAAAATGTTTTTAAAATGATATCTATATTAATTTAGAAGACTATGTAAGCACATTCAATTGCACTATTCTAAATTTTGCTTCTATTAAAAAAAACTAGACATTTAACTAAAGAATAATTATTTTGTTCGTTATAATTCTAACTGTATTTAAAGAAGCTCGTGATGATTCAGATCAAAATGCCACCTTGATTTGGGCTTAGTAGGATGTTAAGGTTCTCTATTAGGCTCGTTAATGGACGAGTTTTATTCGGACCAGAACCAATAAACAATCGGTTCTGATTATGGAAGCGATCCATCAGATACCAAACTCGGACCATTAAACTATGGATCTGGGTCGAGTAATTATCCAAATCCTAAAACGATTATCAATTTATATGATTTTTTCATAACTTAATAAAATGACAATTAATTAGTAGTAAAATATTTAAAACACGTTAGCCAAGTCCATAGTACACCAAAAACAATAAAAATATCGAACTCGGTTGGACCCGGACAACTGGGTCAGTGGTTCGTGTCTGAACGGGTCTGAAATCGAAATCGGAACCGTTGCTAATGAACTTTGAACTATTCCAAGTTGGTTCGAGTAAAAGACGTTCATGATAAGCCTACCCCTACAATGTATTTTCCTCTAAAGATGATGACATGTGGAATAATGTGGGCTCCAATTAATTGAAATCAAATAGATTTACCACATATCATCATCTTCGATTGGGATACAGTGCATAAAACTGTAGCATCAATGTTCCCTTGTTGAAGAAACACCACCGTTGATTCATTATTGTATAAGAAAGTGAAGATTTTCTTAACATGAAAAGAAAGGGAAAAAACAAACAAACAGTACCGACTTGGACAAATTATGTAGATTTAGTATTTTTGTGTATTTGGTTAGAGAGGGACGACTAGTGCGTAGTTGACTAGTTGGTATCCCGTATGGGTCAACATTTAGCGGTTCGGAAACCGCGTAAGTTTGGCAACTATTAGTCAAATCTTGCACATTAATATACTTTATCTATTTAACTTGCTAATCTATACTAATTAGAATTATTAGTTAACAAGGAACTTGCAGCCCAAAATTCTTCTATTTTCTTTTAATTTGTATTTTGTGATATTTGTTGCCACTATTTGTCTCTAAAATTTTCAATTTCAAATACGCTATCTTTTTTTTTTTTTTTGGTTAATTAATACATAAATTTTAAAATTGCACACGATGCATTTCGAACCCGAGACCTTTAAGACTGGACATTAACCACTCTACCACTAGGCCAACACACACACACAATACGCTATCTTTAGATTATCATATTGTCCACAATATTAAATTGTTCATTATTACCGATTAGCTAGGTCATCTTAGAGAGCTTCTAATAATTCAATAAAATTTATTTGTCTACAACTGATAAAAGTCTTGAGTCAACTTATAGATTTTTTTTGGGCAATACTAAATTATTAATTCTATCTTTTATGCAAACATTATTAGTACTTAATGTTTACATATGCATACTTTCTTATTTTATTAAATTTGAATAGTGCGTTAGTATAATATCCCAGTCAAAAAATGAATACGTTTAATTTTGTAATGAGCTTGTGTGTATTGATATACTAGCACCGTAAGTTTTAAAGTTGTTATTCTCCTTCTTCTTCTTTTCTTTTTGAAGCGCAAAAGTTGTTATTTTTTCTGTTGACTATACTTATTATCAATTATTTGTACTTTTACTGAAAAATTGTGATCATGTTTGAAAATAAAGAATCAGTTTGTGCTGTCTTAATGTAACGAGCACTCAAGTCTAGGAAACTAATGAACTTTAATTTGATAATTATACTTAATAATTATTATAATAAGTAAAAATATCAATGCAGAAACATTTTCTATGCGGAATGTTTAAGAAAAGGCATAATTAAGTTACCTGGAGGAGGGAGAGATGAGGAGGAACCTGGAGCCTGAGCAGCTGATAAAAGATACCAAATTCAACATGTATATTAGCTGGCTAATTTTGACCATTCATAAATAAAAGAAAAAAGGAGAACAGATGTATTCCTATTTTATAGATTTTGACCATTCACAACTAAGGGTTGTTTGGCTGAAACTTATTTTAGAGAGCTTATAAGTTGCAAGAGTTTATAAGAGGAATGCCTCAAGTCGCTTATAAGTTATTAAAGTGTTTGGATAATTGATCTTATGTTTGCAGAGAAGAATCGTGAGTTAGAGAAAATCATAGTTAGAGAGATAAAATTGACGAGATGTGAAGTTGATAGTGTATGCAGGAAATAACGAACTATAATAAGGTTGTTTTGGTATATTCATGGTTGCTTAGAAGTTTATTAAAAAAATAAGTTAGGGTTGACCAATTTACTTTAGGGAGTTTATATGTTGTTTGAAATTATTTTCACAACTTATGTTCGCTTAGAGCTTATTTTGTCAAACACTTTGCAACAACTTATAAGCTCCTAAACAACTTATAAACTGTTTTAAAGAGCTTATAAGCTTAACCAAAAACCCTCTAACTCCCATACAATTCTTACTTAGTTCAAGCATCAATTATAAATTTATATTAGAAACATAAGCCTTGTCCACCTATCATATTTTTGTTACTATCAGCAGGTAGTACGTGTGACTGCACTTTATAATTAAATATATTATACAATATTAAACAATTATTTTAACTAAAAAAAGAGAAATATAATAGATAAATATAAAATATCATATTACATTATAATTTAGGGGTGAGCATTCAGTCGGTTCCGTTAAAAACCGAATCGAAAGTCTAAAATCGAACTAACCGAACTGTCCAAAAATTTCAACCAAACCGACCAATTTTTTTTTACAAACAGAACCAAACCAAACCGAATTTTAAACTTTGATTTGGTTCGGTTCTAATTAATACTTCAATAAACCGATCAAAATTAATCCAAAATGATAAAACCATAAATTTAACAATTCAACAATCTAACCTCAAATTCAACGACATTCATAACATAACCAACTAAATTAATTATCAAGACCGATAAAGAATAAATTAATATTGAGATAAATTAATCGTTTCTACAACATTTAGATATTGCACTTTACAAAATAATATATTTTAACAATATTTAAATTATATCATATTTATTATAATTAAATATGATTAATCCCACTAACTTTTAAATTTAATATTGTTACCGTTCTAGTTTAATCCATATATGCTCATAATTTTTAATATTTAATTTAATATAATATATATATACATACATATATATATATAAATAAAACTTTACTGAGACGATGGGGTTCTAAAGGTCTGCCTAAGGTAGCATTGCGGGTTCCCATGATACCAAAAAAAAAAAAAACTTTGATTCGGTTCGGTTTAAATCAAAATTTCGGAATGCTAAACCGAGTCGATCCGAAAAAATTATGGTTTTCAATATTTGCATCCAAACCGAAACTGAAGCTGTTAAAAATCGATCCAAACCGACCAAATTGTCATGGTTTGGTTATCCGGTTTGGATTCGATTTTACTCACCCCTACTATAATTCTTAAATTAATTATAAAATAGACAACAAAATTTGTAAACACAATTTTTTTTTTTTATTAATATAGACTATTCCTAAAATATACAAAAGGAAAAAGTTCAATTCGTGATGATTAGTCACATACTCTTCTTACATTTTACCCATCCAAGAGCATATTGATTCTGGATCGAGCTAGCCTAACTCCTTAATTTTGAAAGATTTTATAACCATAAAAAAAATTAAAAAAAATTCATTCCTTCCCCAGAAACAATTATTTCACAGATAAGCATAAAAGCAAAAAATTTATCTGAACTGGAAGAAATTAAGTAAATCACGCCCTTCCCAAAATCCAAAAGACAGAGAAAATTTCCAATGATTGTGTGTGTGTGTGTGAAAGAGAGAGAGTGTGCGCATATATACCATTGCAAGCACTAGTATCACTTGGGAGGTTGCAGTGTTTGGGGAGCTCAAGAGCTTGAGTCAAATTGATACCGAGAGCACCTGGATTTTTGATCAATCCGCAGAGACAAGGAAGCTGAGTTGTCACCACAGTTCTGATGGCGTTGCAGCACCTGATGGGGATTTGTGGAGTTCAAGTACTCTGCGCACGGTATCAGCTTCGAGGCACAGTCTGACTGCCCTTGTGCGGCGGCCAACAGCAGCGCCACCGTCATCACCGCCGCGATCGTCATCGAGGAAGTTATCGCCATTTGAATTCTTGGTAGATCGGAGAGTGGTGGATGGAGGATGGGGTCGTCGAGATTAATTGAGGAGCTGAAAGTGTTTGTTTGTTAATTTATAGCGTGTGAACGTGGTGGGAATCCAGAAAAGGGAAAAACTTGATGTTGAATTTTCTATTAAATTGTACCAAGTCCACAATTGCAGACGGTATTCCCAGGGAAACTCGAGAAATAGACCGGAAGCAGATGGTCCTTTTCCCTACAAATCTACATCCTTTTTTCTTTAAGTTGACTTTTCAAAAATAGTCTTCTGTATTGCAATCCACAGTTAAGATGATGCCACATGGCCAAAGACAAATCATTTTATGTGTTCTAGATTTTACAATCCAACCAACAAACAGTAACCTAAAACTATCAAATATTTACTGTAATAATGAGATTTGTTAAATTTTATTTGACAGAACATCATTAGCTACAGTTGACTCCGTCAATAATTATTTTTATTTGATAATTGCTCCGTAATACGCCTCCTCGTTAATTTTCCAGGAGCATTCATTGATGTAGGCGCGCACATGACTGCGCCCCGCTACCATGCAGTTCTGCGCTTCGCTTCGATATGATCAGAAAGTTATCATGATAACGATTTTGTTGTGAATCCAAATAGTCTCGTCGTCGTCAACGCGCACCCGAACAGTACCTCCGTCGATCCCGACAGTAACCCGGTAGCAACTCAACGTCGTTCCTGACAACTTTCTGGACACCTGCACATAGGGATGTCAACGAGCGGTTTTTACCCGGATCGATCCGAAACCGTTCAAAGCCCATTAAATTTTAAAGAATCGGTTCCTTGCCTCCGGTTCTAGAACCGCTTGGACTGGACTCGCCTGCGGACCGCCCATTTTGTCCTGGCTTTGGTCCGACCGATCATTTTTTTTATTTTTATTTTTAATTTGAACATTACATATCCATTTATTAAATTGGAACTATCGATCTAAAGCTCAAAATACTTTTGTTTATACTTTTAATTGTTATTTATATCTGTTATTAAATTGCAAAGGATCATTTTATATTATTCTATTGACAATCAATATAAAAATAATTAAATAGAATTGAAACATAATTTGTTTTAATCTCAGACTAGTTGTTTAAATCGGTCTTGAATACATAGTTTTTCTTATTATTCTTTACCGAACCATGTAAATCTAATGATTCAAAATTACATGAAGGTCGATTCTTTTATTAAAAAAAATTAAACTAAATGGAATTTGAACCTACTATACACAATAATTGAATATTTTAAACTTGAATCTAAATATAATTAATAATAGATAATCCGCTGTATCGTTTTGTGAAAGAATTTCCCATTCTTTCATTAGTTTTCCAAACATTGTTATCAATGAAAGTGGCCAAAAGAAGGCTGAAAATAGTTTAATTCATATATTTCGGGACAGCCCCGAACCTACTCTATCAAAAGAAAATTTCCATTCATACATGAAATGAAGTAAGATAATTTTATGATAATTTCTTACTGACAATATATTTAAATAATAGATATCTGTATTTATGTTCTGGGGTTTCAATTTATTCCTTCATCAAATCAAACGGAAACAAGTAACATCAGTATTAATTAGGCTTATTACAATGTGCATTTTATCATCATCAAATTAATTATTTTACAAATACCAAATAAGTGGACTGTGGACCATCTAATGCAGGTTGTCTATCAGTTATTATTTTATCTAAAAGTTTGCTAGAATATATTAAAAGCGTATGTTAGTAATTATTTGTGTGTATTTTAACACAAATTTGACATTACAATAGACATGATCGGGTATTTATCGTCAAATAGACATTGATCGGTGAATAACTTAATTGTTTAAAGGTCCAACGGTAACCGCTAGAATGGTAATACCCGATCCTAACCATAACTTGATGGTCCGGATCCGTCCGATCCGTGTTCTTGGGCGGTTCCGTAACAAGAACCAATACTAATTTATTGGTTCTGATCCGGGTAAAACCCGTTCGTTGACATCCCTACCTGCACACAATAAGGAAAGAAGCAACAAAGAAACAAGAAAAAAGGAAAAATAGAGATAGAATTGAATAAACTCAGATCAGTTTGTTTCTCCGTCATTGCAAAACGCCTTCACGGTGTCCAAAAGGAGAAGATCACAATCTAGCTGACACAAAGAACAACCCACAACCCCTAACCCCAAAAGCTCTCCACAAAGAAGATATTTCACTTGTCGACACAAACATGACTACCTACTGAAATTCCACAAAGGAATTGAACAATAGAGGCAAATGAGTCGACACTGAGAGAGGGAAAACGCGCCTGTTTCTCTTCAATTTGAGCTAAACCTATTAACTCACATTTTTATACTAATTAAAAGGAAGAAAGAGGCGGCAACACATGACATGAGGTTTGAGGGGGTGATGGGCTTTAATTAATATATTTGGGCCAACAAAGAATCATTACAATCTCCACCTTTGACCCAACCGTGTTGCTGTGTGTATCGGAGAACAAATCGCACAATCATCCTCGCCGAGTGTCCCCTGCAAAATCACACAGACAGAGCAAGGAACAAGACGTATAGACACACAGTCCATACATAATCACAAAGATCAATCAAGAGTAAATTAACCGAGTTCATACCTGCAAAAAAGAAGAGACACAGAAAAAATACTCACAAAGCACAAATATATCTAACACACAGTTAGAAGCTCACAAAGCAATCACAAAGCATGAAGACAACTAATACACAATTAGAAGCTCAAAAAGAAACATCACAAGCTTTTGTTGTGTGTGTGTGTTGGCCTAGTGGTAGAGTGATTAATGTCCGAGGTCAAAGGTCTCGGGTTCGAGTCCACCGTGATGCAGCCTTTAAAATTTCTGTATTAATTGACAAAAAAAAGAAGAAACATCACAAAGCATAAAGACAACTAATACACAATTAGAAGCTCACGAAGAAACATCACAAAGCTAACAACACAAAGCTAGTTGACCACAAAGATAACTAGCACAAAGCTACAGAAGATCGCAAAGATCATCACAACCATCACACAGACGGTATATCACAAATATTGCTATCACTAAGTTAGCATAGATCACACAGATCATAAAACACAAAGCATATCACAAAGTCACTAAGCCATCACGAAGACACGAAGATGTCACAAAACCACCAAACCACAAAGCCACATAGAATGAAACACAAAGGTATGTTCACAAAGAACAAAAAAACAACGAGCATAAAGCAAGGGACGAAGCTCCACCTCAAAGAGAGCAACAAAAGAGACACACAAGGAAACAAACTCCTAAGCTCATGCACCCTAAACTTAAAGTTCAACCACAGGCTCCACCTTAGAACAAATCACACGTAGTTTCTTCATTAGTAACCACATTAGCCTGATCAACATGTTGATTTTTCTTAGGACAATCCTTTATATAGTGACCCGTTTCACCACAACCATAACACTTCCTAGGTTTAAATCTAAGTTTTGACTTTCCCTTATCATGAAACATTTTTCCACCTCTAACATGCATGACTTTATCCAGATCTTGTGCACCATTATCAAGTTTTAAATCTAATTCCTTATTTTTCAAAGCACTAACAATGATGTCAAGCGTCACATTATCTCTACCATACTTAATAGCAGATTTAACATCACCGTAAGAATCAGGAATAACATTTAAAAGCGCAAACAGAGCATAATCATCAATATGTTTATCATCACCAATTTTATGTCTTCAACTAACTTAGTGAATTCATCTACATTTTCATTAACACCTTTAGACATGTCAAGTGTAAAACAAGAATCTTTCAATCGAAACATTTTGAAGGCAAAGACGCTTCAAGATACAATTCTTCAAGTTTTGACCACAAATTTTAGCGTAAGTCATCCTTCCTACTTTTCTAAGAACACACTCGGATAAATTCAGATAATAGCGCATAAAGCATGACGATTCATTTGAAATTTCTTTTTCTCATCAACTTCATTATCATAAGAATCACCAATCACTTGATAAACACCTTGTTGAATTAAAATACATTCAATTTTCTGTTGCAAAAAATCAAAGTCCGCTTTTACTATCAAAGGTGCCAAACCATAATTTGTCAAAGAAGACATAATGCCACATGACACGCCGTCGTTTAGCGTTCAAAATAAATTTATAACCTATTGCCCATCACAGGCGTAGCTAGCGATAAGTATAGAGTCGATCCCACGAGGAGTTGGTGTAGCAATCTCTAATGTCACGATGTCACTTAAAAGGGACGAGTGGTGTAATTATCTTGATCACTATAGGTAGACTAAAATATCCAAACAAACTCAAAGGAATATCAAATAATGAGACGAGTCCGCTTGGGCAACAACGTGAAGACGATTAATACTCGGTCCTAGGTGCAAAGGTTTTCTACATGACATGCATCAACCGGTTATAATAGACATACGTCGTGACCCCGTTGTCACGCCGCCACGCCCACGATGCACCCCTCCAAATCTATCCTTTCGTAAAGAAGGCAAGGGACACCCTATGCAAACTATCTAACCCGTAATGCCCACGCACGAGACACCTCAAGACATGCACTCCACAGCAGGCAAGTATGATCTAGATGGACCCAGATTGGCAAAGGCGGTGCTATGACTACTCCAACTCACCCACACCATCGTACTATTTGGGATGCGAGACACCCGACACCTTAATCCAATTATTACTTGCAACCTCCCTTACCCACTATGTTATTTGCAACTAACACACCGAGTTTGTTAAGTTATATATTGCCCAGACCTAGTGCTTGGGAACACACGCATGCAGATCGTAATGCCCTACTTAGACCTCTCGAGTTATATTAATCATGCTCCACTTAGTCACGCCCAAACCAGAATAAAGACTTAGCTAGACATAAAATAAATAAACATGCAACAGTTAATTGAAACCATAATTAACCGGAAACAACTTACTATTACTTGAACGAAATAGAAACGACGAGCCCAAAGTGCCGCCGGCAAAACATACGAATCGCAAATAAAAGAGTTTGCCCCGAAGGGACTTAATGTACGTGGTGGTGGGGTGTGATTCGATGCTAAGAACAGAACAAGAGTGTGGAAGAGACGCTTGTCGCGCCTTCATCCATATATATAGGCGAGAGAGGTCGACGATGGTAATGGCCCATGGTCTGGACAATCTGTAGGTTTTCCTTGTTGATCGGCGCCTTCCTTGCCCAGACGGATCCGAGGTGATCTCCTCCTGACATCATGAGATTCGTGTCGCCAAGCATCCTTTCCGGATTTAGCGAGATTCGCCTGCATCTCGCAGATCTTGCCCATTAGCCTCCCTCCGCCTCTCGCCCTCCTTCTTCTTCTTGGTCTCGCCGCCTTCACTCCGCCTGCCCATTAGCCTACCCTTCGGAGATTGAACTCATGCGGTCTCAGAAGGAGGTCACGCCGTGAAACCAACACCATCGGGTTTAAAGCCCGTGCCGTGAGCTAAGCTCTTGTGCCCTCGAGTGCATCGTATCTTTATTCATCCGCCATGCCGCCCACTTTTCTTGCCCATTTCGCCCCGCCTTGTCCCTCAGCACCAATGTGTCCTCCAGACACAAAACACAAAAAGAAAGACACAAAAGACTCGATCTGACTCTAGACAAGACACGTAAAAGAGCACAAAACTTGGGCTCACACACGCACACACTTTAAACATGCTTGTCCTCAAGCATGCACGCGTAATTTGCCCAAGATAAAAGAAAGAAAGAAAAGACTCAAAATGTAAAAGGTTAGCACATTTCCACCAAAGCAGGATATCTCGCCAATATAAGCTTCATCGTAACAAACTAGCAATTCAAGTAGACTTCATTCAAGCAACGACCATCAAACAAGTCAAAATACAATTTGAGCATATTGGGCATTTTCCTTACCAACACTCGCACTCTTGTGTATAGGCTAGTGTATACGCTCAGATATCTTTCATTTCGACTATGCCATAGCTTCATGTGTCCTCTACCATCTCCACCGCTTAGACAAAGTTTTAAACATTCATCTTAGGTCTTTATTTGGTTGTAATGGGACTTAAGACATAGGTGGAAATCTTTTGGAACGAGGCTAAGGTCATTATGGACTCGTGTTCGAGGAATTTATTTTGTCCTCCATGGATTTCCTTTCGCTTTCTCTTACAGGCCTCAAAGACAACCATCTTAGGACTTCATCAATATATATATTCTTTTATTTCAAGTCCTTTTTCTTTCAATTCTGGGTACCTTCTTTATATTGGGCATTTTGCCCATTTCTTTGAAATTCTGGTAAACCCCTTTTTTTTCTTGCCCATTACGAGGCTACCGTTCTTCCTTTTGTTTGCCTTCTCTTCTATTAGCTCCCGAGTCTAATCGACCGGTAGGCTTTTTTCCGTGCTAATTTAAGTGAGTGAAATAAATTATTAAGCTCGAGGCAATGAACGAGGGATTAACGATGGGTAGGACATTTTTCGCTCGGTGGGCTATTTGAAAGAAAAATGCCTAAGTCATCTAAATGCTTTAACTAAGTCAATAAGGCCTCGACATAAGAGTGCACGCAAAAGCCTAATGAAGATGTCAATAATCACACAAGAAAGGAAACTGTGTTGATCAAGATACAACAGCTTTAAGCTCAAATCTCACCATGTGTGCTCAAATTCAATTCATTCATCCTTATTTACATACGGTCATGCTCAAACGAATTCCTAAGACTACTAGCATTATTCACAACAAAGCAAAATACAAGACAATCAATCCCACCAATTTAAACATGCCAACCGACACAAAAGCTAAAACCCTCCCACTCACACACTTTGCGTTGAGCAAAGTGGGTGAACAATGAGGAACAAAAACAAACAACGAAACGAATCGAGCAGTAGCAGGTGGCCCCACTCACACACTTTGCCTTGGGCAAAGTGGGTCGAGTGGGGACCACTCTCTTAACTCAAACAACGAACAGACGCATCCCCTTCGATTTCACACACTTTGCCTGTGGCAAAGTGGGTGAGAAAGGGTTGACCACCAACAACAACAAAACAAAACAAAAACAAACAACAAAATAAAACAAAAAACACAACAAAACAGAAACAAAAACAAAAAGGAGGACAAAGGTCGAGGAAGCTGGATAACAATCCAACAGGCAAAGTAGGCTATCGTGGCATCATGGGTCGCTTCGTTGTTCCTCTATCCCGGTCAAGCGGGCTTTAGTGTCATCATCCTCCTCCTCGCTATCTTTGAATCCTCTTACGTCGATCGGGCGATCGTGAGGGCTGTCTCGTCATCAAGGCGGCTCGTGAAGACCGGTTTTCCGCCCCGGTCGTAGTATATGTCCTTCATCCGCTCCAACATAGCCGTGTCAATATACGCCTGGCTCCACTTCTGTGTCGGTATTCGCCGTCCAAGACCTTCACCGTGGCCAACACGGTCACCAAATGGGCAAGAGATCCTCCGCTAGGATGAGTCAGGATGTCCTTGAAATGGGCAACAGAACGCGCAAAGTTCACCTTGTGGCCATGCCACATGCACCACAAGATGAACAACTCTGCCGGGAGATGGAGTTGTCGTTGTCCACCTTCCCCAAGAAACTGTAGGACAAGAGGCGATGGCACATCCTTAGCGCTGCTGCTCTCCTCATCGCCCTTAGTGTATCCGGACTTAAACGTTGTGCCCGACATATCGATGACCATTTTTCATTCCACCTCTCCGTGTGCTCGGGACGAGGTGAAAGCCTCCTTGTACTGTGGTCTTCGCCTCAAAACTTCGTCATGCCTGTGGTGCAGTTGAAGTCGCTCACGAGAACGAGAAGTATTGCCCATCGCCTTAAATTTGATGCACCGTAGTCACTTCACTTTGCACGGTTCTTTATTTCGAGAGTTTGAATAAACTCCCTCGCCAATGTGATGTACCGCCCCGCCATTCCAAAACGCCCCATCCAATCCTTGCGAAAAACTTTTCACTTCGCCCTTAACTCCTGGACTCTCCAACACCTCCATGTCTAACGCCTGGGCTTTACAATGCCTCATCGCTGGTGGTGTTGAACCTCGGGTGGCCTCCGTGGTCGTGACGGCTTTCCCTTTCGGAGGAGGTGATGCCATCTTCGCAAGGTACCTCTGTTCTCTTCCTCGAAGGTGGAGGTAGCTCGACGAGGCTTCCTTCTCGGTGGTGGTGGTGCCCTGAGTCTTTCTCGGTGGGGTTTCTTCTCTTCTTCGCTTTCTTCTCACGGAGGGCTCCAATTGCCGACCATCCGAGGTGGACTCCTCCGCTCTCGCAGGGTATATTCCTTCTCCATCACCGGACGCCTTTCTCCTTATCGCCATGGCTTTCTTCTTCGGTTTTGCCGCTGTCTCTCTCGGTGGTTCCTCCGCATCGCTTTTACGGAGAGGCGCTTGCTCTCTATTATTTTCTCCGTGTCCCTGAGTTAAGCGGAGATGGGCTCTTGGGCATCTCGGGCGTGGTAGGAGTCTCGGAGGGGTCGCCATTCTGATTTTAGCTCTGTGGTTTCTTTGGTCTCGGGGGAATCGGGAGCTTTTTGGTGGTTTTGGCTCCGGTTTCTACCAAATCATTTTGAAAATGGAGAGGGTTTCTTCTTTATGGTTCAAAGAGAGAGAGGGAAGTTGCGAGAGGTTGAGGCGACGGGGAGGTAATTATGGAGTGGCGGTTATAAGGGACGTTACGTCCTTTCTCCCGACAACCCCCGCCACTTGTTTCGTAACCAACCTCTCGCCCACGGCGAATGTCAAGCGCCTCATCTGCCTCTTCGATCATGATCACAACTGTTCCTCGAGATCGACCAACACAACACCACGCGCAAAAAGGGGCAAAACAAAACAAAAAGAAAACAACAACGAAAGCAAATAAAATACCAGTTGCCTCGCGGCCAGCATTGTTATTGTCGTGGCACGACTAGATTTCTCTTTTTAATCTTTCCGTCGAGGGCTTCAGACTCGATGCAATTCCCGGATCTACCTCGTGATGCCCGTAGTAAGCCTTGGATCGTCCATCGACCTTGAAGGTTTTTCGCCTTTAGGTCCGCGACCGATGTACCCATTTGGAAATTGAGTTTTGACTTCATATGGTCCGCACCACTGCTTGTTAACTCGCCCGACATCAACTTGAATCGAGACCGGTATAAAAGCACTAATTGCCCTCGCTCGAATGACTTGGCTTTGATAAGACGGTCATGTGCCTTTTTAATCTTTCTTTATATAGAACGGCATTGTCATAGGCCTCTAGCCTTATTTCTTCCAATTCTTGAAGTCAAGCTTTCTAGCTTGGCCATCACGGTCCCAATCAAAGTTGAGCTTGTTATCGCCCAAAATGCCTCAGGCTCTAGTTCTACCGGTAAGTGACACATCTTCCGAACACAATTCGGTATGGTGACATGCCCAAGGGGTCTTGTATGCGCTCTATATGCCCATAGCGTCATCAAGACGAGTGCTCCAGCCCCACCGTAGGTCCCACTACCTTCCTCAATATAGTCTTGATTATTCTGTTGACAACTCCGCTTGCCCATTAGCTGCATGGATGGTAGGTCAGTAGTCACACGATGGGTTACATCGTATTTCTCGAACAATTTGGTGATAGTAGTGTTGCGTAAATGGGTTCCTTGATCACGATAATTGCATTGGGCACGCCGAACTGTTGAAGATATTAGCTTTAAGAAAAGTGAAACTACCTTTGAGTCATTAGTGGCACTTGCCTTGGCCTCAACCCATTTCGAGACATAATCCATCTGCAAGCAAGATGTACGATTGCCCTTGAGCTCTGTAATGGTCCCATAAAGTCCATCCCCATACATCAAAGATTTCGACGGGAAGGATAGGTATCATGGGCATCTCATTTCTCTTTGTGATATTTCCTTCCTGCTGACACTCTTTTGCATTGCTTACACGTACTCATAAGCATCTTTGAATATCGTGGGCGGAAGAATCCACTGCCTAAAACCTTTCTCATTGTCCTCTTGTGCCCAAAGTGACCTCCACATTCTTTGGAGTGGCGATGATTCGTAATGTCTTTGATCTCGCCGCACACATTGTCGCAAAACTTGATCAACGCACTTTCTCCATAAGTAGGATCATCCCATATGTAGGTGCGATACCGCCTTGATCTTGTTTCTTTGATATGTAGTGAGCCCAACAGGGAGTTCTCCAATGGTTTTGTAATTTACCAAATCTGCATACCATGGCTCGAACTCCGTCGTGCCATGAATGAAGTACAGATGTTCTTCAGGGAAGGTCTTTGCAATGGGCACCGGGTCTTCTCCCTTCAATATCCTACTCAAGTGGTCGGCCACAAGGTTTTGTGCTCCACTCTTGTCTTTGATTTCTACATCGAACTCTTGGAAGCAAGATCCATCCGATCATCGTGGCTTTGACTCCTTCTTCGCCATTAGGTACCTCGGGGAAGTATGATCGGTGTAGACGATTGTCTTGGCCCGACGAGATATGATCGAAATTTTCAAAGGCAAAGACGACCGCCAAGAGTTCTTTCTCGGTTGTCAGTAGTTGCATTGGCGGCATTGAGAGTTCTCGAGGCATAGTATATAGCATGACTTTCCTTCCCTCTTCGTTGTCCCAAGACGGCTCCCCACGGCATATCCGCAGCATCGCACATAACTTCAAACGGCATGCCCCAATCTGGGGTTGAATGATCGGTCTTTGAAATTAAGTTATTCTTCGAGTATCAAAAGCTATTTTACATTCTTCATCGAATTCCCATGGTACATCATTCGGAGTAGTCGTGTCACGGGTGGGCAATCTTTGCAAGTCCTTCACAAATCTTCAGAGAACCCAACGTGCCCAGGAAACCTCGCACTTGCTTTCTTGAGGTGGATAGGCAATTTGGCGATGATTTCTACTTTAGCTCTATCTACTTCTATCCCTCTTTCAGACACCACGTGCCCAAGAACAATCTCTTCTTGTACCATGAAATGACATTTCTCATAATTTAGGATCAAATTCTTTTCGACACATCTCTGTAGGACTACCTCCAAATTTGTCAAGCACTCATCGAATGATTCCCCATAGACGGTAAAGTCGTCCATAATGATCTCGATGCATTTCTCTAATAGGTCCGAGAAGATACTCATCATGCATCGAAATGTCCTCGGGCATTACACAAACCGAAAGGCATTCTTTCAGAGGCAAATGTCCCGAATGGGCGTGTGAAAATAGTTTTATCCCGATCACCTGGGCAACCCATATCTCGCATGTAGCCCGAGTATCCGTCTAAAAATAAAAGAATTTGTTTCACTAACCTCTCCAAAGATCTCGTCAATGAAAGGTAATGGAAGTGATCTTTTCGGTCACCGTGTTGAGCTTTGATAGTCAATACACATCCTCCAACCTGTTTGGAGCCTTGTTGGAATCACTCTCCTTTCGCTTTTCACCACCGAATGCCCGACTTCTTGGGCACGACGTGTCTTCGGGGTGACCCATTTAATGTCGACACGGATATATGATGCCCAAGTCGAAGCTTCAAGATCTCCTTCATGACTACCTCCTTCATAGCTGGGTTCAACTTCCTTTGTTGATCGCGCATCGGTTTGGCTTCTTCTTCCATCGTAATATTGTGAACGATATGGAAGGGCGATGCCCTTGATGTCGCCAATGTCCATCCAATAGCTTCCTTGTATTGCCCAATAACACTTCTCACAGCTTCCTCCTGACTCGGACTGAGTTTAGCATTGATGATCACGGGCAAGGTGTCGTCCTTCCCTAGAAAGATGTACTTCAGGTGGTGAGGAAGAGTCTTTAGCTCGAGTTTGATTGCTCTCATAAGGGATGGAACGAGCTTTTCTTCTTCCTTGACTTGGGCATGTTCTCGTATATTGACCACTGAGTCCCCTGTTCGCCATAAATAAAGCAGGCCTCCCGACATTGCCCATAAGTCGTTTCTTCGGGCGCCATCCTCCTTAAGACCACTTTGAATTGCTGCATCCAGCGGATCTTGTAAACCTATCTCGGGCAGGATGTCTCCCACCATGGGTTCAATGTGATCAATGAATTCCACGACCTCAATATCAATAGGATGCTCCATGGCCTTGAAGATGTTGAAGGTCACCGTCTCGCCGTCGAATTCACATGATAATTTGCCCGTGTCGCAATCAATCCTAGTTCTGGCTGTCTTCATGAATGGTCGACCCAAGAGCATAACTGAGGATTTGTTACCCATCGTGCCCATATCCAGAACGTAGAAGTCCGCCGAAATATGAGTTCCTCCACTTTGACCAATACGCTTCGATGATTCCTTTCGGATAAACGTTGGACATGTCTCGCTAATCGATAACCACTCGTGTTGGCTTCGTGGTTCCCACCTTTAATTCATTGAACATTGACAAGGGCATGACGTTTATAGATGCCCCAAATCCAAAGATGGCCCTTTCGATCCTCAGATTGCTTATTACGCAGGAATAAAAACATCCCCGATCTCCACACTTTCTGCAATTTCCGTTGTAAGATCATGGATACATTCTCTCCCACTTGAAATTTTGCATCATCTTTGTATTTCACCTTTCTCGCACAATTCTTTCATGAACTTTGCCCATTTTCGCATCGTGCCCAGAGAGTGTGATGAGCGGTATATTAATTTCCACCTTCAAACACGCGATACATCTCGCTCATTTCTTCCTCTCTCATCGTTTCGCCAATCTGCTCGGAAAGGAGGTAAAACCTTAGGATTATGTTTGACATAGGTTGGCTCAATGATTGCCTCTTCTTTTTCTCGCTTTTTCTCGCGCTCCTCTTGATCATTGTCATCTTGACCATTGTGTTCTGTGAGATCTTCCTCTTCAGGCATGTCTGCGTCGTCCTTAGGCATGAAAACTTTCTCTGGTAGTTTCTTCCCACTTCTCAGGGCTACAACATTCAGTTGGGCTAACTCGTTTACCTCTACTTGAGGAGGTAAATTTCCTTGCTTCTTCTCAAGACGCGTTACGGCGGCCGTCAATTGGGAAACTTGGTTCCCGAGGCTCTGGAGGGCTCCCCTTGTCTCGACCTTGAATTTCTCGTTCTCTTGTTGAGCCTTCACATTTTCTCGTGCCATAGTGTGCACAAGTTCAGCCAACGATGGCCCACCGCTTTGGTCACCGATTATTTCGTATGGTCGTTGTTGTCCCGCCTCCGCATCGCCGTTGTTGTTGTCCCCCCCTTTGGTTGTTAGACCACCTAAAGTTTTCGTGGTTCCTCCATCCCGGTTGTAGGTCCGAGAGTTTCGATCATATCTCCTCTCGTCAGTTGCCTATTACCATTCTCGACCCACCGCATTGACTTCTTCTTCTTCAAATAGTGTGGGGCATTGATCCGTGTGATGTGTCACGGCGGCAAGATATTTGGCAAACTTTAACTTTCTTTTGCCCTTGCCCGGTCCCGGTCCCGGTCCGGTCCCTGTGTTGGTTATGAACTTGTCGAACAAAGTTACGAGTTTATCCACTTTGTCTCCACGGTTGAAAAAGTAGCGGCGGCTTGCCTCGGAACTTCTCCTCCTTCTCTGCTTTTCTTGACCATCTCGCCCAATGCCTAAAGGCCTCCTTGGGAACTTTATTCAAGATTGATCCTCCACAAGCTGCATTCACCCAAATTTTCTCTGTTGCCCTCAACCCGCCATGAAATATTGGATCGATCATGATCCGAATTTGATGTTGAGGGCATTTACCGCAATTGCTTAAACCTTCCCCAAGAATCATAAAAGGTCTCTCCCGTGCCCATTTTGATCGCTTATCCTTTTCCTCATGTTCAATACGGGGCGTGAAAGTACTTCGAGGAACTTCGGTGAAGTTGTGCCCACGTGGTCACACTTCCAACGGCAAGGTGTAGAGACATTCTCTTGCCCCATCATGCAGAGAAGGGAATGACACTAATCTCACATACTCTCCAAGGTTTTCATTGGCGCGGATAGTCCCACACGCCATCTCGAAATCTTGAATGTTTTGTGGATCCTCCCGGGCATGTCACCGAATCGGGGAGGATTTGGATGAAGGAGTGCTTCATCTCCCGTTGCCATTGATCGCGGGCAAAGTGATGCCCGCTGGCCTCGTGTTTCGTTGTTAGGGAACACCGTTTCCCTCAATGTCCGCTTACTTGCGGTTGTTCACCCATCGATTACCCTCCGGGTTCTCTTCGATTAGCCGCCCGCAGCTTGTCGTGCTACCCTCCGTCGCCGCTTCCTCCGCCTGCGTGCTTTTCGATCTCGTGATCGCATAAAAGTCCTCCGTTCTCTCCCGCAAGGTTAGGTCGTAGCATACAACAAAGAAAGCAATATAAATTCAAGAAATAGAGATACTCTTTCGAATGCGCAGACCCCAAGAATGGCGCCAATTCGACACGCCGTCGCTTAGCGCTCAAAATAAATTTATAACCTATTGCCCATCACAGCGTAGCCGCCGATAAGTATAGGGTCGATCCCACGAGGAGTTGGTGTAGCAATCTCTAATGTCAAGATGTCACTTAAAAGGGATGAGAGTGGTGTAATTATCTTGATCACTATGGGTAGACTAAAATATCCCGAAACAAACTCAAAGGAATATCAAATAATGAGACGAGTCGGCTTGGGCAACAACCCGTGAAGACGATTAATACTCGGTCCTAGGTGCAAAGGTTTTCTACATGACATGCATCAACCGGTTATAAGAGACATACGTCGTGACCCCGTTGTCACGCGTCACGCCCACGACGCACCCCTCCAAATCTATCCTTTCTGTGTAAAGAAGGCAAGGGACACCCTATGCAAACTATCTAACCCGTAATGCCCACGCACGAGGACACCTCAAGACATGCGGACACAGCAAATAAGTATGATCTAGATGGACCGGTGATTGGCAAAGGTTTGCTATGACTACTCCAACTCACCCACACCAGTCGTACTATTTGGGATGCGGGACACCCGACACCTTAATCCAATTATTACTTGCAACCCTCCCTTACCCACTATGTTATTTGCAACTAACACACCGAGTTTGGTTAAGTTATATATTGCCCAGGACCTAGTGCTTCGGGAACACACGCATGCAGATCGTAATGCCCTACTTAGACCTCTCGAGTTATATTAATCATGCTCCACTTAGTCACGCCCAAAGCAGAATAAAGACTTAGCTAGACATAAAATAAATAAACATGCAACAGTTAATTGAAACCATAATTAACCGGAAACAACTTACTATTACTTGAACGAAATAGAAACGGCGAGCCCAAAGTGCCGCCGGCAAAACATACGAATCGCAAATAAAAGAGTTTGCCCCGAAGGGACTTAATGTACGTGGTGGTGGGGTGTGATTCTGATGCTAAGAAACATGAACAAGAGTGTGGAAGAGACGCACAAGCCGCGCCTTCATCCATATAAATAGGCCGAGAGAGGCTGACGATGGTAATGGCCCATGGGCTGGACAATCTGGTAGGTTTTCCTTGTTGATCGGCGATCTTTCCTTGCCAGACGGATCCGAGGTGATCTCCTCCGGATATCATGAGATTCGTGTCGCCAGCATCCTTCCGGATTTAGCGAGATTCGCCTGGATCTCGCAGATCTTGCCCATTAGCTCTCCCTCCGCCTTCTCTCGCCTCCTTCTTCTTCTTGGTCTCGCCGCCTTCTTCACTCCGCTTGCCCATTAGCCTACCCTTCCGGAGATTGAACTTGTGCGGTCGTGAGGAGGTCACGCCGTGAAACGGAACAACCATCGGGGTTTAAAGCCCGGTGTGAGCTAAGCTCCTTGTGCCTCGAGGTGCATCGTATCTTTATTCATCCGCCATGCAAGTTCCACTCCTTCTTGCCCATTTCGCCTCGCCTTGTCCCTCAGGACCAATGTGTCCTCCCGCACACAAAACACAAAAAGAAAGACACAAAAGACTCGATCTAGACCTAGACAAGACACGGAAAAGAGCACAAAACTTGGGCTCACACACGCACACACTTTAAACATGCTTGTCCTCAAGCATGCACGCAGTAATTTGCCCAAGACAAAAGAAAGAAAGAAAGACTCAAAATGTAAAAGGTTAGCACATTTCCACCAAAGCAGGATATCTCGCCAATATAAGCTTCATCGAACAAACTAGCAATTCAAGTAGACTTCATTCAAGCAACGACCATCAAACAAGTCAAAATACAAATTTGAGCATATTGGGCATTTTCCTTACCAACACTGCACTCTTGTGTATAGGCTAGTGTATACGCCAGACATCTTTCATTTCGACTATGCCATAGCTTCATGTGCCTCTACCATCTCCACCGCTTAGACAAAGTTTTAAACATTCATCCTTAGGTCTTTTATTTGGTTGTAATGGGCTTAAGACATAGGTGGGAAATCTTTTGAACGAGGCTAAGGTCACATGGACTCAGTTCGAGGAATTTATTTTGTCCTCCATGGATTTCCTTTCGCTTTCTCTCCGGCCTCAAAGACGACCATCTTAGGACTTCATCAATATATATATTCTTTTATTTCAAGTCCTTTTTCTTTCAATTCGGTACCTTCTTTATATTGGGCATTTTGCCCATTTCTTTGAAATTCGTAAACCCTTTTTTTCTCGCCCATTACGAGGCTCTTGTTCTTCCCTTTTGTTTGCCTTCTCTTCTATTAGCTCCCGAGTCTAATCGACCGGCAGCTTCTTTCCAAAGCTAATTTAAGTGAGTGAAATAAATTATTAAGCTCGAGGGGGTGAACGAGGATTAATGATAGGTAGGACATTTTGGCTCGATGGGCTATTTGAAAGAAAAATGCCTAAGTCATCTAAATGCTTTAACTAAGTCAATAAGGCCTCGACATAAGAGTGCACGCAAAAGCCTAATGAAGATGTCAATAATCACACAAGAAAGGAAAGCGTGTTGATCAAGATACAACAGTTTAAGCTCAAATCTCACCATGTGTGCTCAAATTCAATTAAATCATCCTTATTTACATACGGTCATGCTCAAACGTAATTCCTAAGACTACTAGCATTATTCACAACAAAGCAAAATACAGACAATCAATCCCACCAATTTAAACATGCCAACCGACACACAAAAGCGAAAACCTCCCTGACTCACACACTGCGCTGAGCAAAGTGGGTGAATGAGGAGGAACAAAACAACAAACAACTAAACGAATCGAGCAGGTGGCGGCCCCCACTCACACACTTTGCCTTGGGCAAAGTGGGTCGAAATGGGACCCACTCTCTTAACTCAAACAAATGAAAGCAGACGCAACCCCTTCGCTCACACACTTTGCCTAGGGCGAAGTGGGTGAGAAAAGGTTGACCACCAACAACAACAAAACAAAACAAAAACAAACAACAAAATAAAACAAAAAAACACAACAAAGCAGAAAACAAAAACAAAAAGGAGGACAAAGGTCGAGGGAAGTGGATACCGAATCCAAACAGGCAAAGTAGGCTATAAGGGCATCATGGGTCGCTCGTTGTTCCTCTATCCCGTCAAGCGGGCTTTAGTGACATCATCCTCCTCCGGCTATCTTTGAATCCTCTTCGTTAATCGAAGCGATGGTGAGGGGCGTCTCGTCATCAAGGCGGCTCCGTGAAGACCGGTTTTCCGTCCCCGGTCGTAGTATATGTCCTTCATCCGCTCCAACATAGGCGTGTCAATATACAGCTCGGGCTCCACTTCCAGGTCGGTATTCGCTTCGTCCAGTACCTTCAGCTTCGTGGCCAACACGGTCACCAAATGGGCAAGAGAGATCCTCTGCTTAGGATGAGTCAGGATGTCCTTGAAATGGGCAGCTGCAAACGCGGCAAAGTTCACCTTGTGGCCATGCCACATGCACCACAAGATGAACAACTCCTGCTGGGAGATGGAGTTGCTGCTGTCCACCTTCCCGAAGAAACTGTAGGACAGTAGGCGATGGCACATCCTTAGCGCGTTGCTCCTCAGCTCATTGCCCTTAGTGTATCCGGACTTAAACGTTGTGCCCAGACATATCGATGACCATTTTTCATTCCACTCCTCTCCTGTGTGCTCGGGGACGTAGGTGAAAGCCTCCTTGTACTCTGTGGTCTTCGTCTCAAAACTTCGTCATGCCCGTGGTGCGCTTGAAGTCGCTCACAGAGAACCAGAAGTCGCTGCCCATCGCTTAAATTTGATGCGATCTGTAGTCGCCTTCACTTTGCTCGGGTTCTTTATTTCGAGAGTTTGAATAAACTCCTCGCCAATGTGATGTCTGACCGCCCCGCCATTCCAAAACGTCCCCATCCAATCCTTGCGAAAAACTTTTTCACTTCGTCCTTAACTCCCAGACTCTCCAACACCTCCATGTCTAACGTCTTGGGCTTTACAATGCCCCTCATCAGTGGTGGTGTTGAACCTCGGGGTGGCCTCTCCGTGGTCAGGACGGCTTTCCCCTTTTCAGAGGAGGGTGATGCCATCTTCGCAAGGTACCCTCGGGTTCTCTTCCTTGAAGGTGGAGGTAGCTCCGACGAGGCTTCCTTCTCGGTGGTGGTGGTGCCCTCGGAGTCTTTCTCGGCTGGGGTTTCTTCTCTTTCTTCGCTTTTCTCCTTCTCGCCGGAGGGCTCCAATTCGTCAGCTTCGTCCGAGGTGGACTCCTCCGTCTCCGCAGGGGTATATTCCTTCTCCGTCACCGGGACAGCCTTCTCCTTATTGGCCATGGCTTTCTTCTTCTTGGGTTTTGCCGCCGTCTCTCTCGGTGGTTCCTCCGGCATCGCCTTTACGGGAGAGGGCGCTTGCTCCTCTATTATTTTCTCCAGGTCCTCGGAGTTAACTGGAGATGGGCTCTTGGGCATCTCGGGCGTGGTAGGAGTCTCAGAGGGGGTCGCCATTGCTGATTTTAGCTCTGTGGTTTTCTTTGGTTCGGAGGGGGAATCGGGAGCTTTTTTGGTGGTTTTGGCTCTGGTTTTGAGCGATCATTTTGAAAATGGAGGGTTTCTTCTTTATGGTTCAGGTGAGAGAGGGAAGTTGAGAGGTTGAGGCGGCGTGGGAGGTAATTATGGAGTGGCGATTATAAGGGACGCGACGTCCTTTCTCCCGACAACCGCCGCCACTTGTTTGAACTAACCTCTCGCCCACGGCGAATGTCAAGCGTCTCATCTTGCCCTCTTCGATCATGATCACAACTGTTCCTGTAGATTGACCAACACAACACCACGCGCAAAAAGGGGGCAAAAACAAAAACAAAAAAGAAAACAACAACGAAAGCAAATAAAATACCAGGTTGCCTCCTGGCCAGCGCCTTGGTTATTGTCGTGGCACGACTAGATTTCTCTTTTTTAATCTTTCCCGTCGAGGGCTTGCACTCGATGCAATTCCCCTGGATCTACCTCGTGATGCCCATAGTAAGCCTTCAGACGCTGTCCATTGACCTTGAAGGTTTTTCTCGCCTTTAGGTCCGCGACCGGCTGTACCCATTCGAAATTGAGTTTTGACTTCATATGGTCCGCACCACTTGCTTGTTAACTTGCCCGACATCAACTTGAATCGAGACTGGTATAAAAGCACCAATTGCCCTTGCTCGAATGACTTGGCTTTGATAAGACGGTCATGTGCCTTTTTAATCTTTCTTTATATAGAACGGCATTGTCATAGGCCTCTAGCCTTATTTCTTCCAATTCTTGAAGTCAAGCTTTCTAGCTTGGCCATCACGGTCCCAATCAAAGTTGAGCTTGTTCACTACCGCCCAAAATGCCTTGTGCTCTAGTTCCACTGGTAAGTGACACATCTTGCCGAACACAATTCGGTATGGTGACATGCCCAAGGGGGTCTTGTATGCAGTTCTATATGCCCATAGCGCGTCATCAAGACGAGTGCTCCAGTCCTTACCTGTAGGTCCCACTACCTTCCTCAATATAGTCTTGATTATTCTGTTGGACAACTCCGCTTGCCCATTAGCCTGCGGATGGTAGGCTGTAGTCACACGATGGGTTACACCGTATTTCTAACAATTTGGTGATAGTAGTGTTGCGTAAACGGGTTCCTCGATCACGATAATTGCATTGGGCACGCCGAACTCGTTGAAGATATTAGCTTTAAGAAAAGTGAAACTACCTTTGAGTCATTAGTGGCACTTGCCTTGGCCTCAACCCATTTCGAGACATAATCCATCGCAAGCAAGATGTACGATTGCCCTCGAGCTCGGTAATGGTCCCATAAAGTCCATCCCCATACATCAAAGATTTCGACGGAAGGATAGGTATCATGGGCATCTCATTTCTCTTTGTGATATTTCCTTCTGTTGACACTCTTTGCATTGCTTACTGACTCATAAGCATCTTTGAATATCGTGGGCGTAAGAATCCACTGCCTAAAACCTTTCTCTGTCCTCTTGTGCCCAAAGTGACCTCCACATTCTTTGGAGTGGCGGTGATTCGTAATGTCTTTGATCTCGCGGGCACACATTGTCGCAAAACTTGATCGCGCACTTTCTCCATAAGTAGGATCATCCCATATGTAGGTGCGACGATACCGCTTTGATCTTGTTTCTTTGATATGTAGTGAGCCCAATGGGAGTTCTCCAATGGTTTTGTAATTTACCAATCGCATACCATGGCTCGAACTCCGTCGTGCCATGAATGAAGCATGATGTTCTTCGTGGAAGGTCTTTGCAATGGGCACCGGTCTTCTCCTTCAATATCCTACTCAGTGGTCGGCCACAAGGTTTTGTGCTCCACTCTTGTCTTTGATTTCTACATCGAACTCTTGGAGAAGCAAGATCCATCTGATCAGTCGTGGCTTTGACTCCTTCTTGGCCATTAGGTACCTCAGGGAAGTATGATCGGTGTAGACGATTGTCTTGGCCCCGATGAGATATGATCGAAATTTTCAAAGGCAAAGACGACCGCCAAGAGTTCTTTCGGTTGTCTTTGTAGTTGCATTGGGCGGCATTGAGAGTTCTCGAGGCATAGTATATAGCATGACTTTCCTTCCTCTTCGTTGTCCCAAGACGGCCCCACGGCATATCCGCAGCATCGCACATAACTTCAAACGGCATGCCCCAATCGTGGGGTTGAATGATCGGTTTGAAATTAAGTTATTCTTTGAGTATCAAAAGCTATTTTACATTCTTCATCGAATTCCCATGGTACATCATTCGAGTAGTCGTGTCATGGGTGGGCAATCTTTGCGAAGTCCTTCACAAATCTTCTCAGAGAACCCAGTGCCCAAGGAAACCTCGACTTGCTTTTCAAGTCGGATAGGCAATTTGGCGATGATTTCTACTTTAGCTCTATCTACTTCTATCCTCTTTCGGACACCACGTGCCCAAGAACAATCTCTTCTTGTACCATGAAATGACATTTCATAATTTAGGATCAAATTCTTTTCGACACATCTCTCGTAGGACTACCTCCAAATTTGTCAAGCACTCATCGAATGATTCCCCATAGACGGTAAAGTCGTCCATAATGATCTCGATGCATTTCTCTAATAGGTCCGAGAAGATACTCATCATGCATCGCTGAAATGTCCCTGGGGCATTACACAAACCGAAAGGCATTCTTCTGTAGGCAAATGTCCCGAATGGGCGTGTGAAAATAGTTTTATCCTGATCACCTTGGGCAACCCATATCTGCATGTAGCCTGAGTATCCGTCTAAAAAATAAAAGAATTTGTTTCCAGCTAACCTCTCCAGCATCTCGTCAATGAAAGGTAATGGGAAGTGATCTTTTCGGGTCACCGTGTTGAGCTTTCGATAGTCAATACACATCCTCCAACCTGTTTGGAGCCTTGTTGGAATCAGCCTCCTTCTCGCTTTTCACTACCGAATGCACGACTTCTTGGGCACGACGTGTACTGGGCTGACCCATTTAATGTCTGATACGGGATATATGATGCCCAAGTCGAGAAGCTTCAAGATCTCCTTCATGACTACCTCCTTCATAGCTGGGTTCAACTTCCTTTGTTGATCGCGTACTGGTTTGGCTTCTTCTTCCATCAGAATATTGTGAACGCATATGGAAGGGTTGATGCCCTTGATGTCGGCCAATGTCCATCCAATAGCTTCCTTGTATTGCCCAATAACACTTCTCACAGCTTCCTCCTGACTCGGACTGAGTTTAGCATTGATGATCACGGGCAAGGTGTCGTCCTTCCCTAGAAAGATGTACTTCAGGTGGTGAGGAAGAGTCTTTAGCTCGAGTTTCGGTGCTCTCATAAGGGATGGAACGAGCTTTTCTTCTTCCTTCAGCTTGGGCATGTTCTGGTATATTGACCACTTGAGTCCCTCGGGTTCGCTCCATAAACAAAGCAGGCCTCCCGACATTGCCCATAAGTCGTTTCTTCGTGGCGCCATCCTCCTTAAGACCACTTTCAATTGCCGCATCCAATGGATCTTGTAAACCTATCTCGGCAGGATGTCTCCCACCATGGGTTCAATGTGATCAATGAATTCCACGACTCAATATCAATAGGATGCTCCATGGCCTTGAAGATGTTGAAGGTCACCGTCTCGCCGTCAATTCACATGATAATTTGCCGTGTAGCAATCAATCCTAGTTCTGGCTGTCTTCATGAATGGTCGACCCAAGAGCATAACTGAGGATTTGTTACCCATCGTGCCCATATCCAGAACGTAGAAGTCCGCTGGAAATATGAGTTCCTCCACTTTGACCAATACGTCTTCGATGATTCCTTCTGGATAAACGTTGGACCTGTCTGCTAATTGGATAACCACTCGTGTTGGCTTCAGGGTTCCCACCTTTAATTCATTGAACATTGACAAGGGCATGACGTTTATAGATGCCCCAAACCAAAGATGGCCCTTTCGATCCTCGTATTGCCTATTACGCAGGAATAAAAACATCCACGGATCTCCACACTTCTCGGGCAATTTCCGTTGTAAGATCATGGATACATTCTCTCCCACTTGAATTTTGCATCATCTTTGTATTTCACCTTTCTCGCACAATTCTTTCATGAACTTTGCCCATTTGGCATCGTGCCCAGAGCAAATGATGAGCGGTATATTAATTTCCACCTTCAAACACGCGATACATCTCGCTCATTTCTTCCTCTCTTCATTCTTCGCCAATCTGCTCGAAAGGGAGGCAAAACCTTAGGATTAGGTTTGACATAGGTTGGCTCAATGATTGCCTCTTCTTTTCTCGCCTTTTCCTGGCGCTCCTCTTGATCATTGTCATCTCGACCATTGTGTTCGTGAGATCTTCCTCTTGTGCATGTCTGCGTCGTCCTTAGGCATGAAAACTTTCTCCGGTAGTTTCTTCCCACTTCTCGGGCTACATCATTCGGTTGGGCTAACTCGTTTACCTCTACTTGAGGAGGTAAATTTCTTGCTTCTTCTCAAGACGCGTTCTACGATCGTCAATTGGGAAACTTGGTTCCCGAGGCTCTGGAGGCTCCCTTGTCTCGACCTTGAATTTCTCGTTCTCTTGTTGAGCCTTCACATTTTCTCGTGCCATAGTGTGCACAAGTTCAGCCAACGATGGCCCACCGCTTTGGTCACTGATTATTTCGTATGGTTGTTGTTGTCCCGCCTCCGCCGTCTTTATCGTTGTTGTCCCGCCCTTGCTTTGGTTGTTAGACCACCTAAAGTTTTCGTGGTTCCTCCATCACAGGTTGTAGGTCCGAGAGTTTGGATCATATCTCCTCCGTCAGATTGCCCATTACCATTCGACCCACCGCATCGACTTCTTCTTCTTCAAATAGTGTGGGGCATTGATCCGTGTGATGTGTCACGGCAGCAGCATATTTGGCAAACTTTAGCTTTCTTTGCCCTTGCTCGGTCCCGGTCCCGGTCTGTGTTGGTTATGAACTTGTCGAACAGTTACGAGTTTATCCGACTTGGTCTCCACGGTTGAAGAAGTAGCGGCGCTTGCCTCGAACTTCTCCTCCTTCGCCTCTCTTTTTCTTGACCATCTCGCCCAATGCCTAAAGGCCTCACCGGGAACTTTATTCAAGATTGATCCTCCACAAGCTGCATTCACCCAAATTTTATCTGTTGCCCTCAACCCGCCATGAAATATTGGATCGATCATGATCCGAAATTTGATGTTGAGGGCATTTCGCCGCTGTTGCTTAAACCTTCCCAAGAATCATAAAAGGTCTCTCCGTGCTCATTTTGATCTCGCTATCCTTTTCCTCATGTACGAATACGGCGGCGGAAAGTACTTCTCGAGGAACTTCGGTGAAGTTGTGCCCACGTTGTCACACTTCCAACGGGCAAGGTGTAGAGCCATTCTCTTGCCCCATCATGCAGAGAGAAGGAGAATGACACTAATCTCACATACTCTCCAAGGTTTTCATTGGCGCGGATAGTCGCACATGCCATCTCGAAATCTTGTAAATGCCTTTGTGGATCCTCCCCGGGCATGTCACTGAATCGGGGGAGGATTTGGATGAAGGAGTGCTTCATCTCCCAGTTGCCATTGATCGCGGGCAAAGTGATGCCCGTTGGCCTCGAGTTCTGGTTGTTAGGGAACACCATTTCCCTCAATGTCCGCTCTACTTGCGGTTGTTCACCCATCGTATTACCCTCTGGGTTCTCTTACGGATTAGCGCCTCGCAGCTTGTCGTGCCCTCCGTCGCTTGCCACCTCCGCCTTGCGTGCTTTTCGATCTCGTGATCGCATAAAAGTCCTCCGTTCTCTCCCGCAAGGTTAGGTCGTAGCATACAATAAAGAAATCAATATAAATTCAAGAAATAGAGATACTCACCGAATGCGCAACTCCCGACAACGGCGCCAATTCGACATCGTCGTTTAGCGCTCAAAATAAATTTATAACCTATTTTCCATCACAGCGTAGCCGATAAGTATATGGTCGATCCCACGAGGAGTTGGTGTAGCAATCTCTAATGTCAAGATGTCACTTAAAAGGGATGAGAGTGGTGTAATTATCTTGATCACTATAGGTAGACTAAAATATCCTGAAACAAACTCAAAGGGAATATCAAATAATGAGACGAGTCTGGCTTGGGCAACAACCGTGAAGACGATTAATACTCGGTCCTAGGTGCAAAGGTTTTCTACATGACATGCATCAACCGGTTATAAGAGACATACGTCGTGACCCGTTGTCACGCGTCACGCCCACGACGCACCCCTCCAAATCTATCCTTTCTGTAAAGAAGGCAAGGACACCCTATGCAAACTATCTAACCCGTAATTCCCACGCACGAGGACACCTCAAGACATGCAGACTCACAGCGTTTGATCTAGATGGACCCAGATTGGCAAAGGCGGTTGCTATGACTACTCCAACTCACCCACACCGGTCAGTACTATTTGGGATCGCGGACACCGACACCTTAATCCAATTATTACTTGCAACCTCCCTTACCCACTATGTTATTTGCAACTAACACACCGAGTTTGGTTAAGTTATATATTGCTTCAGACCTAGTGCTTGGGAACACACGCATGCGGATCGTAATGCCCTACTTAGACCTCTCGAGTTATATTAATCATGCTCCACTTAGTCACGCCCAAACCGTAATAAAGACTTAGCTAGACATAAAATAAATAAACATGCAACAGCTTAATTGAAACCATAATTAAACGAAACAACTTACTATTACTTGAACGAAATAGAAACCATGAGCCCAAAGTGCCACCGCAAAACATCTGAATCGCAAATAGAAGAGTTTGCCCAAGGACTTAATGTACGTGGTGGTGGGGTGTGATTCGATGCTAAGAAACAGGAACAAGAGTGTGGAAGAGACGCACAAGCCGCGCCTTCATCCATATATATAGGCCGAGAGAGGCTAACGATGGTAATGGCCCATGGGCTGGACAATCTGGTAGGTTTTCCTTGTTGATCGGCGCTCTTTCCTTGCCCAGACGGATCCGAGGTGATCTCCTCCGGATATCATGAGATTCGGTGTCAGCGCGCATCCTTTCCGGATTTAGCGAGATTCGCCCAGATCTCGCGTATCTTGCCCATTAGCCTCCATCCGCCTTCGCCTCCTTCTTCTTCTTGGTCTCTGCTCGCCTTCTTCACTTCCGCTTGCCCATTAGCCTACCCTTCTGGAGATTGAACTTGTGCGGTCTGTAAGGAGGTCACACCGTGAAACGGAACAACTACTGGGGTTTAAAGCCCAGGCTGTGAGCTAAGCTCCTTGTGCCCTCGAGGTGCATCGTATCTCTATTCATCTGCCATGGAAGTTCCACTCCTTATTGCCTATTTCTGCCCTGCCTTGTCCCCTGCAGACCAATGTGTCCTCCCAGACACAAAACACAACAAGAAAGACACAAAAGACTCGATCTAGACCTAGACAAGACACATAAAAAGAGCACAAAACTTGAGCTCGTCACCACACAATAAATCAAGAAGAATTTATCAACCTTAATGCAGCGGAATACAAATCAGAGATCAAAAATATTCTAAAGGCAAATAAGATTTTCGATTTAATCACACAGTTAACAAACGAGAGACACATTGGTAAACATAAACAAAACCCAATCCTATACTGCGTCAATCGGCAATTTTCTAGAATTTTAAAACTGAGAGGTTTTAGCCGCTTTACCCGAGCGCGATCCTAAGACCAGGATCCCGACTTACCAACTATGACGAGGAAGAACCGTGGCTCTGATAACACTGTTGTGAATCCGGACAGCTTCGTCGTCGTCAACGCGCACCCGAACAGCACCTCCGTCGATCCCGACAGTAACCAGGCAGCAACTCAACGTCGTTCCTGGCAACTTTCTGGACACCTGCACACAACAAGGAAGAAGCAACAAAGAAACAAGAAAAAAGAAAAAATAGAGATAGGATTGAATAAACTCGGCTCAGGTGCGATTTCTCCGTCGTTGCAACACGCCTTCACGGTGTCCAAAAGGAGAAGATCGCAATCTCGTTGACACAACAACAACCTACAACCCCTAACCCCCAAAAGCTCTCCACAAAGAAGATATTTCTCACTTGCTGACACAAACAGCGACTACCTACTACAAAATTCCACAAAGGAATTGAACAATAGAGACAAAAGGAGTCTGACACTAGAGAGAGGGAAAAACGGCGCCTCTGTTTCTCTTCAATTTGAGCTAAACCTATTAACTCACCTTTTTATACTAATTAAAAGGAAGAAAGAGGCGGCAACACATGACATGAGGTTTGAGGGGGTGATGGGCTTTAATTAATATATGTGGGCCAACAAAGAATCATTACACGTCTGTTTGATAGCTCTGTTTCGTATCCTTACGGTCCGTGTTTTAATGATGGGCTTGGTGGATGTGTCTGTTTGGTAGCTCTGTTTTGCACTATATCTTTAGGATTTGTAACCCACAAAAGTGGCGGGTTACAAAACTCATTTAAACAGTACATTTTAACTAGACGAAATCTAACTAGACGAAACCTAACTAACCTACCAAACGTGCCCTTAGTATTAGTTGTTCGAGATGCATTTATACTCCTATTGAAACAAACTTGATACTTGAAAGTTAGAATCTTATCAAACTCAATATCCTTGATTTTGGCTGTCTTCTCTTACAAATTCGTTCAGACACAAACTCATTTCTGGTATTATTTTCTCAACAAAAATCAATATCAAATACACTTGAAAAATCATTTTTGTCCCTTACATTTTAATTTTGAGTGATGCTATTCGGTGGCATTGTGGTACCACAATCAACTTTATTAAATGAAAACTCATTTATTTAATTTTTGATCTATTAAAAAATTAGTTTTATATTAAAACCATCTTATGGAATTACAATTTTGCACCTATCGAATGAAAATTTTAAACTTAAATTTAAATTTAATAATTTAATATTTTTCAGAATATGTGAAAAAATGGTGTGTGGCCAGCCACAATGTTGCCACAAAGATTTACTGTTTAATTTTTATGGAAATACGTATTGATGAAAAAAGATATATCAAATTGGTTGGGCCCAGCAAGATATTGCAATAAGTTGTGTCCATCAACACATATTTGCTTGTTTGGTGATTGGAGATCGAGCAGAATTTATCAATCATCAGTCAATATTGGAAACACAACTTTCAACATTCGAATTCGAAAGCATACACAACTTTCAACATTCGAATTCGAAAGCATACACAACTTTCAACGCCAAATTCTATCAATTGAAACATCCCTTGTAAACTTTCAACGCCAAATTCTATAAATTCATTTGATTAAATCGATTTAGGTTGGTTTTGGGAGTTTTAGCCCCCCTTTCAAAATAATATTCATTTAAAACCTATAAATGCTGCTTATTTTCGTATTTCATCATCCATTCACTCATATTACTACTGGAATCTCAATAAAGTAGGAGTCAACAAATTTGGTTTTCCTTAAAAAACGTTTGCCTTTTATGATATTACTAAGTGGATCGGAGTTTCAGTTCTTTAAAGGGCAATTGCCTTGCATGTTTCCACTCATTGGTATTACTATTGAAGATTTAGTTATTCTTGAATGCAATATATTGAACAACTTCCAGAATCCACGGAGCAATTGATTAGCCATACATATTTACGCAGCCGAAAGTAGAGGGGTCCATGTAGCACCACAAGCAGCCATACATGCTTCCTCCATTCTGCTTAGGGAAACCCCAGCATTGCAAATATTCGCAAACGATCGCATGTGCTTCATGCCATACTGAGCCAACGACCCACAATGAGCTTCGAATACCCCAACCTATCAATTCATCGATAGGTGTCAACAACAAAATAAGATCACACGTCCTTACAGCCGTCTTTGTGTAAACACAATTAAGATAAACCTACCATCGATTTCAGACATTCCCAGTCATCCACAAGGGGCAAACCACGTTCTCTTCTCGATTTAAGGAGAGAAGGACCCTTGGCCGGGCCAAATAAGACCACGCCTATAACGTCCAAGCTACCATCGAGATGTTTCCGGTGCAGCATCGTGCTTGTAATCAGCTTTAGCAGTTGTACCTTCTTCTCTGTGCCATCATCCAACCTGTTGTACTGCAGCAGAGACTCGGTCACACAGAATTAATTCGAGAAAACTGCACAACTGATCGACTTACCATTTCCCAAAGAGAAAGAAGATCGGCATCCCTCTGATTCACGACACCCATGTTAGCTTTTGGGTTCAGTCGGTTCGGTGGGAAGTTCTTGGACGCCGGATCAAATCCTTGGTACAGATACAGCTTCTCAGATTTCATGCTTTTGTTCCCATACTCCATGACATGAGATCCAGAATTGTAAGTGTTGTAGTTAGATGTCCGTTCCTTCACCTACAACACGTTGCAAAATACTACAAATCCAGAATTGGTTAAAACACACTTAACAAGCCATCACTCAGACTTATACCTGGTCATATTGCTGCTCCACAGTTTCTCTCTTGAGGTTGTGGGATTCACTGCAGTTAATACAAGCATACGCTGTCTCAAAGTTTCGTTCGGTGGATGTGATAAATGATATTGATAGGATACAGCAGAATTAGGCTATATGGATTAATTTTGTTGTATTTGGATTGACTGATTGTGGCATAAGATAAATCAAAGGACTCTACCAAAATTATTCAAACAAAACATATAATTAAGTTAGATTATCTTATCAATCAAACCAAACACGAGCATGGGCCGAATTATTCAAACAAAACATATATTAAGTTAGATTATTTTATCAATCAAACCAAACACCTCCAATAAGTATCCTCCAGCCAATAAGTATCCACCAGCCCATCCGAAAGCGAAAGAAGAGAAGAGGAAATGCAATGTCCAAAATGTTTCACTGATCAAGCTGTCAAGCTCCTAAGAGTTCCTATAATCTTAACAATGGCAAATTTAAGTTTGAAAAGATAAAGTTGGATAACATGACACTCGACACACTAAAGATTTGCAAACGAGCCAGCTGTGAAAAAAAAAACAAAATCTGCCTTCAGAGAGAAAGACGGGGAGAAGACATGTGCAAGCTCCTATCCCATGTAAACTAGGGCACATAGTAATCGTAAAATGCTCAACAGAAGAAGTGGTATAGAATTAGCATTAGTTCACTAACACAATCAGAAATAAATCTGGATTACCTGTCCTCCATCCAAGCAACACTATACAAATCCCCCAAACATGTCATGTACTCGGGAGGTGGCGGGGGATCCATCCCAGGACAGTAAGTTCCCCAGCTACTCTCTTCAGCATTCGATGCCGTCGTCACATAGATGTCCAGATCATCAGGCATCATTCCTTGAATACGCTTCCACTCTCACATGCTTCAATGTATATCACCTGCATAAACCACAAACATCAGACATCAACAACCAATATCAGAAGGCCTTCAGAACTGTAGAAGAAGGATTCTTAAATTTAGAGAGAACAAACAAAAGTTGCATAATCGATGAACCTCTGACCATTTCTTTGTAGGTGCCAGATGCATGCTTCTTCTGTAGAACATCAATGAAATCCTTTCCATACAGATATGGCATATTTGGCATCCCTGGAGATTGAGTTACGGACTACGTTAATGTGCTATAAGGACATTCAAGAGAGACTGGATCATTGTTCTCAAAAGTAATTCAATTCAGAGATCAAATGGCCACAAGATATAATATTCACTCACCGAGCACTCCAGGGCCACCATGGTCGGAATAGTAAATAAATATCCTATCTCCTGGTTTACTCTCAACGACTTTACCACTTCCACCTTTTACAGCACTTTTGTCGCCTAGGATTACAGCGTAGAAATTCTCCGTAGTAACTTGCTCACCAGTATAGTCCTTTGACAGGGCAATCAATAAAGTATATTTAATATATACTTAGAAACCATCATGTCTAATTTATTGTAGCATAAGTGCCAAAATAATCAAATTGGCATGTCAACTTTATCAATCTTGACATTTTATTAATGGACTAAAACAAATCATTCCACAAATCCAGTAATGCATCTGCATACACACGCACACAGAGACACAAACTGTGAAACACATAATGCAATCAACTCTCAGAATTTCTGTAAATGTCAGAATTTGTATTATTCACAATTTGCGTTACCTTTGGAACACCAGCATAGACGTCCTCGCCTGTTGGGTGATTGATCAAAACTCCTTTTCTAGGATTCAGTTCATTCATTGCAATGTCATCATACATGAAAACTACAATGTTATCATCTCTGATGCCTCCCCTTTTAAGTATTTGGTATGCATGGCAAACATCAGCCTGCATTATTCATTCATGTATGAGTAGTGAGTACACAAAGGAAAGTATCATGTATGTATACAGAAGATCTCCATAGCTATCTCCTATACAGGAGTTGCCAAAAGTTGAAAATAAACCTACATACTAGGTAACGAAAATAGATGGGGCAACATTTTTAAGGGATGTTTATTTTTCGATATATCATGATATCTCTTGACGGTTTTCTCATTGCGTATGACCTTATTCACAGCATTATAGGCAACATATGAATTGGAGAACTCATATTTGCAACAAAAGATGGTGGTCTGCTCTCATATATCGCATATGATAAAAAATTAATGAAAGTTAATTATCTAGTGAAGATGGAAAAACAGTTAATTAGGCTATGTGTCAAAGAAAAGAAAGGATAAGTAGAATCAAAATTTGAAGCAAAGATGCTTTTGTTGAATTCATGGGAAGGAAATTCTGCAAATAATATATATATACATATATATATGTATGTGCGTGTGTGTGTGTATATGTGCGTGTAGAGATATATAGTGAAAATCACGATGTGAAGAATTATAGACACAAAAAATATCTTTATTTTGTCGATTAAAACACCGGCTGCTTACGGTTGAATCTAACTAAAACCTTTGGTCTCAACATTAACCACATTAAACACTCGACCATTAGGGAGGTTCTTATGTTTCTAATATCGAATAAATTAAACCTAAGAATACATAGTAACTGCTTATACCAACTGCATCGGACCCATCAACTTGGTTGGTGATAAATAATCATCTCAAGGAAACAAGATTATCAATACCTTTAACAAGAACAATAATGATGGTGTGCCATCAGCTCGAACTCATAATTTCATAAATGGCTAGTTCTAAGGATGAGCAAATAACACACTTAAAATATGTTGCACACCAAGGTAGAGATTTAGTTGCAAGAGTAATCAAGAAATAAAGTTGGTTTCGTCAATGAACCTGATGCCGATAATTCCCAAAGCCATTAGAACCCGCCACCAGCACCGCCCACGTGGTGGCGTTCTCCTCCGCTGGCAGCCGGATAATAGGATCCCACCGCCTTCCTCCTACGCCTTGAAGACGGAGCAGCGCCGCCGCCATCGACATAAGCAGCACCAAAATCTCACTAAGAGCCATCCTGGAATTAAAGCACAAAGTGCTGTGGACTTGTGCGAGTTTTATGCAAACATATAAACAAGCGGGGTTGCTCTGCTCAGCCATGCAGAACAAGGGAGTGACACCTGTCCCAGCAGGTAGGCCCACAGCTGAGCTCAATTTCCAGCATTTTGTGGCTTTATCAATTTGCTTTGGCGGTGCTTAGGGTGAAAAGCAGGTGACATGAGCAATTCATGATGTCACCATTTTTCTTTTCAAATGCTTATTTTCCTTCCTTCCTTTCTTTCACCGTTCTTGTTTTCTCAAAGAAATGTTTCTAGAAAATAATATAAAAGGCAAAATGTTTCAAAAACATTTTGGTTGACTAGTTAAATTATTTGTACGTTCGGCTTTACTTATACTTTTAGAAGTACCTTATAAATTATTTAAGAATTTATAAATTTTTTAAGAAAATCTTAAATAATTTATAAATTTTGAAAATAAATTTCAACGTTCATAAATTTTTAAAAGTTATTCAACTCAACTTATTTTTCATAAACTTATTTATCAAAATAAATCTTAATATAATTAATTATTTGAAACCTATATCATATAACTTTGCCGACGTCCAATTATCTTTCTCTAATTCATAGAAGTAGTTCTTACCGAGATCTCCATTCTTCTCTTTCTTCCTTGGACTTTCCGGTGGTGCAGTTCCTTACCTTGTCGAGTCACGAAGGGTTCTAAACCATTTGCTTAGTTTACCTCCTCAATCCTATCATCCTTGGTCATCAATAATGCAACCTAAAAACAGTTTCGAGCAGCAGTACTCAAAGGAAGTACGGCGGGTCCGAGTAGAAAAAATTCACTAAGAAGTAAGGCATCTTTTTGGTTCTTGAGAATGGTCGCCACCTCCCAGGACCGGTTTAGTCTTTCGCTTTGTGTTGGTTGTACCAGATAAGCAATGACGGTGATAAACAAAGAGCGATGTATGAGCAGTGCGGGAGACTCAGGAATGGGCCGCTCCCCTGGGGTCGGAAAAATAACAGACGAAGCTTTACCTTTACTTAGATAGGGCTTTTTCTAATTTAAAAACTTAATTATCTAAATATTTTGATAATTTATAAACTCTTAAAATATTATATCTTATAAACTCTTAAAACATCTTATTCCTATACTAACTTACAAACTCAATAAAAGTTAAAAACCCTCTTATTTTTTCGTATTAGCTACGTTGTATTATATTTAATTGATGTGAACCTACTCCAACTTAAATAAAAATAATCGCAAATAAATAGATAATCTAAGATTCTCTGGTTGCACAGATGAAGTGATTTCTCTGACAGGAATTTGTTCTTCACGTTTCATTTCGTTAAAACCCCAATTGCTTTCACTAATACTCGTTTTCTTTAAAACAGATTTCGAAACACATCTAAAGAGAACTTGCTCCTCCTGGCTGGCCAAAGATCCCAACATGACTTGTGGATCTTCATTGTTTTGAATAATTCACCCAACTCCAAAGGTAGTTTTAATGCCAATCTATTTTGTACATGTGTAACAACCATAAGAAGTTGGAAATGTTGCCTCGATCGAATTGAAATCCTTTACACCACCAAGAACAAACCACATTGTCAACAGAGGGGGATAAATTAGTATTGAAGCTTGTTGTCCATAAACATATTGGCGTTCCCAACTTCCAGTTTTAAAACCGGAACTTATAACATACATTACGCAACTAATCCATCATCTTCACAAGTTGCCATCATCTGAGGTAAACATAGTTTTTAAAGCATGTCCCAAAACATATAGACACCCTTCAAAACAATAGAAGCCCTCGTAATGCCAAAATGGGAGCCAGGAATCATCACTGTCACTGTGGTCCAGCAAACTTACTCATCATTTTCGCTATAATTGGAGCTACCTTTGGGTTTGCTTGATGTTTGGCCAGGTTAGCAGGGTTCTTCATTACTGCATAAAAACAACAAGATAGGAAATCAGAAAATATACAACATAATCTTGAGCCCATAACACCCTCATGAGAAACACAACTTTATTCTTAACAAAACCATGGTATATATGTCATTCTCAAATTAAAAACTTCAAACAAATCATGTGGGTGAATGCTCGATCAATTTACTTTCAATGATACATAGACTGTAAAGATTAAGTACGCGAATGAGCTAAAAACAATCACTAAAGTCACAAGGACATGGTAAACTGAGGACGACAAAGGGCTACTGGAGAGAATCATACAACCTAGCATCTTCAGAAGGCTAAATTCTGTAAAGTTTTAGAAGCGTAAGACCTCTTCAAGCATGTTATGGATAAGATAAATATAAGGCTTTTGGCTAGTTATCTCCAGAATGCGGCGCCAAATGATGCCATATCTGAAAGGACAAATTTGAAAGGTGGAATCCACTCTCCTAAGGAAGGAAACTAACAACTTAAAATACAGGTTCATTTGCAAGTTCAGGTTTACAAGACCGAGATCAAACTTATCTAACCCGTCCAGTTTACGATTAGGAAAACAACTTTGAAAATGACATCACATCATCAGCAGGCTTTTAATTAGCAAAGGGCCACATACAAAGCCACGCTCCACAGAAGCAACTGACAAACATGAAATTCGTAGACAATCAACCCATCAAAGCAAGTTCTACGGAACTTTATTCCTTTTTTCTTTTTAACTTTTGTGCGAAGACAATGGAACTCTAATCATTTTCTCATTTAGCTGGAAATTTTAGCCAGATCCCTAAAATTCTAGTTATCTGATAGTTAACCACAAATGAATTAAGTTGTGCATTAAAAAAATCCAAATAAGTTAAATAACAAAAAACAAGAATATCCAGAGATGAAGAAAACCACAAGAAGATTCTGAAGACAATTACTCTCAATAACACACAACGATATCATGCAAAATGAAGTCAAAATAATCACTATTTTCTTGGCAAGCATAAAAAGTGAAGGATCCACCAGCATGAGATATATATTGAACTTAGTGGTGTTGTAGGAGACAGAGAGTCATCAAGGAGAGTTCACTATTATATTCATAGTCAGGTAAACTGAGCCCCAATTTAGAGGAATAAAAACAGATAGTTGAGCAAGAAAGTATGTACCATCTTGGAGTGCAGCCATGACTTCAGGATCTTTGAATGCTGACATCAATTCAGGATCCTGTCATATTACAATATAATGCAAGTTGTTAGAATCTGACTTGAAAGAATAGTTGGGGAGTACAGAACAATGAAAACTGATGATCTCATGAAAATGACGCAATTACTAATGTCTCTTAAATAGCCATGTCCACAAGATAAACCTGATCTGCATAAACAATGTATACTCACATTAAGTATCTTACTGTAGTCAACATTCCCAGGCATACCTCCTCCCATGCCGGGCATACCTCCTCCCATGCCAGGCATACCTCCTGACATTCCGGGCATGCCGCCAGGAAATCCACCAGGCATACCTCCCGGCATTCCAGGCATGCCCCCGGGAAAACCTCCTGGCATTCCAGGCATACCCCCAGGAAAACCTCCGGGCATGCCACCGGGAAATCCACCAGGCATGCCCCCAGCTCCTCTACTTGATGATGATTGCTCTTGTCTCTTAGCCTTTTCATATGCAGCCTTCAAAAAGGAAATATCGTAAATTGGTTTATGCCTAGGGAGAAAAACAGAATACAAGTGATACACCAAAGATGGATCACCTGAGCTTCAGCTCGGCGCTGTTGTCGCTCGCGTTCAATCTTCCTATCTTCTCTCTCTTTTCGAAGCCTATCATATTTTCTACGATGTTCCTCAATCTTATGGGCATTTGGCTCAACCTATTACCATTAGACAAATATACAATAGTAAGAAGTTTCTATTACTATGACAGCTTCACTGCAGAGAAAAGAAACACAAAAGCCAACCTTCTTTAGTACGGCACTGATTTCCTCATCATAGTCGAGTTTTGAGGCCAGGTGAAGATCCTTGGCTGCTTCTTCCCATTTCCCAAGCATAGCCTGTGCTATACCACGTGACTTGTACCCTTTGGCAGAGTCTGGATTGATCTGCAGTAGTAATCTATATGAATTTCATAGGCTGCAGAAGGGTGTAAAACAATGATATTTCCCAAAAATTGCAATTTGAAAAGATAGATGCTGATGGTACTATGTTAATACAACATCCAGGATTCAGAACTAACAAAGCCACAATAAGAAAATATTATGAGTTCAAAAGTGATATCCATACTCAGGTGTGGAAAAGCTTAACAGACTGCAAGCAACAGAAATTACAGATGGGAAATTATTGATCCAGAACACATGATCCTGATGCAACATTTCTTTGTTATTTTGGATGGTCGTAACTGCAACGCAGTCCATGAATGTCATATGCAGTTATGTTGCAAGATACCATGCTATCGTCAAGTAAGAGCCCGAAACTAATAGCAACAGCAGAACATAATATTTATTAACAAAAAATGTGGAATGATAATTGTTTATTATAGCAAACAAAGCAAGACATACCTCCAATGCTGCACTAGCATCCCGAATAGCAGCATTTGGTTTCTTCATTTTAATATACACACTAGCTGAAAGGTTAATAAGGAAATTCACATATTAGCTAAACATTTATGATGTAAAAAATTTGAGAATACAAAAGAAAGGGACAGGGCAATACACCTCGTGTTGCATACATAATGGCAGAAGTAGGGTTCAGCATTATAGCCTTGGTGAGACTCTCAACGGCTTCATCATGTTTGCCTATTAAAAGAATGAAAAAATTGTTAAAGGGCACAAAGTAGTGAGCAACACAAACCAAATATAATGTTCAGCATTCAGAGCATGCAAAGTACCTTCAGAAATTGCTTCAATTGCCTGCATTTTAGCCTCCTGAGAAGCATCCCTATTTTCCTCAGTGACCTCAACAGAGGGGTCACCCATCTAGAGAATTATATCATTAAAACACTCATTTTACTACAGACTACTAGAAACTTTACAAAAACAATCTTATTAAAAAAAAAACTGGCAATGTGGGTTGTGCAGACCTGCTGTGGCGGATCATTGTCAGGCTCCACAACATCAGAATCATCGAGTTCAATATCAGATTCAACTATCTCAGGCTCCTCTTCTTCCTGAGGTGGCTGAGTCGCCTCAGTTTTGTCCATATCCTCATCACTCTCATGTGCCACATGAGACTTCTGTAGTTCGTCATTTACAAAATAACCTTGAGTCATATTTCTAAAGGGAAAAGGTGCAAATATGCCCTTAATATTTATAATGGAGAACAAAAATACCCTTAAAGCAAGTTTAGGTGCAAAAATGCCCTTTATGTTAAATAAGCGGTGTAAAATGCCCCTATCGTTAAATAAACAGTGCAAAAATATCCTCCATGTTAAATAAATGATGCAAATAGTTAAAAAGATTAAGTTGTTTTTATTTTTTCAAATTTAAAACTAACACTCACTTATATACACATATATAAATACGAAATAATTACATACAATTCAATTTGCTAAATGTAATATTATGAAATAACAAATTCCGATATATAAAAGTCTAAAAAATTGTTGTTGTTTTTTTGGTCAATTAATACATAAATTTTTAAAGGCTGCGTCACGGTGGACTCGAACCCGAGACCTTTGGCCTCGGGCATTAACCACTCTACCACTAGGCCAACACACACACAAAATTTTTGTTTTATATATATAAATTAATTATAGAATAAATATAAGCATGTGAAAATATAGTTTAAAATGAAAATTTATAAAGTTGAAAAATAACGAATATAAATTATTCTGTAAGAAGTATGTATGAACAAAAAATGACTATAGTTAGACCATCATAATTTTATAGGATACTAAATTTCATAATTTTTGTCATTTAACAAAGTTTAGGGTGAATATGTACTATTTATTTAACATCAAGGCATTTTCACACCTAAAGTTACTTCGATGGTGTTTTTGTTAGTCACTATAAACGTTAAAAGGCATATTTGCACCTAAAAGTGAGCATACTAAATGGAAACAAAGAAAAGGGGCAGATTTCTGTAGTCCTCATCAACGAATTTTTCTCCACCATATTACTCGAGCACATATTTATCAGGACGAATAAAAGACCAAATGAAAGAAAACAAAATTTAAAAAGACAGAGAAATAACATTCTGAGTCCGAGTAAACGAGAACATACCGTTTTAAAATCCCCTGCAGACGACGGAATCTCGCCTCCAAGACTGAACACCATACCAACAATTACATTCAGCAGACCAAAAATTTAAAACACACATCCGTAACTGAAATCCCGCATTATCAAGCAAATTTTGCTAAAGGGAATGAAAAACCTAATGAGATAATACACGAAATTCTACTTGATAAATAATACCTCTCAACGTAATCCCGGAAAAAAGAGAGAGAGGGATCGGAGAGTATGGATGGATTTGCCTTGCACTGTTCGATGAAGTGCTTCAGTTGATTCACTTTTGATGCATCCATTTCACCGCTACTTGAATAAGAAATTCTAGTATAGAAATTGAGAGGAGTGCAAGAATGAATGTAAAGAGCAAGGAAACTGAAATACACTTCTCTCTCCTACTGAAAGGGGCTAGAAGCTTTTTTTAAGTTGGGGTTCTGGATAAATACTAGGGCTTGCTTCACATATTGTCTACTTGAGTATTTGGATTGACGAATGAAATAGATTAAGATTGATAGAATATATTTATTTGAATTGTTTAGTGTATTATAAAATAAATTTAATGATTATGATTAAAATAATATAATATAATATTAAAATTGTCTTTATGATATAATAAAATACAAAAATTGAAACAAAGATGATCAAAAATAATTTTAGTGAATAAATTTTTGAAATTTGTATTATAGAATGAAAATTGATTAAATAAACAATCCAAATTTAAGTAATAAATATCATACTAATGAATAATTGAAGCACGGACCAAATTGTCATATTATAGGCAACAAAACTTGTGATAAAGTAAGATTATTCTATCATTCTATCATTATCAATCAAACCAAACACTCCTTTAAAAATAAAGTTAATAATAAAATAAGGACCCCCTTGAAACGAATAATTAAGATGTGTAATACATTTAATATTTATATTATTTTAATGTTTTGTTGCTCCAAAACACAAATGTTTTTGTAAATGAATGAATTTACGAGACTTAATTGATTAAATAATCCAATTGAATTACATGTTTGGTTTAAAGGATTCGATATTGATGGATAACTTGATTTGTACTTCAATCATCCAATTGGATGATAATTTATCACCCCAAAATTGGATTAAATATTTAATCACGCTTCAGTTAATAACGCAAAATTTTAAAAATATCCCTACCAAAAAAAATTTATCCTCTATGCCATCGAATTTTTGTTATTTAGCTACACCACAAAGACAGATTTGGTATTATGTTACATTTAGTCATATAATTCTGTAATTTATCATACATCACAATCATGAATCCAAATACAAAATAAAGGTAAATATTATTTTATGCCTCATCGTTTTAGCGTTTTTTAGATATATACCATAGTAAAGGTATTTATAAAACATTATCCATCGTTTTCGAAAACTATCACTATGTGATCCAAAAAATCTCTGATGCCAGAAATTTGACATGTACAACCGGAACTGCTATGTGGCATGCTGATATGGATAACACATAATTAAAAACAAAATAACACGTCGTCATAAACGACGTCGTTTCTCTTGTAACATCCAACATAAAAATTTCAAATCATCTTTGTTGTTGTTGTCCGACCTGGAAGTGGGGAAAGTCAGTCGCGGCCAAGGCTGAACAACGACAATGGTGGCTCTACTACTGTTGTTCGTCTAAATTAGAGAGAGAGAGACTAAAGAGTCAAGAAAGAGGCCTCCGGGTAGCTGTAGTGGTTTGGTGAGTGAGTATCTGGAGGGTTTTTTAGCTCTAGGTATGAGAGAGAGAGAGAGAACGAGAATTAGATAGAGGGAGAATGAATGTGGTGATGGTTGTGTACTCGGATGTCCGACGTTCCACTGCAGTGAGGTGGTCACCGAAATTTATGAGGAAAAAAAGAGGGGATTATGATTTCTGTATGTGTCAGAGATAGAGGGAGAACATGAATTAGATAGAGGGAGAAGGAAAGCGACGATGATGGTATACTCGACTGCCCAAAGTTCCACTACAGTGAGATGGTTGTCGACTCGCCGAAATTTGTGAGGAAAACAAGAAGGAATTTTGGTTTCTGCATGTGTTAGAGAGAGAGAAAAAGAGAGAGGAATGAGGAAGAAGGAGGTGGCGGTGTAGTCAGGCTGCCCAATGTTCCACCGCAGTGAGGTGGTCGTCGGAATTTGCAGAAGATGGTATTTTGATTTATGTATGGGTTAAAAAGAGAGACATTGAGGATGAGAATGAAAGAGACGACTAAGAATGGAGTGAGATGATGGCCTCCTGTGGCGACTTATGTTGCTAGATTTATGAGAGACAGGTGGCGGAATATTGTAAGGAATAAGAGAGATTACAGAAGAAGGGTGAGGAAGAAGAAGAGTGAAAGATATATTTTCACTTTTTTTTTATATTTGTGCCACATCTTTTGCGTTTCCATGTGTATATGCTACATCGTTGATCCGACGATACACTTCGATCTTCATGCACCAAAGATTTTTTTTAGGTCATATAGTGATAGTTTTCGAAAACGATAGATAGTGAGATATTTTTGAAAAAAACGCTAAAACGATGGGACATAAAATAATATTTATCCTAAAATTAAATAATCCAATCGACTTTATCTTATTAATCTTATCAATCTAATTCATCAAACCCAACGCCCATATATGTATTATATAAATTTGAAATTATGTATACCATCAAAGATTTTGAATCGATTGATTTTTCTCAAATTTTAGATTTCTAGATCGGTTTGGATTGATATATTTTAAATCAAAAATTTCAAAATTCAAATTTATATTTATAATATAAATAAATAAATAAATATATATATATATATATATATATATATATATATTATAAATCAAAAATATTTTTTTCCTACTATTTTCTTTTTATTCAGATTTACGTAATTGTGTTGATATACATAGCTGTAGAATTTTAAATTGGTGGCTATAATGTTTTTTCTAATTAAAAGATTGTAATATTTCGAAGAAAGGAGCGTCTAATTACGGTATTTTAAACCCGTAAACTAGGGTTTTGCCGTATATTATTTTTGTATGACATCGAATATTGAATTCGATTCAGTATCGTAGTAACGAATCCCTTTTTATATTCACTAAGGATTGTGGATTAAGGAATAGAATGTTATGAAATTGTTCGACAGTAAAATTTTAACGTCGATTGCGTATCGAACGTCAGTATATTACGAAATTTTCTAAGCAGCGAAGCTTGGAATTAATTTCCATATTAATTCCTATATCAATGAAATATTATTTATAAAGTAAGTACGAACTTACTACGACCATTTTGAGATGAGTCGATTATTAACGTTTTGAGACGTTTTGAACGTCAACGTCTAGAGACGTTTTGAAAAATGGGTTTAATGCTCCGGAAATTATAATATTTAATTTCCTATTATTATTTTATATAATTACAGTATTATTAAGCATTAAAATCAATTTTTGAACTATGGAACTCGATTATTTCAATTATGTGATTTTCGAAAACCCTAATTTTAAAACTAGGGTTTTCTCACATAAAATGATACAATTAAATTATCCTATGCTATTATTTATTATCTAAACTATATGTTATGATGTATATGAGTATATTGGGCACGAAAATGGCTTGAGTAATATTAATAGGCGTGACCTATATACTTTGCCCTAATTCACGTTAATTTCGTGTATGTGTGCTATGTGGTGTTTAATTATGTTAATGGCATGTATTATATATCTATGATTTATATCTTGATCAATATATTGTATTAAGGATCAAATAAAATAAAATCCACCCCTTCCAACCCCTATAACCGTCGGCCATCATTCCTTGAACAAGCATGATTACCACCTTTTTCCATTGCCCAACCCATGAGGAGCCTTTAAACACTCCCTAATCATTATCACCCCACTAATCTATTTTGCTGCATTTTTTATGTAAAGTGTGTGTGTGTGACCGTGTACAATAGAGGGAAGGGATAGGGAGACCCTTCCCATTCTTCATCTCCCACTATACACTCCCTCAAACAACACAAACACTCTCATTATCCTCTCTCCCTCTCCCTTCTTCAGCAAAACAGCCGTGTATCTCTCCTCCTCCATTTTTAAGATTTCTTCTTCTTCTTCTCCATTCCTTCACCAACTCTTAATACCATACATTATTCTTGTGAACCTATACTATTTTCGAAGGTAAGAGATGGACCCTAGCCTCGATTTCTCTCTCCATTTGTTCAAGATTTTCGAGCATGTTCATATGTATACATATATGTTTTAAATGTTTGTATTTATGAGATGTTGTTGTATATATGTTGCTTGATGATTTGTATTGTTAAAAATAGGAGATGTATGCTAGAATGAACATATGACATTGCATATTAAATATTTGAAAGGATCTAGCCCTTATATGTTATATTCGAAACCTTGAGCATGTTTAAAAATTATTTTTTGAAAATGTTAAAAATATCTATGTGATGACCGATTGTTTTAAAATATTTTTGGGAATGGATTATTGATATATGATATGTTTAGAACTCATAGTAATTTATTTAGAATTTTTGAAAAACCCTAGCCTATTTCTTTGAAAATACCGTGAACATTTAAATGTGTACCTTGGTGTATGATTTTTATTTTAAGCATGCAATGACATATTAATGCTCTAGGACCTTGATTATATGTCCTATGAATTTATTAGAATTTTTGAAAATCAAATGCATGAAATTTTGAAAATATCGTGAGCTATATAATATTATATCTTGGTGTATGATTTTTATTTTGAACATGCAATGATATATTCACTACAAGAATTTCGCTAATAGACCACGGGGAATGTCCATGGTCTATTTCAAAATCCACGTGGTCTACAAGGGTGTAGTCTATTACGTGCGGCTATAGACCACGCGGATTTCCCGTGGTCATTCGGTTATAGACCACGGGAAAACCGCGTGGTCTATAATGTTATAGACAACGGCCACACGAAGGTTAACCACGGTCTTTCCCCGTTGTCTATGACATTATAGACCACGCGGTTTTCCCCGTGGTCTATAACTGAATAACTCACGTGCATTTCCCCGTGGTCTATAACTGAATAATATATTTTGTTATTTTATTATTTATTTAATACTGTTTTCATAATTTGAATGCATGTTTACGCTAATTAAAATAATAATCCAAAATAGATATAAAATATTTCTCATAATATTTATATCAAAATCAAGGTACACATTTCATAAGCATTCAAAACGTTATATCCGGAAATTCCCAATCTACATGTATTTTCTAACTAGCTACAAGTATTTTCTAACTAGCTACTAAAATTTATCCAAAATATCCATTCACCATCTTCAACAACAAATATTTTCTAACTAGCTACTAAAATTCATCAAAAAAATCAACTTCACCATCTTCAAGCATTTCACCATCTTTGCTTCAACAACATCAATCATCTAACTTGATCTCATCTACATTATTAGAATAAGATGTAAAATGGTAAGAAATAAAATTTAGTACATCAAAATCATTATGTTCAACAAAAGTATGAAACTTACCATAAATCAACGACTAACTCGGACCACTCTATACGGACTTCATCGATTTCTTTTTCGAGTAAAAGCCGTTAGAAAACTATTAAAACAAAATAAACATTCTATTAGTAAAAAGTAAAGAATTAGTATTTAGAAAATTATGGATTAAAATGCCACTTTATGATTACCATAATCGAATTGCAATGGTGTTATCCGAACCATAACCTCAATAATATCTCTCATATAGCGCATGACATAGAATCCACATTGTCTTCCATCGGGTTGTTCTTGACACTATGTGAAATGCATAATTAGAGTTATGTACATTTTAAACGACAAAAATTTCATAATTAAGTGTTATGGCGAGTGTTTCATACCTTGACCATTTCCCACAAGATATTCTCTCCTCTCTCTTCCTATGCTCATATTGAACATTTTAGGGCCTGCAAAACATATATATAGTGGATTATGATACAAAACACATACAATAAGTAAAACCTCAATATAAACAAACTTACGTTTCCATGATAGACTTGTACTCCTCCACATGACCTTCATCACTTAAAGGATCCATCACATATATGGTCTCAATATGAGGATCGATCACCAAAAGAATCCAATGCCAACTAAGAAGAATATATGTAATTAAGCTTCACAAAGTACAATGTATAATAGCATATTAACTACGTATATATCTATTATTTTCACATACCCGACATTGCATGGCATCAAAACAAGTTGCTTAGCTCGTGTACCAATCAACCTTTTACCTATGATACTTGACTTCGTTGTTTGATCAACCTTTGGATTGTGTGATATCTCATATGGGTTAACAAACCGAAATCTATCAAAACAAGAACTAATTGATGTTTAATTGCACTGGTTATTGACATATAGTGGTCCGTTTCTATAGATTTAGGCTTGGGATGAAGACGGATAGTAGCATTCATTGATCTAGAAGAGTAGCGTTTTGTTAAATAATTAATAAGAAATTTAGAAGAAAAAACTAGCGATGAGCTTGAAGATATAATAACTAGATTAACCTAATACTTGATTGATAATTATATAAAATTTGGTAGAATTTATGAATCAAGATGTATTTAGTTATTCTTGTCTAGAAAAGACATAAAAATAACGAGTGAGACCATTAAGCTGTAGTATTTTTTCGAGATTAACTATAAGCATCAAGATCACCCAAACCGAACTTTGCCAACTACTCTTTTTTCGTTTTTAATGTAAGCGTGACCCAATTATATACTATAAAGCCAAAGATTTACCACTTTACGGAACAAACGATAAATATCTCAAACTCAAACTGCGATCGGTTGTTGGAATTACAGTTGGGTGTCTAATTGTCTATCGGACCGGTGGAATAATATCTCTTATGACCAACCTGACTTTGGCCCTTGGAGCACATTGATTTCTTTAGATTTATATCCATACTCAAGTATCATTTCGATATATCAAATCCCATGGAGGAATGGAAACTATCAAGCTTGAGTATATTAGGGCAAGGAGAAGTTTTGCGTTGAAAGGAAAGCTAATGGAGCAAATGGGATTAGATAAATCAAAAGTCCTACTCATAAATAATGGATACTAGGTGTTGTACTTATTAACTTTGGCGGTACTCTAGCTAACACATTAAGTAATTGATCTAATGGATCAGATGTTACTCAATTTGCGGCTACAACTGCATAAGGATGACTATATAGTAACCACTAACCAATGAAGGAGAAGCCTAATGCTTGACTAAATCTTTTGTAAAAACTTTAAAATATAATTTGAACTATTTTGCCACCAGCTAGTATTGGAGAAAATCTATAAGATGACCATCTTCGTGTAAGTGAAAATTCTTAGCCCTTATACTCATTTATTAAGCATATAAACTTGCATAAGGATCCATCCCACTAAAAAGTCTAGAGAACATTATGGTACACATATCTAGTTGACTTCTAGGAAACAATGATTTATAAAATAGACTACCATATCTAGTTGACTTTTAGGAAACAATGATATATAAAATAGACAAAAGAAAAGCAAATAAAATACACTTTAGATACTAATACACATACGGTGGCCAAGTCTTTTAAGGTGATTCGGTGAGCATTTTCTCAAATTTCGGATCTATAGGCGAGGAGATAATGCAAGAGAAATGAAAACAAAAAGACTCCGGCAAGTAAGGTGTCAAAAATATAATTATAGATCATTGGTTTCAACACCTTGATGTACAATATCATATACATAAAGATACTTACAATATCATATACATAAAGAGAAAAGAAGCGACCACAAAGCCTAATTCCTCGAAAAAGTCATCGAGCAAATATCATGCATGCCAACATTATTACAATGAGGAATGAGGTAAATCGATGTTCAATGAAAAAACTGTTTTCTCACTCATACATGAGGATGCATTATGAGAGTTTTCATGTTACAAGTACAACACTTGCATTTTTACGTCTTCTCATACGTTAAAGCAATGCATTTATTCATGCATGGTGACAAACACTAATAATAAGTTTCTATATTCCTAAAATTCTATTTTAAATAAATAAATATATCATCCAAGACAAATATAGATATGAGGAGCGAATAGTGAGAAGAAATCACTCACTTGTTTTCGACTTTTGACTTTCACTTTCTTCCCATGCTTTAATTAAAGACAACCTCTTTTACGTAAGCTAGCCGTGCAAGCTCATCATTTGACAAAATTATATCAAAGAATTATATAATTATCAAATTTAACTAATTCATATACAAGAATTTCCGACAAATTGAAATCGGTGAGTACCTCGCCCATAGATCCATCAAGTTTCTTCTCCTCAATTTTTTACGGTTCTAGCAATACAAACAAATGCTTCACAAATTAGTAAAAGTCGTAATATATGTTTACTCAAATTAATTGTGGCTCTCATTCACCTATTTCCTATTGTTCCCCAAAATAAGGTCACGAAAATTGATGGAAATAGTTAAAACTTAAAACCAGAAAGTGATCCGCCCAAACACATGGAACGACATAAAAGATACTCAAATCAACATATTTACTTACAGTTCACGGCTAGATCCGGCACATTCAATCTCACATAAAACAGAGAGTCAATGATCAAAATAAATGGAATACTGTCCCTTGTGCTTTTATACATAACACTAACAGACATGATATGCTTATAGAACCATACACACGATATGCTTATAGAACCGAGAGAACATGATTATCTTTGTCAAATTTCACGATTCATTCTTCTTGACTATGAGAGTTTCGACATTAAATTCTATCTACGGTTCCATATAACTCAAATCTTGTAACACAGTGGATGAATGAAACAAATCATCATGTTTAGCTTGTCAAAACTTAATCAACAAAACTATGCAAACCATAATATCTTTGGTGTGTACTTCTTCACATTGACAAATGACAGCAATGCAGTTCATTGAAATATAACAAGGCATGTTTGGCGGGAAAAGAAATCTGCCTCCACTGTCATGAACATTTGATGGTCCAGTTAATTAATCCAATCACTTTTCAAAATAATATATTCATGATAGATGGTTCAATCAGTTTGCAAACAAACTCTCACTCACGCTTGAATGAAACCAGAGGCCGAAACAAAGCTTCAATTGACCTAAGTAGCGTTTCCCTAAATACCATGTCTACAGCCATAGCAATCACAGCCACCATAGTGTACAAAATCAAAGCAGTTCATACGAATTTTTGTCAAAAATACACACTGCACAATATCAAACAGTTCATACACACTGCACAAAATCTAATCGCATAACCTAAGGATAAGAAACCCGAGAGATGTGCGAGGAGGAGAAGGAGAGTGCGAGAAGGGATTACCAGTGTAAAACGGCATAACCTAAGGAGAAGAAACCCGAGATGTGCAAATGTTTGAGGCATTCGCCGATGTGCAAGGAGGGTTCGGACGGGATGGAGGCTTCACGGCACACGGGAGGAGGTGCGGAAGGAAGGCTTGACGGCACACGAGGAAGGAGGTGCAGGAGGAGGCTTGACGGCACAAGAGAGGAGGTGGGAGAGAGGCCGCCAATTTCAAATGGGTTCGACAGACTTTGTTGAGGGGGCTGAAAATCTCCTTCAAAATTACCTAAGGCATGAAGATGGGCTAAAGACCACATGGCTAAGTGGCGAAGACCACGCGGCTTAAGCCGTGGTATTTAATCGGCGTGGATATTAGACCACGCAGAAAAACCCGTGGTTAATAAAATTTATGCGCTAATAGACCACGCGGTAAGGCACCGTGGTCTATCATATGAAAAACGCTAATAGACCACGCGGTTCTCAGCCCGTGGTCTATAACCGTTTAAAATATGGTTATAGACCACGATTTCATCACCCACGTTGTCTATGTCATAATAGACCACTTTAGTACTAATGTGCGTGGTACATGACGTGTGGTCTATGAGCAAAATTCTTGTAGTGATTGTTAATCTAGTATATTGATTATGTGTTACATGATTTTGTTGGAATTTTTGGAAATCAATTACCATTTAAAGATCAAAAAAGCCGTGAGCTACAATGCTCTTTAAGGTGATGATCCAAATGGTTTTTGATGAATGTATGATGTTATATTGGTTTTTGATGAATGTATGATGTTATATAGTTGTATTATAGTATATAAGTATAGTGTATAATTGTTGGAATTTTTGGAAATCAATTGCCAATTTAAATCAAATAAACCGTGAGCTTATGCTTAAGTATGGTGATGATTTAATTGGTTTTTGATGAATGTTATGATGTTATATTGTTGTATTATAGTATATAAGCATAGTGTATAATTGTTAGAATTTTTGGAAACCAAAAACCCTCATAAATCAAAAAAGCCGAGAGCTATTACTCCTTAAGGTGATGATTTCAAATGGTTTTGGTTAATGTTGTGATGTTACATTGTTATACTATAGTGTTTAATCATGTTATAATTTTATTAGAATTTTTAAGAATTGTTTGATAATTGTTTGGAAATTGTTTCGAAATTATCGAATGCTTAAGGATTATTTCCTTGGTGAATAAATTGTTTATGATGGACTATAGGTTATAAATATGTTATATATTAATATTGGGACATTGTTCTAATTGTATAAAAATTTTGGGAAATTTTGGACAATTATTTCATAATTAAATGATAATACCGTGACCTTATAATATTTATAAGGTGATAATCGAATGATATTTGGATGATATTAATATATATTAATGACCATAGTGTATAATAATACACTATACTAAATTAGAAAAAATTTTGAAAACCATTTGGTGATTTTATGTAATTACCGTAAGCTTTTTAATATTTATAAGGATTTTTAAATCCTTTTTAATCCAGTTTAATAATATATTATATGTCTAAATATTATTTTAGACATATTTGAATTTTATAAGATTTTATAAACATAGATTCTATGTTTGAGACGAAACGTTATATTTAATAACGTTATAATCGAAAAATAAGGTTTAATGATTTAAAAGATTAATATTTGAGAAAAATATTAATAAGTCCTTCGATTTACGTGACAAATCGAGAATTAGGACTTGACGAAATAAAATCGATTGAGAATCGATTTATAAAATGAATTAGTAAGAAATTACTATTGAAAAGTCAAAATTGTTGACTATGTTGACTTTGTTGACTTTTAAAGTCAAACGTACCATTATACGTTCGATACATACGCTAATACGAGTAAGACGTACTAATTAGGTAAGATACCTCTTTAGTAAGAAAAGATTTCATAAATGAAATCCTTATATCGAGAAACGTATGAATACGTTGAACGCTTAAACCGGAAATGTTAAAACGAAATAGTTGAAATTATCTCGAAGAACGAGAACTATTCAATTGAAATACGTAATTAAAAAGCGTATCGAATTCGTTAAGGGATTCAGTTTATATCGATATTGAATATCGAAGTTTATCTTAGACTTTGAGAGTCTCGAGAAACGTGAACGACGTACTAAACCCTCGCTTTTACGTAAAGGTGTAGACGCGAACGTGACGATCGGACATTGACGAGGAATCAAACCTAGGACTCAATTAAGACGAACCATAGTCCAGGTGGGGCTTCTTTTCCAAATAAAATATGAGCCTTCTTATTTAAACTTATTTCCAAATGAATTTATCTACATTGCTTATCTTCAACTGTTGATAAACTGTTTACAATATTACCTGCCAAAAATATTTCTGTTTTGTGTATGGATCCTATCCGGAATGAATGATATGATTGATATGAATGATATGAATGAGATGAATTTTTGTTGGGTCGCGCCCAACCCAGTTATGAAATCGATATCGGATCCTATGCCGGAAGATGATGCCTGGCTAGGGTTAACGTGTACACCGAAGCGGACCGTGTGTGTAAGGACAATTCACGGCCGGTCCCGGCGTCGTTGAGGAGGCCTCCCTCACGACGTTTGATCTTTGATGTTATGATGAAATGAGGATATGGGATACGGATCATACACACCAAGAAAATGCTTGCGGCGACTTTCTGAGCGAAAATGTTTTAGTAAGCCTGAGCATTTCAACTAAAACCCTTGTGACTTACCTTGATATTGGCAGTGTAATTCAATTATAAAATGTTTTCGGCATGAGTCCACTGAGTGCATTTCTCGTACTCAGGCCTGCATGTTTGTTTTTAAATGTGCAGGTTGAGCTCTGATGATGGTGATGGAGGAGTGTTGAGGAGTCCAGTGTCCTTGTTACTTTATTAAGAATTGGGTTTTACCTTGAATACATATCGTCATATATGTATTCACACACTTTCCGCTGCAACTCTTAACTTATTTATGTTATGTATGATGTTAAGCACTGTTGAGGTCAGTCAGACCATTGCTGACCTTTGGGTCTGATGGCCTAAACCACCTGATTTGTCTTAATATCACCTTATGTTATGTTCAAATATGTTAGTTTACTTTTGATATGTACCTTTATATTAGCCTTCGTGAACCCCAAATACTATTCCTAGTATTAATCACCCTCCAGTCCGGGTTATCCGGGGTGGGGGAGTGACAAAGATAGGCTACTAATGAGAAAAAAAATGACGCTACGAATATTAATCTTTAATTTTCTTAAAAGAAAAAAGACTTGGGCTAGAATAAATTGTGGCTAGTTGTACTGGCCAGATGGTTGGCTAAATAAGTTATAAAACCACGCTGCGTGTCTGATGTCTGTGCAATGCATTTTTTTTCAGATTCATTGTGTAATGCATTTAGGCGCGTTTTTTATAGGACTTAAATATCAAATCACGTAAAAGAAATAATCTAATCACATGCTTGAAATTGAATATAGAATAATAATTCGATCGTTGCAATTTGCAAATTAGTTAAATAAAATTTTCATATTTGTCAGATCATTAAAAATGTTAGTTTCAGTTATTAATATCCTGGATCAACTAAATATATTTTTTCTGGAATATCAATCGGAAACATATCTTAGCTAAACAAGTCGCGGACACTCAGTCAGTCTTACCTTAAAAATTGTCGAAGTATTGGTGCCAATGGGCCCTCACCCCTCAACTTATCAATAGGATCCAATTTTGCATAATTTTTTGTGTGCCTATATATATATATATATATATATATATAATATTATTTAATAACATTTTTTATAGAAATAAAATTATTATAATATTAGAAATCATATTTAACTTTTATTTCAAAAATTGAAGTTAGAAAAAATTATATACCCTAGTTGGAGTTATCAACACTAATGAATTATTGACTAATAAAAGTAAAATTAACTAATAAAAAATAATTATATACCTAATTGGGTGAAATAAATCCTAGTTAATCATTACAAAATTAAATCAAACTATATAAAACTGAAATTGAAGAAAAAATAATGAATAAAATTTTAAAAAAATGAAAATAGGATCGGAAACCAAGTTTGATACATGTATCCAAAGTGAAAAGGTGCAATCAATTCTAATTAGACGAAATGTAATTCTTGTAAAGCCTCTAAATTCATGAATTGTTGGAAATCAAAATCTGAATACCTATTTACTATCATAACTGCTTACTATATACTCAACTCAACAATCTAACTTACAAATTTCTATTTAAAAATATATATATTACAGCAAAGCACGGGACAGCCAGTGGCTAGCTAGTGAGACAAAGGACCCTCCCCAAGATCTTTTTGATCTTTTTTTTTCCTTCTCATTTCGACATAATAAAAATTATCAAAATTGATTTTCAATCCCTATTAAAGTAATATTCTTAAAATAATTTAGTCTCCTTCAATAATATTTTTTGGCTACGCATGTCACTGGGAACAACACTAATATGGTAGAAAACTCATTCCCTTGGGCGGCGCAGAAATTCTTGTTTCATGAGAGGCAAAGTAAACTCCAGCAGAATAACGCTCAAAGAAAGCTGTAACTAAGTACACAATGCAAGATATCTTCATTTCTCTTGTCACGTAAATTTCGATGATTTCATCTGTCCATTTCCCTTGGACTATAGTCATAAAGGAGGCAGATTTATATTAGTACGTCAAGTTCACTAATCACTTTTCCTACTTAATGTAGAATAGCAACATAAATTTAATTTGTCAAAAAAGTATGATTAGTTTCGGAAAAATGTAACATCTAAAATTCTATATAAATGTCAAATGCAGCATATAGTGCATTACAAGAAAAATCAAACCATTGCCTTAAAAAACAAATTAAAGAGAAATCAAACCACAGAATGAAGCACCATCACTTTCTGATCACATGCTTCCCAGCCCAAGGCCACATCAACCCTACTCTCCAGCTAGCCAAGAACCTCGCCGCCCTCGGCGCCGCCGTCACGTTCAGCACCACCTCCGGCGGCCTCAAAGGCGTACAAGATCGCCTCTCCGCCACCCACGGTATCTCCTGCACCTCATTCTCCGATGAGAACATGACCGCCGGCCTTGACCTTACGGCCTACATGACGAATATGAGGCAGAATGGCTCCCAAAACCTCACCAAAATCCTCCAAAAGTCAGCCAACGAAGGCCGGCCCGTGACCTGCCTCGTCTACAGCCTCCTCATCCCTTGGGCCTCCGCGGTGGCGCGTGACATGCACGTCCCATCAGCCTTTCTCGCAATACAGTGCGCCGCGGCCTTCGCCATTTATAGCCGATTCTTCGGCCGCCATGACGGCCGAGGGATTGACGAGACATCGGTTTCTGTGAGCATACAAGATTTGCCTATTTTCTCCTCGTGTGATTTGCCAACTTTTGTATTGCCTCAAAACTCCATGAATTCCTTCATGGGGCCTATGATGACAGAGCACATGCAAGAAATCGAAACCCTTCCGAAATCACTTCTTCTTCTAAACACCTTTCAAGAACTAGAGCAAGAGGCGATCAAGGAGTTGGAGAGCAAGCTCGATGTCATTGCAATCGGGCCGTTGATCTCGTCGGACAAGTCATCGTTAACTGGTGGCGACTTGAATGATGAGGAGAGTTACTTTGAGTGGTTGGATTCGAAGCCGGAGAAATCGGTTGTGTACATTGCATTTGGTAGTTTGGTGGTGATGAATAAAGAGCAAAAGATTGAGATCTTGCATGGACTTGTGCACAGCAAGAGACCATTTTTGTGGGTTGTTAGGTCATGGGATAGTGAAGAGGAGGAGGTGAAGAAGATGGTCGAAGATGAGATGAAAAATTGTGATGGTATGATAGTGACATGGTGTTCGCAAAAGGAGGTTTTGAGTCATAAGGCGATAGGTTGTTTCGTGTCGCACTGTGGATGGAATTCGACTCTCGAGGGTCTGGTCTGTGGGGTCCCGATGATCGGATGCCCACACTTTTCTGATCAGACCACGAACGCTAAGCTTGTGGAAGAGGTGTGGGGAAATGGGGTCAGAGCGAGAATAAATGGAGAAGTTATCATAAAAAGAGAAGAATTGGGGAAATATTTGGATGTTGTGATGGGTGAGGGAGAAAGAGGTAAAGAGATTAGAAGAAAGGCTTGGATGTGGAGAGGCATGGCCATAGAAGCTGTCGAAGATGGTGGGTCTAGCTACAATAATTTGAGGAAGGTTATGGAGAGTTTTTGAACGAGAGCTTTGGATGGAATTGAATATTTTGATTGTTTGTTAGTTTTCTTGGAATTTTGAATTGTTAGTGACCTTATGGTATGATTTGAAAAATAAGTCTGATATATGTGATTAGCTTAAATACGTTATTGATATTATTTTAGGCACAAATCACAAAACATCTATGAATTAAAACATTTATAAAGTATATGATTAATTTGATCGCGGATAATGCACCTAAATTTCTGCAATAAAAGTGACTAACAGAAAGAAGAAAAATAATATGAAAATGTTGTTGGAAATCGCGAACATATATATATAATATTATATATGTGGTCAAGTTGCCAGGAAGCTACTTTGACCAAGATTTTGAGTGACGTAACGTTTAATTTTGTGAAATTAAATGGCATAGGATCGATCTACGTTTTGAATAGATGATCGTGGTGTATTCACATTCTCAAATCCGATTTCCGGTGAGTGAGAAATAATGGATCAAAGTTGGTCACTTAAACATAGATTTATGTGATTAAGGGGATAAGCATGGATTAATTAATCCTTATCCCACATTGATTAATGTACCTTCATTAATTGTCTATATAAGTGGTTCATTGAACACTTAGTATAATTATGTGCACAAGTGATGGTTTGGAAAGCCCACGCTGGCCGCCGCCGCCGCCCGCCCGCCCGGCCCGGTGCCCGACCCCGCCCGGTGCCCGACGCCGCCCGGCTCGGCTCCGGCTCCGGCTCCGGTTCCGTGGATCTTGGATCTTGGATCTTAGATCTTGGTATTTGGGCGTTCTTTGGGCTGTTCGTGGGCTTGCTTCCGTGGCTGTGCCTATATTTTGGATCAATGTTTGATCGAGCCAGAGATGGAGTTGGTCAGAGGCCCAACTCGTGTAGCCCAATCCGTTGGCTGTTGTGCGATGGAGTTGATGCGAGGCCCAACTCGTGTAAGCCCAATCCGTTGGGCTGCTTGTGCTTGAAGAGGCGTCCGGATCGCCCGATGAACTTGGACGCGCGCTGTTGTCAGATTCGTTGTAACCGTCGGTAACGTTCCGACATGAAGGCTCTGCGGAAGCGTGCCCAAGTTGTCTCGAGCTGCCGCGCACTCAATAGGGGACATAACTCCGTAACACCCGACATCAATGCGGTGTTGACTCAAGATGTCTTTCCCATAAGGGACGGCGCCTATAAATAGGACATGTCTCCCGGACAAGCCACCTCTTGCAAAAGCATTCTAGCATACCTAAGAGCACTCTGCATTCACATTTTGTGTCCAAGCTCATCCTTGCTTCCGTCCGGTTCGCGGAGCTCGTTGGTTTCTTGGTCTTGCCACCCACGAGACATTGCCGTTTATCTTTGGGGACGATACGCCGAGCCGAGAGCACTACTGGGGCGTATCTCGTCTTGCGGAAAGAGGCCTACTCGACTCGACATCTAGAATACGGTTTTTAGTTTCAATTGTATTTCAATTCTGTTTTAAGTTCATTGTTGTTTGATCTCCTACTTCTACATTTATGTTAAGTTGTAACACGCCCGGTAAGTCTGTACTATTTTGTACGTTTTCCTACAATCGCAAGACGAGATAACACTTGCCAAGGAGTCCAGACATTAAAATTGACTTAAAACTTTGAAACTAATACCTTTGCTTGGAGATGTCGACCGTACACCTGCCAACTACTGCTTGCTTGCTTCTTGCTGCCGTCAATTCTGGCACAATGGTTTCGGTCATGTTTGGTTCGATGCCTTCGGGGTCAACCATGGGACCCTTTGGGTCGACTGTTGGTTCCACTTTTAGTGGTTCAACAATTGGTTCCACTTTTAGTGGTTCCTTTGGTTCGACGACTGCACTTTTCAGTGGGTCGACTGTTGGATCCATGGGATCTAACACTGGTGGTTCTCATTCGAGTTCCATGTTCCAGCACACTTCAAGTGGTGTTGGTGGATCCGGTTTGGGATCGATCTCGGCGCCTGTTCATACCGCGAGGATGATGCCGCCCGTCGAGAAGCCGCCAAAGTTTGGAGGATCCGACTTCAAGAGATGGCGACAAAGATGTTGTTCTACCTCACGACGTTGGGCTTCGCCAACTTTTGGTGGAAGATGAGCCCGCCGTGCTGGGGGGTTTGGTGACGGACTTTCACGTCCGAAAGCATATGATAATTGGCGACGGAGACTATCTTTGTAAAACTTTATACTTGGTAGTTTAGAAAATAGTTTGTATAGTGTATATCTTCGTTATAACGACATCCAAATGTATGTGGGATCGCTAGAAAAGAAATACCGTAGTGATGATGCGGTACAAAGAAGTTTATTGTAGCCAAATATTTGGACTACAAGATGGTCAATTCTCGACCGATCATGGACCAAGTGCAAGAGTTTCAACTCATTGTACACGAGGTTCAAACGAAGCGGCACTGCTTGTTTGAGACGGCTTTGTCGTCGCCACGATGATTGAGAAGCTACCCACAGGTGGAGAGACTTGAGGTCTACCTTAAGCCAAGCGAAAGGATATGACACTTGAAGACTTGATCGTCAAAGCTAGCATCGAGTCGGCGTGAACAAACAAGATTTAAAAGCGAAGGCGATCGATGCTAAAGCCAACCTGTTGGAGAGGCGGTCCCTCCAACAAGCGTGTTCGTCGATGTCGAAGACAAAGCAAAGGAAGGTGGTTGCAGTAAATTTGACGGGATCATTACAATTGTGGCAAGCATGGCCACAGAGTAAGGGACCGTAAGCGAAGAAGAAGAAGGCTAAACAAGTTACCAATGTTGTCGAGAAGGACTTGATAAATGGGACAAGGATGACTTGGCTGCTGTGGTGACCGAAGAAGTCGACCACGTCGAGAATCAAGGTGGATGGTTCATCGACAACGCGCATCGCGCGCGCCCGCACCGAAAAGACGCGTTTCTCCACCTACAAACTGTTGAGGGAGGAAGCTCAACATGGGGAACCAAGCTTCGTCGAGGTTGCGGAGTTGGTGATGTGGTGCTCGAGATGTAATGGTGTGCTTGCCGTGTACCCAAGATTGCTATTAATGAAAATGCATCTACTTCCTCTTACTTGGTGAGTGCTCGATTTATGGCATTGTAGATTAGGACATGTTAATCTAAATGCAATAAAAGATTAGTAAATTTAGATTTACTAAAGTTAAATGAAGTTAATACACAAACGAAATGTGAGGTTTGTGTGGAAGCGAAAATGGCTAAGTTACCGTTTCATTCGGTGAGAGCAGACACTAAGCCTCTAGAACTTATTCACACCGATGTGTGTGATTTCAAGTTTGTACAAACTAGAGGTGGTAAAAGTACTTCATCACGTTTATTGATGGTGTACAAGATATTGTTATCTTTACCTTCTAAGAAGTAAAGGCGAGGCTATTGAAGCTTTTAAAACTTCAAGAACGAAGCCGAGAATCAACTAATTTGTCGAATTAAGACTATTCGAAGTGATAGAGGCGAATATGTAGCTCCGTTTGAGGCATTATGCAATGAAAGTGGTATAATACATCAAACGATGACTCTTATTCACCACGGTCTAATGGCGTTCTTTGAGCGTAAAAATCGAACACTTTAGGAGATGATGAATGCTTTGTTGATTAGTTGAGGTTGCCCGAGAACTTGTGGGGAAGCTCTTTAACGACCAACTACATCTTGAATAAAATTCCCAAGAGTAAGGATGTCACTCGCTACGAGTTGTGGAAAGGAAGAAAGCCATCGTATAAATATCTCAAAGTGTGGGGTGTTTGGCGAAGGTTGAGGTGCCTCTTCTAAACAAGTTACAATTGGACCAAAAGCGATCGATTGTATCTTTATTGGGTATGCATCTGAACAGCGGCGCTATCGTTTCGATCCACGGTCGAGGTAGGATATGTTGTGGGGACGACGATTGAATCAAGGAATGCTATATTCTTTGAAAGTGTTTATCCCAGTAAAGACAAGGATAAAAGTGAAGCCGACTCTAGCAATAGAGGCGATGGTGGCTTCGAGTTCTAAACCTTTGGAGGATGAACCGATATCGCAAAAGCGATCGAGGTGCGATCGGAGGGTCGGAGCCGAGACGAGGCGATGAAGTCGAGCGCCAAAGGATTTTGGTCACGACTATATTGCGTTCATGTTGGACGAAGAACCAGCGTCGATCAAAGTAGCCTATGCTCGGCCAGACGGGATGCTCGGCGAGAGGTCATTCAGTGAGATTGATTCTATTACGCAAAACCACACTTGGGTCTTTGGTTGATTTGCGAAGGTTGTAAGCCCTTAGGATGCAAATGGATCCTTAAAAGAAAGTATGGATCAATTGAAAAGTATAAGGCCCGTTTGGTTGTCAAAGGGTTTAAACAAAGAGAGGGTACGATTTCTTGATACCTATTCACTGTGTGACGAGGATTACGTCTATTCGGTGCTTCTCGCAATTCTTTGCTGCGCAATCTTGAGATTCATCAAATGGACGTTAAGGCTGCGTTTTGAGCAGTGACCTCGAGGATGAGGTATATATAGAGCAACCAGAAGGGTTTAGTACCGGTCGAGAGGCGAGGTATGCAAATTCGTGAAGTCTCTATATGGTTTGAAACAAGCGCCGTTGTAATGGCACGAAATTTGACAATATAATGTTGGCAAATGGTTTCAAGATCAACGAGTGTGACAAATGTGTCTCGTTAAGAACAACGATAATGGTTATGTTATAGTGTGTGCGTATGTAGATGACATGTTGATCATGGGTAGCAATACTCAAGTCATTAAACACAAAGCGCATGTTAAAAGAAATTTTGACATGAAAGACATGAGATTAGCTGATGTGATTATTGGAATCAAGATTCTAAGAAGATCGACGGAATTATCTTGACACAATCTCACCACGTCGAGAAAGTGCTAAAGAAATTCAACGCGTTTGACAGGTTTACTGCTAAGACCCCATTAGAGCTCAATGTTCACTTGAGTAAGAACAATGGTGAACACGTTGGACAAGAAGACTATGCTAAGGTCATCGGTGTTTGATGTATCTTACAAATTGCACCCGACCCGACACAGCTTCTTGCGTGAACAAATTGAGTCGTTACGAGCAATCAAGCAAGGAGCATTGGAAGGCTCTAGTGAGAGTTTTGAGGTACTTGAAGTATACTCAAAATCATGGGCTGCATTCACGAGATATCCCGGTACTTGAAGGTGCGTGATGCTAGTGGATATCGACACGAAAGATTCACTTTCTACAAGTGGAGTGCGTGTTCACGATTGGGAGAGGTCTTGTTTCTTGGAGATCCACGAAGCAGGCGTGTATAGCCCGATCCACCATGGAATCGAATTCATAGCTTTGGATAAAGGCGGTGAGGAAGTCAGTGGCTCAGTAATTTTTGGAAGATATTCCATGTTGGTCTAAACACATGCCACCGGTGATGATTCTTTGTGATAGCCAAGCGGCTATTGGAAGAGCGAAAAGTGGTTTGTATAATGGTAAGTCTCGACATATCGTCGGCGACATAATACCGTGAGGCATTTGATCTCAGTGGGGTTATATCGATTGACTATGTCAAGTCGATAGATAATCGACAGATCCGATTAACCAAAGGGTTGAACGGGATCAAATGATCAAGTTGCTAGAGGAATGTGATTAAAATCCACATCTTAAGAACAATCATAGTGGTAACCCAACCATGATGATTTGGAGATCCCAAGAACTTGGTTGATGGGAGAACTAAGCTATAGGAGTTCGTGTATAAACACTCGAGTTAGTGCATTCTCTATAAAGCAAGCGAGTGTTGAAAAACTTGCCTAGTGGTGAGGTTGAGTCGTTGACTCTTAATGATTCCTAAGATACCTCGGGAGGTTGAGTATGGCAAGATACTCGGTAAAGAATCACCTATGTAAGTGCGAGTGGGGCGGCTTCAAACAAAACACTTATGAATCCAAAGTGGATGTCCATGGCCAAAATGGAATCAAGCGTGAGAGCGGATGAGGTTGAGGTGTTAAAGTGTTAATACCATTGTCTCGGTGCGTTGTGAGGGAATAGTTCAAGGCATCGTGTCCACTAATCCGCTGTGTACTCGATGGTACTAACTATGGAAGTTGAGGCCATAAACCACATGTCCAAATATTTTAACATCTCTTGAGGGGGAGCGTGTGCGCATACATGCATATGGTTATTTCCACTCATGTGGGGATTGTTGGAAATCGCGAACATATATATATATATATATATATATATATATATATATATATATGGTGAGTTGCCGGGAAGCTACTTTGACCAAGATTTTGAGTGACGTAACGTTTAATTTTGTGAAATTAAATGGCATAGGATCGATCTACGTTTTGAGTAGATGATCGTGGTGCATTCATATTCTCAAATCCGATTTCCGGTGAGTGAGAAATAATGGATCAAAGTTGGTCACTTAAACATGGAGTTATGTGATTAAGGGGATAAGCATGGATTAATTAATCCTTATCCCACATTGATTAATGTACCTTCATTAATTGTCTATATAAGTGGTTCATTGAACACTTAGTATAATTATGTGCACAAGTGATGGGCTGGAAAGCCCACGCGCACACGCTACACGCCGCCGCCGCCGCCGCCGCGCCGGACCCATGCCGGTGCCCGACGCCCGCCCGCCCGGCCGGCTCGGCTCTGTTCCGTGGATCGTGGATCGTGGATCGTGGATCTTGGATCTTGGCAATTGATCTTTGGGTGGTCTTGGGGTGGTCTTTGGGCCTGTTCGTGGGCTTGCTTCGTGGCCCATCGCCACATATTTTGGATCAATGTTTGATCGAGCCGGAGATGGAGTTGGTCCGGGCCCAACTCGTGTAGCCCAATCCGTTGGGCTTTGCTGACGATGGAGTTGGTGCGAGGCCCAACTTGTGTAAGCCAATCCGTTGGGCTGCTTGTGCACTTTAAGAGGCGTCCGGATCGTCCAATGAACACTGGGACGCACGCGTTGTCCGATTAATTCGTCAGAAGTCGGTAACATTCCGACATGAAAGCTCTACGGAAATGTGCCCACGTTGTCTCCGAAGCGCCGCGCACTCAATAGGGGACATAACTCCGTAACACCCGACATCAATGCGGTGTTGACTCAAGCATGCTCATGAGGGGACGCCTATAAATAGGACATGTCTCCTCAAAGATAAGTCACCTACGCAAAAGCATTCTAGCATACCTAAGAGCACTCTCTGCATTCACATTTTGTGTCAAGCTCGTCCTCGCTTCCGTCAGGTTCACGGAGCTCGTTGGTTTCTTGGTCTTGCCACCCACGAGACATTGCCGTTTATCTTTGGGGACGATACGCCGAACCGAGAGCACTACTGGGACGTATCTCGTCTTGCGGAAAGAGGCCTCCTCGACTCGGCATCTAGAATCGTTTTAGTTTCAATTGTATTTCAATTACATTTTAAGTTCATTGTTGTTTGATCTCTCTTACATTTACATTAAGTTGTAACACCAAAGAAGTCTTACGTTTTCCTACAAATGTATATATGCTAGATTTTATGTTTATTCATAATTTTGCCTAGGATCCTAATATCACTAGACTTATTATGAAATTATCAAATAATTAAATACTGTGGATTATAATTAGATGCAAATGAAAATGCTATTATAAAATGATTTTACCTACTAATATTTCGTTTTCTGTGCTTTTTAGCATGAAGAATTAAAGTGGAGATCTATCAATTAACAATGACTATTATTATATGAATTATATGCATGCTGCACAGGTTTGGCGTCTCGTTTTCTTTATCTTTTATCCCATAATAAACCCTAACCTAAATCGACTGGTTCGAATGTTCTAATTATTTATTCGTCACAATATTCTTCTTCTATCGTAGATTATTATTGTCTAATTCCCCAACAAAAGAAATACTCCCATCTTTTTTATTATACATGGCACAAAGATCATTGGGCAGCTTCCTCTCTTGAATTCGGTAGTTCAACAGTTTCTGCAGCATTTCCCACTGCATATATACCTAGTCTCCATCTTCTCACATCATCAATCACCTCACATTTTTACAAACGCACACAAATGAAGACCACTATTTTCGCTCTTTCACTATGTTATCTACTTTCTCTCTCATGTAAATACATTCTACTTTTCTCAATCATATGTTAATTTATTTCATTCGGCCGGTGATAAACATTATTACTTACCATTCTTCCACTTATGCTTTTCCTCAGCTGCACTACTAGGCTCGGACAAGATCGGCGTAAACTACGGCCGGGTGGGAAACAACCTGCCGTCGCCCTATCGCTCCATCGAGCTTCTCCAATCGATGAACGTCCACCACGTGAAGCTCTATGACTCGACCACGAAGTCCTAAAACTTCTCTCGGGCACCGACATCCACGTCTCTATCATGGTCCCCAACGACCAAATCTCGATCGCCTTGAATCGGTCCGAGGCGGACCAATGGGTCGACCAGAATGTTCGGCCCACTACCCGAGCACGAAAATCCGGTTCGTGCTGCGTGAACGAGGTCTTCAGCCACAACGACCGGCAATCATGGTTTGACCTTGCCCCGCGATGAGATACATCAGGAAATCCCTCGTGAGCACGACATCCACAACATCAAGGTCGGGACCCGGTGGCCATGGACGTGCTCGAGTCGAGCTTCCACCCTCAGCGGAAAATTCGGTCCGACATCCCAGCTCAGGTGATGGCGTCTCGATGAAATTCTTGAATGGCACGAGATCCTTCTTCTTCCTCGGCGTCTACCCTTTCTTCCCTGGTCCGCGAACCCGGCGGGCATGAGCATCAACTTCGCATTGCTCAAGAAAGGGAATCGGACTTACACCGACCCAAACAGCGGATTGATCTACACAAATCTTCTCGATCAAATGCTTGATTCGATCAACTTTGCTATGGAGAAGATCGGTTTTGACGAAGTTAGGATGGCGATAGCGGAGACCGGGTGGCCTCACGGCGACATCGATCAACCTGGTGCCAACGACTACAATTCGGCTACTTACCTTTGCAATCTCGCGGCGAAGATGTCGCATGAGCCGCCTCTTGGGACGCCAGCTCGGCCGGGGTGAGATTCCTACGTTCATTTTTTCTCTCACGACGAGAATCAAAAGCCCGGCCCCGCACGGAGAGGCATTGGGGCTTCTCAGCGGTCGGGGCGATCGATCCACCAGGTAACAAGTTTGAGAAACTCGGTTTTCAGGTTTTAGATTACATCCACAAATACATCTATATATTTTTGTTACATATAAAATGTTAGTAATTTTTTTGTTACTTAGAAAAATTAAGATACTCTTAAATGCCACTGTTTATGACATGCTTTTATTTTCGTGACACATAATCCACCCTTCACAATTTATTTATTGACACTTTGTAGAGTCACAATTACGCAAAAATGGGTCACCACTGGAACATTTAATTTGTTGTACTGGAAATCTCCTTCCAACAATTGAGAAATTAATAAAGCTTGAATTCTTTTGATAAAATTTCTTGCAGATGGACTTGGCCGGGGCGTGCTCGGCCGGAGATAAGGGCGGGGCACGATATTTGACAAAGCCGGTAAACAACCGGCCCTACAAAGGGAAGATATGGTGCGTTTTGGCCACGAAAACAATGAGGGAAACGGAGTTGGCGCCGGCTGTGGAGTTTGCCTGCCGGCAAGGCAACGGTACCTGCAACGAGCTTGCTCCCGGCGGGGCATGCTACGAGCCAGTGTCGATCGTATCTCATGCGAGCTATGCGTTCAGCTCGTATTGGGCTAAGTTTAGAGGTGATGGTGTGTCTTGTTACTTCGATGGCCTTGCAGTTCAGACTATTGTGGATCCCAGTAAGTCTCTGGATGGAATTTATTTATTTGATGTAATTCACATATTTATTTATTTATTTATGAATACTAAGTACTAGTTTTGGTTCAATATTTTGCAGGTCATGGGTCGTGCAAGTTCCCGAGTGTGACAGTGTGAAGATGGATATATTTGGATGATGAATGATGGAGGACGGATATGGTTTACTTTGCTTAGTTTTCTACCTTCTTTTTCTTTTATTCTATGATTGTTATAGTTTCAAGATTTATCCTTAGTTGATGGCTGTGGTATGCTCTGTATTGAGAAAAATTCAAAAGAGTGCAATGTCTTCGATATGGAGTTGTTAGGAAATGAGAGTGATTAATTGCTTTTCGTTCCGACTTATTAATTGCAATATCTATTATAAAAAAACAATTTTTAATAAATAATGAATCATAATTAGTATTTATTGTTAAAAAAATCAAACTTAAAAACTTGTGTACCCTATGGGAATCAATTATTAATGAAAAAGTTGTAGAATAAACACAATTATATATCTTAATTGGAGTAGTAAATCCAAATTAATAATTTTAAAATAAACTAAAATATAAAAATTAAAATTGGAAAGACAATTATTAAAGACTATAATAATAATAATAATAATAATAATAATAATAATATTAAAGACTATAATAATAATAATAATAATAATAATAATAATAATAATAATAATAATAATAATAATAATTATTATTATTATTAAAGACTATAATAATAATAATAATAATAATAATTATTATTATTATTATTAAAGACTATAATAATATTAATAATAATAATAATAATAATAATAATAATAATAATAATAATAATAATAATAATAATAATAATAATAAGATCGTGTATTTGACAAGCGGCCTTACTCTTTTCTCATAGCAAAACTTGTTTGCATCCAAATGCATAGTGCATGTTTGGTAATTAAATTCCATTAGGCAATTAAAACACTATGCAATATGGTAATTAAATTCGATTAGGCAATTAAAACTCTGTGCAATGAAGAGCATGGGTAAATTAGTGGAGGAAAATAACAGAGTAGGAGGGCGGACACCTCAATGTTAGGTACAACAAGTACGAAAAGAAACAAATAAAAGTGCTCCAAAGTGTTCACTTAATAAACTTGTCTTTTAACCGTAAAAATAAAATAAAAATTCAGTCCATAATCAGAGTCAGCACAAATCGGCAATAGATCATATTTAATAAAAAATTGAACATACAATCGACTAATCCGTTAACAGCTAAAAAGTAATTTGAAAAATTGTTATAACGATTAACGTAAAATTTGGATCAACTAACTGATTTCAACAGCTAACCATAATAAAAGAAAGTTATAGAATTTATAATCCACAGCACGAAAAACTTTCATATCATAGAATATAGATTCAAAACAAATATTATTTTTTTTGAAAGAATTCAAAACAAATAATTTAGAGAGGTACAAATCATAAAGTGACATTCTAAATGCCTTTTATGTCAAGATGATAAAACTTTAACACATTGTCCAATAAATAAACTTCGTAAATCAGTACATACAATATACTACTATTGAATTATAATTTGTAATGGGTATCGATATGATCGATTAATTGTCAATTTTTATACATGAAAATTAAAACCTAACCGGTGTCCTCAATTTTTTTAATTTTAGAAAATTAAATTGCACTGACCAATTCGATAACTATTAACATTTTACCAATTGGTCCAATTTTTCTGTCTTTTTTGCTTGGATCTCATAATAGACAATTGGTCCGCACACGGCACACACTACACATTTTCCATTTTAACTTCACTCGATAACATTTTAAAGTAATTTTAAATGCTTAATTATAAAAATATACACATGGAGCTACAAGTTTGCTGAGACAATTGAATATCAAATCGAATTCACTATACAACAAATGCAATTTATTTGTTACATGATCAATTATAGAGTGAAGCTCAAGTAAAACCATTTTAACGTAAGAATGGTGAACCACAATAATTCTCTATAAAAATTGATGCATCAATTAGAAAGTTAACGCACCCAAAATTCAGAGTTTTCGTCCATGTTCAAATCATATGAAGTGTGAAAATTTTATTTTTTTAGGATGCAATAACTTTCCGAGGTGATGCTTCAACTTTCATAACGAACACATTAAAAATTTGATTCTCAATTCTCACGTTAAAAATAATTTTTATGTTAATCCCATTAATCTTATTTGGATAGGATTGTTCCTTCCTCCCATGTTTCTTTCCTAATCCTTTTTGTTTTTTGTGCTCTCTCTATCTATTTATTAGAGCATCTCCAGTAACACCTTCTCATTTTCAGGTTTTTACTAATATCATCGCAGACATATCATTATATTCATCTCATCCTATTTTCACCCCCAATAATACCTCATCAAATTCAGCTTTTTGATTACATCATTATGGACCCCATTTTCAATTCACTTAATATTTATTCACATTTTATTTTAATTTCACATTGATTAGTTTTTAACTTAATATAAATTAAATTGAAAACTTATTTTCAATTAATATAAAAATAAATTAATTATTATGCAAATATTATATAAAATAAAATTGGTAAATAATATAAGTATTTTTTAAAGAAAAATCGTACAACACAGAAGACAACTTAAATTGAAAATTGAAATGCAACACACAACATAAACATATAATTTAACTAATAAATCATTCATTATAGTCTAATATTTCCTCATTATTCAAACATTTCCCGGATAGTCTAACCTTTCCTCATTATTTGTATATTTCCCATGATAGTCTAACATGTTCTCCATTATCAGACATTTCCTCTAATATTTTGACATTTCCTTCATTATTGCATCATATATTATTATTTTATTTTATAATCATAATATAATTATTTTAAATAAAAATTATTAAAATAAACTTAAATTATTAGAAAAAGAATGATGGAAAGACATGGCGGCACAATGGAGAGACAATGAAAAAGAGAAAAGAAAAGGAAAAAAATAATAAAAATTCAAATTAATCCCTTACTTTTTTTTATGCTTATTGAAAGACATTTTTGTCTTTTCACTCTCCTCTCTCATCCTTACCAGTTACCACGTCCCCCTCCCCAACCCCATAATAGTGTATTATGAAGATGCATTTTTGGGTAAATTCTATAGGACATATAAATGTACTATCCTAATTCATATAAAATATGATAAGTGGATAGTGGGATCCCTTAAATATTCACCTCATTTCTCACCCTTTTCTATCAATATAATTAAATTATAGAATATGGATCATGTAAATATTCACTCATTTTGTAATATCCCATGAAATTAAAAATTTATTTATTAATTTATTTAGCTAAATCGAGAATTGAAATTAGAGCGATAATTAAAATTTATAATCGTTGACGTTTCGATTTTATTTCGAACGAGAAAATTTAAAACGAATGCTGAAGAACGAATACAGTTGCGAATCGAGCCAGATATTTTATACCAGATAAATTATATCGCGATATATGTCACATCACACCTTTTAAGAATTACATCAACCTTTTACATTTCAGCCAACTTTTAAACCCTTACCATCAACACTCTTATCCTATACCCTCAAATCACTAGCCATACTTTATAGATCAACCAAACAAATTTTTATACATAAAACAAAAATTCTTTCCCCACTCGACAGTCCTCAAAACCAAGAGAGACATGAGCTTCTTCAAACATTCAAGGTAATCTTAAAGCCATTGTCATTCTTTTAAACTCAAATCTGCACAGAAAACTCATATGGCTTTCATTTCCAGCAACCAGAACCAAAGGAGAAAGATATTCCCAAGCATAACAACCACTCAATGTACTGAACAATTTTTCCCCCAAGTTCTGTTATTTAGTTCAATAAAAGCTAAAAGCATATATATGTTACCTACTGTAGAAATCTTTGTCAATGAACGCAGACATTCAAATTCATCCATATCTGAGTAATCGAAAATTGTAAACCCCATATACCATAGTTTACCACCAAAGTTGAAATCAACCTATACATCGCTAGAATCTAAACTTACAAGATAATGACATAATGAACATAGAAACGTAGAGGCGTCAGTCAGACCAAGCCTTTGGGCTCGGACGTCAGTCGAATCTCGACTCAGCAAATGGCCTGAAGATGACGACAACCCGTCATTCTTCTAACGACAGTGGCGCCAACCCCTCGGTGATGGGATCTTCCCGGAGTCCAGCAACAGGGCGGACCTGAGAACAGAGAAGAGAGAGGAGGAAACATTTTTTTTATGCATATAGATAGATAGATGGAACGATACCTTGAGTGGGAGAGAGATATAATTCGTATCGTGTGCACCTCATGAGGGGTGACCCTTATTCGTCGAGACCGTGTACCAAGGACGACGACGGAGCAACATCGGCATGCTGCCGGGGACGCGAGGAGACTAGCGGCAGGGCGATGGAAAAAAGAGCGAGAGAGAAGGGTGATGGACAGAGAGAACAAGAAAGGGACGACGAAAAGAGAGGAGGAAGGGGTGCCATCATAACCAGATGATAGTCACCGACGGCGGTGTGCTGTCGGGAACGAGAAAAGACGACGTCGCGGTGGCTGCGACGTCGTGGTGGCAGCAACAAAGACGACGTCGAAAATTTTAGAAATAGATTAGACGAGAGAGTGAATAGAAGAAGAGAGAAAAGAAGATGGAGTTGTGGTCTCTGTGGACGCGCAGCACACGGACGACGGTGACCATCCACCGGAGATGAGGGAGGCGGCGGTGCAGCAGGTGGAACGAGAGAGATGTGTGTGGTTGAGACGTGAGAGAAAATGAGGAAAGAGATGGATGAGTGGAAGGGGCCGAGGTCGCGGCGGCGAAGCACGCCGACCGGCGACGTGGCTAGCCGGACGTGAAGGCGGCGCCAGTCACATGTGTGTGTGTGTGTGAAGAGGAGGAGAGAGATGTGAGAGGGTGGGTTGCTAGGGTTAAGTTTAATTAGCTAGGTTTAATTCAGTGGGCTGTAAATTTTACATGTTGGGCCCTTGTGAGAGAAAAATTTGTTGGGCTCTTAATAATGGTATAATAGGCCGAAATCAAATTGATTATGGGCCGAAAACAAATGAAAGATGGGCCTTGGAAATTAAATAAGTGTTGTGCTTGATTCTTGAATAATGTTGACAATGGGCCTTTAGAATAAATTTGTTAACTGGGAAAGAAGAGATGGGCTTAGTTTTAGTTTTAATTTATTTTTGGGCTTGGGCTTGTTTATCATGGGCCCTTGAATAAAAATTGAAGTTGGGCCCTTGTAATAAAGTTGATGTGGGCTGAAATTTAAATCGATGTTGGGCTAGAATTATTTACTTCTATGGTCCATTAAAATTAAATTTAAGGTTTGAACAAATTCTCTATTATTTAAATATGAGGTTTAACTCTAGTAATTAAATTTTATAATTAATTTCTAATTAATTAAATGATAGTCTAAATACCAATTATTTAGATTGAGTTAATTAAATTCATTAGATTAAATAAATCCTAATTAGTGGATATCTAAGATAAATTAAATTAGTTGATTAATTAATCAAATGTTATTGGACTCTTAACTCGATCCATTTAATTAAGCTTTAATTATGGATTTACTTAATTAAATTAGAGAATTAATTAATTTAATGATTTGATTATGTCAGTAGATGCTTGAGAAATATTATTTAAGTAACTTTAATTTGTAAATGATTGTTAGAAGATGATTGAATTATGAGAAATATTTATTGATTGTGTAGTATTAGTATGTGTTTCTCTGTTAGAATATGTGGGACGTGTGAGGCGAGAAATGCGACGAGGAAATGATAGTAATGAATGAGGTATTGGAACTCGAAATCGTTGATAAATGTTAACAAACGACGAAGATTAGTTATGAACTTAGGATTCATAAATTATACGAAACGATGTGGAGAAACATCGATGAAAGGGAAGAATGCAACGACGAAGTGTCATCTATCGTCATGGAGAGACGAACCTAACATACGATATATAAATCGTTAATTGAGTCATACCGATAACGAAAATCCTAAAACCTAGAAACTCTAAGACTTAAAAGATATCGAGTTCGTTGAATCTTAGCGATACTTCTCGAAAGAAGCGAATGATGTACTAAATTATATTTCTTACTGACGAGCCCAAGTTTTGTGCTCTTTTTACGTGTCTTGTCTAGGTCTAGATCGAGTCTTTTGTGTCTTTCTTGTTGTGTTTTGTGTGCAGGAGGACACATTGGTCTCGCAGGGACAAGGCGGGCGAAATGGGCGAAGGAGTGGAACTTGCATGGCGGATGAATAGAGATACGATGCACCTCGAGGCACGAGGAGCTTAGCTCACGGCACGGGCTTCAAACCCCCGAGTGGCATCCGTTTCACGGCGTGACCTCCTTACTGACCGCAAGTTCAATCTCCGAAGGGTAGGCTAATGGGCGGCGGAAGTGAAGAGGCGGCGAGACCAAGAAGAAGAAGGAGGCGAGAGAAGGCGGAGGGGCGCTAATGGGCAAGATCGCGAGATCCGGGCGAACCTCGCTAAATCCGGAAAGGATGCTTGTGACACCGAATCTCATGATATCAGGAGGAGATCGCCTCGGATCCGTCTGGGCAAGGAAAGGCGCCGATCAACAAGGAAAACCTACAGTTGTCCGGCCATGGGCCATTACCATCGTCGGTCTCTCTCGGCCTATATATATGGATGAAGGCGCGACTTGTGCGTCTCTTCCGCGTTCAACTCTCACTCTATATATATGGATGAAGTTGTTGCCCAAGCCAGACTCGTCTTAATATTTGATATTCCCTTTGAGTTTGTTTCGGGATATTTTAGTCTACCCTATAGTGATCGAGATAATTACACCACTCTCGTCCTTTTAAGTGACATCGTGACATCGAGATTGCTACACCAACTCCTCGTGGGATCGACCCTATACTTATCGGCGGCTACGCGTGATGGGCAATAGGTTATAAATTTATTTTGAGCGCTAAGCGACGCGTGTCGAATTGGCGCCGTTGCACGGGAGTTGCGCATTCGATGAGTATCTCTATTTCTTGATTTTATATTACTTTCTTTATTGTATGCTACGACCTAACCTTGCGGGAGAAGCGGAGGACTTTGTGCGATCACGAGATCGAAAAGCAAGCAAGGCGGAGGAAGCGGCGATGCGGAGGGCGACAAGGCTGCGAGGCGGCTAATCCGAAGAGAACCCGAGGCAATACGATGGGTGAACAACGCAAGTAAGCGGACATTCGTGGAAATGGTGTTCCTAACAACGAACACGAGGCCAGCGGGCATCACTTTGCCCGCGATCAATGGCGGGAGATGAAGCATTCCTTCATCCAAATCCTCCCGATTCGATGACATGCCCGGGAGGATCCAAAACATTACAAGATTTCGAGATGGCGTGTGGGACTATCCGCGCCAATGAAAACCTTGGAGAATATGTGAGATTAGTATCATTCCCCTTCTCTCTGCATGATGGGGCAAGAGAATGGCTCTACACCTTGCCCTTTGGAAGTGTGACCACGTGGGCACAACTTCACCAGAAGTTCCTCGAGAAGTACTTTCTTGCCGCCCGTATTCAGAACATGAGGAAAAGGATAAGCAGCATCAAAATGGGCACGGGAGAGACCTTTTATGATTACTGGGGAAGGTTTAAACAGCTGCAGGCGAAATGCCCTCAACATCAAATTCCAGATCATGATCTGATCCAATATTTCATGGCGGGTTGAGGCAACAGAGAAAATTTGGGTGAATGCACTTGTGGAGGATCAATCTTGAATAAAGTTCCCAGTGAGGCCTTTAGGCACTGGGCGAGATGGTCAAGAAAATAGAGGCGAAGGAGGAGAAGTTCGAGGCAAGCCGTCGCTACTTCTTCAACCGTGGAGACCAAGTGGATAAACTCGTAACTGTTCGACAAGTTCATAACCAACATAGGACCGGGACGGGACCGAGGGCAAAGAAAAGCTAAAGTTTGCGAATATGCTGTTGCCGTGACACATCACACGGATCGATGCCCCACTTTGTTTGAAGAAGAAGAAGTCGATGCGGTGGGTCGAATGGTAATGGGCAATCTGACGAGAGAGGTATGGATCAAACTCTCGGACCTAAAATCCGAGTTGGAGGAACCACGAAAACTTTAGGTGATCTAACAACCGGCAAGGCGAGACAACAGCGGCGATGCGGAGGCGGGACAACAATGACCATACGAAATAATCGGCGTGACCAAAGCGGTGGGCCATCGTTGGTGAACTTGTGCACACTATGGCACGAGAAAATGTGAAGGCTCAACAAGAGAACGAGAAATTCAAGGTCGAGACAAGGGAGCCCTCAGAGCCTTGGGAACCAAGTTTCCCAATTGACGGTCGCGTAACGCGTCTTGAGAAGAAGGAAATTTACCTCCTCAAGTAGAGGTAAACGAGTTAGCCCAACCGAATCTTGTAGCCCCAAGAAGTGGGAAGAAACTACGGAGAAAGTTTTCATGCCTAAGGACGACGCAGACATACCAAGTGGAAGATCTCACAGAACACAATGGTCGAGATGATGATGATCAAGAGGGCGCCCGAGGAAAAGAGGAAAAGAAGAGGCAATCATTGAGCCAACCTATGTCAAACCTAATCCTAAGGTTTTACCTCCTTTCAGGCAGTTGGCGAGACGAGAAGAGAGTAAGAAATGGCGAGATGTATCGCGTGTTTGAAGGTGGAAATTAATATACCGCATCATCTTTGCTCAGGGCACGATGCCAAATGGGCAAAGTTCATGAAAGAATTGTGCACGAGAAAGGTGAAATACAAAGATGATGCAAAATTCAAGTGGAGAGAATGTATCCATGATCTACAGTGAAATGCCGAAAGTGTGGAGATCGGGGATGTTTTTATTCCCTGCGTAATAAGCAATCTGAGGATCGAAAGGGCCATCTTTGGTTGGGGGCATCTATAAGCGTCATGCCTTTGTCGATGTTCAATGAATTAAAGGTGGGAACCACAAGCCAACACGAGTGGTTATTGATTAGCGAGACAGGTCAGCGTCATCCGGAAGGAATCATCAAGACGTATTGGTCAAAGTGGAGGAACTCATATTTCCGTGGACTTCTACGTTTTGGATATGGGCACGATGGGTAACAAATCCTCGATTATGCTCTTGGGTCGACCATTCATGAAAGCGGCAAGAACTATGATTGATTGCGACACGGGCAAATTATCATGTGAATTGACGGCGAGACGGTGACCTTCAACATCTTGAGGCCATGGAGCATCTATTGATATTGAGGTCGTGGAATTCATTGATCACATTGAACCCATGGTAGGAGACATCCTGCCCGAGATAGGTTTACAAGATCCGCTGGATGCAGCAATTCAAAGTGGTCTTAAGGAGGGAGACACTCAAGGAGAAGCAGCTTACGGACAATGTCGGGAGGCCTGCTTATTTGCGGAGCGAACAGGGGACTCAGTGGTCAATATACCGAACATGCCCAAGTGAAGGAAGAAGAAAAGCTCGTTCCATCCCTTATGAGAGCAAGAAACTCGAGCTAAAGACTCTTCCTCACCACCAAGTACATCTTTCTAGGGAAGGACGACACCTTGCCCGTGATCATCAATGCTAAACTCGGTCCGAGTCGGGATGAAGGTCGTAAGAAGTGTTATTGGGCAATACTGAGGAAGCTATTGGATGGACATTGGCCGACATCGAGGGCATCGCCCTTCCATATCGTTCACAATATTCGATGGAAGAAGAAACCAAGATCGCGATCAACAAGGAAGTTGAACCCGGCTATGAAAGAGGTAGTCATGAAGGAGATCTTGAAGCTTCTCGACTTGGGCATCATATATCCGTGTCAGACGACAAGAATGGGTCGACCCAAGACACGTCGTGCCCAAGAAGTCGAGCATTCGGGTAGTGAAAAGCGAGAAAGGAGAGGCGATCCCAGCGAGACTCCAAACGGGTTGGAGAATGTGTATTGACTATCAAAGCTCAACATGGTGACCGAAAGATCACTTCCCATTACCTTTCATTGACGAGATCTTTGGAGAGGTTAGTGAAACAAATTCTTTTGTTTTTAGGCGGATACTCGATCACATGCGGATATGGGTTGCCCAGGTGATCGGGATAAAACTACTTTCACATGCCCATTCGGGACATTTGCCTACGTGAAGAATGCCTTTCGACATGTAATGCCCTAGGGACATTTCAGCGATGCATGATGAGCATCTTCTCGGACCTATTAGAGAAATGCATCGAGGTCTTTATGGACGACTTTACCGTCTATGGGGAATCATTCGATGAGTGCTTGACAAATTTGGAGGTAGTCCTACAGAGATGTGTCGAAAAGAATTTGATCCTAAATTATGAGAAATGTCATTTCATGGTACAAGAAGGGATTGTTCTTGGGCACGTGGTGTCTGAAAGAGGGATAGAAGTAGATAGAGCTAAAGTAGAGATCATCGCCAAATTGCCCTATCCAGCTTCAGTAAAGCAAGTGCGAGGTTTCCTTGGGCACGCTGGGTTCTACAGAAGATTTGTGAAGGACTTTGCAAAGATCGCCCAGCCCATGACACGACTACTCCAGAATGATGTACCATGGGAATTCGATGAAGAGTGTAAGATAGCTTTTGAAACTCTGAAGAATAACTTAATTTCAGACCGATCATTCAACCCCCGATTGGGGCATGCCGTTTGAAGTTATAATGCGATCTGGCGGATATGCCGTGGGAGCCGTCTTGGGACAACGAAGAGGGAAGGAAAGTCATGCTATATACTATGCCTCGAGAACTCTCAATGCCGCCCAATGCAACTACAGCACAACCGAGAAAGAACTCTTGGCGGTCGTCTTTGTCTTTGAAAAATTTCGATCATATCTCATCGGGGCCAAGACAATCGTCTCACACCGATCATACCGCCTGAGGTACCTAATGGACAAGAAGAGTCAAAGCCACGGTGATCGGATGGATCTTGCTCTCCAAGAGTTCGATGTAGAAATCAAAGACAAGAGTGGAGCACAAAACCTTGTGGCCGACCACTTGAGTAGGATATTGAAGGGAAGACCGGTGCCCATTGCGAGACATTCCACGAAGAACATCATGCTTCATTCGTGGCACGACGGAGTTCGAGCCATGGTATGCGATTTTGTTAGTTACAAAACCTTTGGAGAATTCCTGTTGGGCTCACTACTTATCAAAGAAACAAGATCGAAGCATCGTCGCACCTACATATGGGATGATCCTACTTATGGAGAAAGTGCGCTGATCAAGTTTTACGACGATGTGTGCCGGCGAGATCAAAGACATTACGAATCACCGCCACTCCAAAGAATGTGGAGGTCACTTTGGGCACAAGAGGACAACGAGAAAGGTTTTAGGCAGTGATTCTTCCGCCCACGATATTCAAAGATGCTTATGAGTGTGTAAGCAATGCAAAGAGTGTCAGCAGGAAGGAAATATCACAAGAGGAATGAGATGCCCATGATACCTATCCTTCCAACAAATCTTTGATGTATGGGATGGACTTTATGGGACCATTACAGAGCTCAAGGGGCAATGCGTACATCCCGCTTGCGATGGATTATGTTTCGAAATGGGTTGAGGCCAAGGCAAGTGCCACTAATGACTCAAAGGTAGTTTGACTTTTCTTAAAGCTAATATCTTCAATGAGTTCAGCACTCCAAGGCGATTATCGCGATCGAGGAACCCGTTTCGCAACACTACTATCACCAAATTGTTTGAGAAATACGGTGTAACCCATCGTGTGACTATAGCTACCATCCGCAGTTAATGGGCAGCGGAGTTGTCCAACAGAATAATCAAGACTATATTGAGGAAGGTAGTGGGACCTACGGTGGGGATGGAGCACTGTCTTGATGACGCGCTATGGGCATCTGAGCGCATCAAGACCCTTGGGCATGTCACCATACCAATTGTGTTCGGCAAGATGTGTCACTTACCGGTGGGAATTAGAGCCTGAGGCATTTTGGGCGTTGAACAAGCTCAACTTTGATTGGGACCGTGATGGCCAAGCTAGAAAGCTTTAGCTTCAAGAGCTGGAAGAAATAAGGCTGAGGCCTATGACAATGCCGTTCTATATAAAGAAAGATTAAAAAGGCACATGACCGTCTTATCAAAGCCAAGTCATTCGAGCGAGGCAATTGGTGCTTTTATACCGTCTCGATTCAAGTTGATGTCGGGCGAGTTAACAAGCAAGTGGTGCGGACCATATGAAGTCAAAACTCGATTTCGAATGGGTCATCGAGATCGCAGACACGAAGGCGAGAAAAACCTTCAAGGTCGATGGACGTCGAAGGCTTACTATGGGCATCACGAGGTAGATCCAGGGAATTGCATCGAGTGCAAGCCCTCGGCGGGAAGAGTAATAAAGAGGTGCGGTCGAGCCACGACAATAACCATGCGGCGGCGAGGCAACTGGTATTTTATTTGCTTTCGTTGTTGTTTCTCTTTTGTTTTTTTGTTTTGCCCCGTTTTGCGTGTGGTGTTGTGTTGGTCAATCTACGAGAACAGTGTGATCATGATCGAAGAGGCAAGAAGAGACGCTAGACATTCGCCATGGGCGAGAGGGTGAGTTCGGAACAAGTGGCGGGCGGTTGTCGGGAGAAAGGACGTAACGTCCTTATAACCGGCCACTCCATAATTACCTCACCCACGTCGCCTCAACCTCTCGCAAATTCTCCCTCTCTCACTTTGAGCCTTAAAGAAGAAACCTCCCATTTTCAAAAATGATCGCCGTAAAACAGAGCCAAACCACCAAAAGCTCCCGATTCCCTCCGAACCAAAGAAAACCACAGAGCTAAAATCAAGCAATGGCGACCCTCCGAGACTCCTACTACCCCGAAATGCTAAAAGCCCGTCTCCGGTTAACTCAGGGACACGAGAAAATAATAGAGAGCAAACGCCTCTCCCGTAAAAGCGCGGAGGAACCACCGAGAGACGGCGGCAAAACCCAAGAAGAAAGCGAGGCCAACAAGGAGAAGGCGTCCCGGAGAAGGAAGATACCCTGCGGAGGCGGAGAGTCCACCTCGACGAAGCCGACGAACTGGAGCTCTCGTGAGAAGGAAAGAAGTGAAGGAGAGAGAGAGACCCCACCGAGAAAGACTCAGGGCACCACCACTGAGAAAGAAGCCTCGTCAGCTACTCCACCTTCAAAGAGAGAACAGGGGTATCTTGCGAAGATGGCATCACCCTCCTCCGAAAAGGAAAGCCGTCACGACCACGGAGGCCACCGAGGTTCAACACCACCACCGATGAGGGGCATTGTAAAGCCCAGGACGCTAGACATGGAGGTCTTTGGAGAGTGCGGGGTTAGGATGAGGTGAAAAGTTTTTCGCAAGGATTGGATGGGAGTGTTTTGGAATGGCCGGGACGGTACAGACATCACATTGGCGAGGGAGTTTATTCAAACTCTCGAAATAAAGAACCGAGCAAAGTAAAGGCGACCACGATCGCATCAAATTTGGCGATGGGCAGCAACTCTTCGTTCTCTGTGAGCGACTTCAACCGCACCACAGGCATTACGAAGTGTTTGAGGCGAAGACCACGAGAATCTGAGGAGGCTTTCACCTCGTCCCGAGAGCACACAGGGGAGGTGGAATGAAAATGGTCATCGATTGGTGCAGGCACAACGTTTAAGTCCGGATACACTAAGGGCAATGGTGAGGAGCAGCAGCTGCAGATGTGCCATCGCCTCTGTCTTCTGACTTTTTGGGAAGGTGGACGAAGAACTCCATCTCCCAAACAGGAGTTGTTCATCTTGTGGTGCATGTGGCATGGCCACAAGGTGAACTTTGCAGCGTTCTGTTGCCATTTCAAGGACATCCCGACTCATCCTAAGCGGAGGATCTCTCTTGCCCATTTGGTGACCGTGTTGGCCACGGTGAAGGTCTTTGGACAGGCGAATCTGACCGACCGAAGTGGAGCCCGAGCTGTATATTGACACAGCTATGTTGGAACGGATGAAGGACATATACTACGACCAGGACGGAAAACCAGTCTTCACGGAGCCAGCCTTGACGACCAAACAGCCCTCGCGATCGCCCGATCGGCGGAAGAAGTTGAATGGCAGGAGGAGGATGATGACATCAAAGCCCGCTTGACCGGGATAGATGAACAACGAAGCGACCCATGATGCCACGATAGCTACTTTGCCTTTGGATTCGGTATCCAGCCCTCGACCTTTGTCCTCCCTTTTTGTTTTTGTTTATGTTTTGTTGTGTTTTGTTTTTGTTTTGTTTTGTTGTTTGTTTTTTTTGTTTTGTTTTGTTTTGTTGTTGTTGGTGGTCAACCTTTTCTCACCACTTTGCCCTAGGCAAAGTGTGTGTGAAGGGGTTGCGTCTGCTTTTGTTTGTTTGAGTTAAGAGAGTGGTCCCCTCGACCCACTTTGCCCAAGGCAAAGTGTGTGAGTAGGGGACCGCCACCTGCTCGGTTGTTTCGTTGTTTGTTGTTTGTGTTCCTCTCGTTCACCCACTTTGCTCAGCATAAAGTGTGTGAGTCAGGAGGGTTTTTATTTTTTTGTGTCGGTTGGCATGTTTAAATTGGTGGGATTGATTGGTCTGTATTTTGCTTTGTTGTGAATAATCTAGTAGTTTTAGGAATTTCGTTTGAGCATGACCGTATGTAAATAAGGATGACGAATTGAATTTGAGCACACATGGTGAGATTTGAGCTTAAGCTGTTGTATCTTGATCAACACAGTTTCCTTTCTTGTGTGATTATTGACATCTTCATTAGGCTTTTGCTAAAACTTGCGTGCACTCTTATGTCAAGGCCTTATTGACTTAGTTAAAACATTTAGATGACTTAGGCAATTTTTTCAAATAGCACACCGAGGCAAAATGTCCTACCCTCTGTTAATCCCTCGTTCACCCCCTCGAGCTTAATAATTTCGTTTACTCACTTAAATTAGCACGGAAAAAGCTGCCGGTCAATTAGACTCGGGAGCTAATAGAATAGAAGGGCAAACAAAAAGGGAAGAACAGTAGCCTCGTAATGGGCAAGAAAAAAAGGGTTTTACCAGAATTTCAAAGAAATGGGCAAAATGCCCAATATAAAGAAGGTACCCAGAATTGAAAGAAAAATGAAGGACTTGAAATAAAAATATATATATTGATGAAGTCTAAGATGATTGTCTTGAGGCCGTGAGAGAAAGGCGAAAGAAAATCCATGGAGGACAAAATAAATTCCTCGAACACGAGTCCATGTGACCTTAGCCTCGTTCCAAAAATTTCCCACCTATGTCTTAAGCCCATTACAACCAAATAAAAGACCTAAGGATGAATGTTTAAAACTTTGTCTAAGCGGTGGAGATGGTAGAGGGCATGCAAGCCTATGGCATAGTCGAAATGAAAGATGTAATGAGCGTATACACTAGCCTATACACAAGAGTGCAGAGTGTTGGTAAGGAAAATGCCCAATATGCTCAAATTCGTATTTTGACTTGTTTGATGGTCATTGCTTGAATGAAGTCTACTTGAATTGCTAGTTTGTTCTGATGAAGCTTATATTGGCCGAGATATCCTGCTGGTGGAAATGTGCTAACCTTTTATGTTTTGAGTCTTTTCTTTCTTTCTTTTGTCTTGGGCAAATTACGCGTGCATGCTTGAGGACAAGCATGTTTAAAGTGTGTCGTGTGACAAGCCCAAGTTTTGTGCTCTTTTTACGTGTCTTGTCTAGGTCTAGATCGAGTCTTTTGTGTCTTTCTTGTTGTGTTTTGTGTGCGGGAGGACACATTGGTCCGAGGGACAAGGCGGGCGAAATGGGCAGAAGAGTGGAACTTGCATGGCGGATGAATAGAGATACGATGCACCTCGAGGCACAAGGAGCTTAGCTCACGGCTGGGCTTCAAACCCCAAGAGCATCCGTTTCACTGGCGTGACCTCCTTCTGACCGCCTGAGTTCAATCTCGGAAGGGTAGGCTAATGGGCGGAGGAAGAAGGCGGCGAGACCAAGAAGAAGAAGGAGGCAGAGAAGGCGGATGGAGGCTAATGGGCAAGATACGCGAGATCCGGGCGAACCTCGCTAAATCCCGGAAAGGATCTGCGCCACGACACCGAATCTCATGATATCCGGAGGAGATCGCCTCGGATCCGTGCAGGCGAGGAAAGGCGCCGATCAACAAGGAAAACCTACCAGTTGTCCAAACCCATGGGCCATTACCATCATCGATCTCTCTCGGCCTATATATATGGATGAAGCGCGACTTGTGCGTCTCTTCCGCGTTCAACTCTCACTCTCATTATCAAATTCATCCAAGAAGACCACATACATTAAGTCCCTTGGGCAAACACTTTTATTGCTATTCAGTATGTTTTGCGGCGGCACTTTGGGCTCGTCATTTCTATTTCGTTCAATTAATAGTAAGTTGGTTGGTTTAATTATGGTTTTGATTAAGCTGTTGCATGTTTGTTTATTTTATGTCTAGCTAAGTCTTTATTACGGTTTGGGCGTGACTAAGTGGAGCATGATTAATATAACTCGAGAGGTCTAAGTAGGGCATTACGATGCGCATGCGTGTGTTCCCAAGCACTAGGTCTGGCAATATATAACAACCAAACTCGGTGTGTTAGTTACAAATAACATAGTGGGTAAGGAGGTTGCAAGTAATAATTGGATAAAGGTGTCGGGTGTCCGCACCCCAAATAGTCTGACTGGTGTGGGCGAGTTGGAGTAGTCATAGCATGGTGCCTTTGCCAATACCGGTCCATCTAGATCATACTTATTTGCTGTAGGAGTGCGCATGTCTTGAGGTGTCCTCGTGCGTGGGCATTACGGGTTAGATAGTTTGCATAGGGTGTCCCTGCTTGCTTTACCGAAAGGATAGATTTGGAGGGTGCGTCGTGGGCGTGACGCGTGACAACGAGGTCACGACGTATGTCTCTTATAACCGATTGATGCGTGTCATGTAGAAAACCTTTGCACTAGGACCGAGTGTTAATCGTCTTCACGAAGTTGTTGCCCAAGCCGGACTCGTCTTAATATTTGATATTCCATTTGAGTTTGTTTGAGGATATTTTAGTCTACCTATAGTGATCAAGATAATTACACCCTCTCGTCCTTTTTAAGTGACATCGTGACATCGTAGATTGCTACACCAACTCCTCGTGGGATCGACCCTATACTTATCGCCGGCTACGCTGTGATGGGCAATAGGTTATAAATTTATTTTGAGCGCTAAGCGACGTGATGTGACTTACGTTGACAAGGTCCGGCGTGGGCGTAAGCGAAGCGACAAAGGATCGCTAGCAGGTACTTCAAGAAGGTTAACTCTTGAGGTGGGCTTTCCTATCTAAACAAAATGTGATTTTATGAAAATCATTTACTTCTTATGCTTTATTGCTTTCTTGAGCGCAAATGTTTAAATGCGATATTATGCGCGAAAATGTTTATTGTTTTGTATATATACATTCGGGTTGGCCGTGCCAACGGAGATATTCAATTCGGGTCCCTCTTGGTTGATGCCGGTTTGATTATACACTTAGCTTAGAACCATTGCGGTCGATCGTGCGTTCGGTTGAAGGGAGGCCTCCCTCCCGATAAACGCGATTCATAGCCGATTTGGATTATACTTTGTAAGAAAATGGTGATCGATCGATTTTGGGAAAATGATAAAATGTTTAGTAAGCCTGAGGCCTTTCAAACCAAAACCCTCAGGTCTCTACTTGTGGTGGCAAGTCTGACTTCGTAAAGAAAATATAAAATGTTTCGTCATGTGCCCACCGAGTACTTTGTACTTAGCACCGCATATTGTTTTTAATGTGCGAGTTGAGCTAGTGATGAAGCGGGTGGAGTTAATGGGATTTCTTTTGTCGATGGAAATGGAACATCTTTTGGTTCACCTTGAGAATGCGTTTTCATATGCATATCTCACACGTTTATTATTTGCAAACTCTTTAGACTCTTTTGAATTCTAGATATATGTTGAACTCTTGAAATTCTAGTAGTGATTTCATAATCATCTTTGTTTGGTTATACATTCCGAACCGACCTTATATTTAAAGTATTTCTTACGATCTCGATATTTTATGTTTCCATAATTACTCATGTTTCTTACCAATGATATGATTAGAAATCGACACTAAGATTCCCATTTCATTCCCTTCTTTAATCGATCCCAGTTGCGGTCCAAAGCGATCCTTTGGGATTAGCCGAAAGTCGATCTGTGACACATTTTTCCTTTTTCTACCAATTTTTACGCTATTTCCAAGCGTAAAGCATATCAAATCTTTACCCTAAAAACTTCAAATCTTCACTGTGATTTAAGTTGAAAATATTGTAAAAAACATAATGCCCAACACATGTTTGTTGAAAGTTCTCAGCGAAAATTCTTCTGAAGTTGTTTGTTATAATTTACAATTTGAAGTTTACAAAATTTATTTTTAGTTGTGTAACATTTAGTAGGTAATTTAATTCACGATAATTAGGCATTGTTAAAAGAGTTAATTGCAAATGTGAGAAGGGTTTCAATTGCAGAGAAAATGTGTTATTTTTCTTACAAATTTTTAAATAAAATAGTAAGGAAAAGTTTGAACTTTATTAAAATAATATGAGTTATAATATTTATATAATATCCATTATTGGAGTTTGAGGCTCGTAGTCATGAAATTATTACTATTATTCCTTATCTATTAATCTTATTCCTTATCTATTAATCTTTCTCTGATATTTTACGTGATCCATTCCGAGATGTAAATAAAAATTCCATTAAGAATTTGAGTGAAAGTTTGATATGTTTTACCACTGAAATGGTGTAAAATTTTGGTAGAAAAGGGTGAGAAATGAGGTGAATATTTAAGGGGTCCTATTGTCCACTTGTCATATATTATATGGATTGGGATAGTACACTTACATGTCCTATAGAATTTCCACATTCTTGGTGCATCACCCATTGAGATGCTCTTACATACAAGAGAAATGTAATTCGTGCCCACCAATGATTATTTGTAATCAAAATTCATAATCCATAATTGAAAAAAGATATTTTGAGTTGAAAATTCAGGTATATTTTATACTTAAGATTTATGCGTATACAAAATAATAGAGCATATAACATTTTTTTAGGTGGCCTCCTGTATATCCATCCGTACATGCGGATTTTGATAATTTTCTTGGTGTAAATGATATTTGATATTTTTCTTGATATAAATGATCTTAAACAAATGATACATTTTAATGTAAATTATACTTTTAATAACAATGATAATTTTATTAAAATGCGTGATGCGGACGGATGTCTGAAGTTTTATGCATTTTTTGTTCTCTTCGTATTTCAAAACTATGCAAAGTGTATAGCGGTAATATATCACAATAGCCATTTCGTATAATGAATATTATACATTTAGAGTCACTTTCTGTAGCAAACGTAAAAAATACACTCATTGATGACATATAGTTGAGGGTTCACAAATGAGCCAGCTATTTTAAGTAATTATGGATCTCACTTTTTGTACTGCACAATGCCCTTTTCAAAGACATATTTTACCTAAACAAACGACACAAATTTATATGCGTATGTTTAATTCTAAAAATCACCACTAATTAATTGTATGGTAATTTGTGCGTCCAGAGTGCACATAAGATCAACTGTAAACAAAATTGAGTAGGTTCTAAAATCATTATTTCATTAAATTAACTAACTTTATAACCTAGTATTTTGAATCTAAACCATTATGAAAGAATTGATTTCATTTGTCTACAAAAATTCAACCATCTCCAGAAAATCACATATATTTTAAGTTGTTATCCATAAAATGGTATGTCATTTTCTTTGTTTTTAATTTTAACGTTATAAATACACATATGTGCGTCAATTAATATTGACTCATGTACTATTTGAATTTTTTAGTGATAGCACTTCGTAAACTAAGACCATCCTGCACATTTTGTTTGACCCTATGCTAATAGAAAAATTAAACTTTAAAATTCAAATTATTGACATTTTCACAATTATATCATGATCTAAATGAAATACTAACTTTTAATATTTGAAGTATCCCACCTTTAAGAATTACCATCAATGCACCTAAATGGATGAGAGAAATATGTACATCTGGCACGATCGATTTTAAATTTACGTATTTAATTAGTAAAAAATAAAAAAATTCCACGTTTACGTTAACTTATTTCTTAAATGTGGTTAGTACGAATTGAATTATTATTTTTTGTTTAAAAAGCATAGATTATAAAATGCTATAAGTTCATTGCTTATAGAAGACACCTAGTTATTTGTCTAAAGTAGACCTAAAATCAGCACTTTTTTGAGGGTGCAAGATTATTAAAAGTACCATTAGTTGTTCATCATAGATTATTAAATACAGTGGATCATCCTATCCTATATTCCAAAGTTGAAATTTCAACCATGGGAATGAATACTTGCCCGGAGATTTCAATGCTTTTTTCTCCCACTTAACCACTTCCTTGCTTCTCTCGCTCCTCCAATGCTGAAAATTCATAGCTTCCTTTCACGCACTGAGCAATTTTGTCGTCTACACTTTGAACTTTGAAGAATCTCTTCTCTCTCTCTCCAAGGTTTCACCCATGATGATTGCGAATTCTTGTTCTGTACCGATTTCCTGCAATCCAAGACTAGCTTCTAGTTATTTGCAATTCAACCAACGTAGCTTGATCAGCTGCCGGCTTCTCTTTAAAGGCGGCAGATTCATTGTTAGCAGAAGTCGACGAGTTTACTGCGAGTCTCAGGTTTTTTTCTTTCTTTTTCTTTTATATTTTTTATTTGTTTGAGCACAACTTTTTGCGATATTGCTGCATTACTTAAGAATTTTGCTGGTTGGTTGATGTTAAGCTGGTTGTTTAGTTTCTGTTCAAATGATCGAACTGCTTAGTTGGAACTTTTACTATTGGTTTTGGAACTGATGATCTTAGTTCCTCTTTTGTCATTTTCCTATCAGTGACTTATTTTTCAGAATTGGCTGATAAATGGCAGTTTTGATAATCCGTTGCATTTTTTTTCATGTATGGAAGAGGCTTTTAGAGAGAATAAATGTGTAATTTCGACTAAAGTTGATGTTAGTAAGATTAAATTTTCTTGATTGTTCTTGGAGTACATATCGGCTGAAGTTGATGGATCATAACTGCTTGGAGCTATTGCATAGCATATTGGTGTTGATGGTTCTGACAACAGATACAAATGCACAAAGATGAGTTTCATCACTTTGTGATGAAAATTTAGCAATTGAGTGCATTACAACAAGGAATGTACTTATCAATGTGCTTTACAATTTCATAGGAGAATGGAAAAGGCTAGAAGCTCTAAAAGAAGAATCTTACACTGTATCTCCAACGTTAAGCATATAGTATAACTTTTCAAATTGACGATCAAAATTAGCTTTTTGCGAATGGGTAGGGTGGCTTGGCATAGCTATGTGTATTTTGTTTAAATCTTCAAGTATCACTAGTAAATTTTCTATGACAAAAGTAAAATGATTATTATATTGCAAAGAGCTAGACTTGGAGCTATGTGTATTTTGTTTAACTTGTTTGAGTGGAATTGTATGGTTGGGTCAACTGAAAACTTCAAACTTCTTAAAAGATTTTCTGTGCAACACTTAAAATACTATTTGTTGAGGTTCGTTATCAGACTTGTGGTCCTAAATTAATTCAATAGTTCTTGTTTTTCGTATTGTATGTCTGGAGAAAATCTATGGGCTCAACCAAGGTGATACGAGGCAGTGCTAAAAGTAGCCGTAGAAGAGTATTGTGATTTTAGGTTGTTAGTGCCAAAAGCAACATAATGTAGCACGCGTTTTGTGATTTAGAATTCTAAGCGACGAGTTCACATAATTCATTGTATGACACAATAAAACATAAAAAAGCTCTGGCAAAAAAAAAAATCACTCAAAAGTTCATATATATGAATCGGATCATGAGACATAGGAGGAACTAAGAAAAGATACAAGAAAGTTTGACAAGAGGACGTCTTACTTGGGAGAATTGTAATGAAAACTACAACATCATGCCTCTGAACAGAAGTATGACGTGGTTCAGGTAAGCTACTTAAGAAACTTGATTGAGGTAATCTATCTGTGTGTTTCTCTTACTTTTATGATGATTTCATTGTACATCCACGTTCGTGGTTGGTTGTTGACTGGTATTAGCCTGTCGATAATAAATAGCTGCATAACTGATGTTGATAAAGAAACGAATGCATATAAGAGGAATCGTTTCTAATTGCATGGACAATATTATGAGTGCTCATTCTTTCTCTCCTTTATTTGGTTGGTTCTGTTTATTATCAGCTATATTGTATTATCTGGCCTCAGTGTAGTGACTGCAACTGAACCTTACCACTTAATTGAGATAACTTCTTAAGTAAAGAATAAATCCAAGAGAATTAAAATGGAGAAAGAAGAGCTATAGCGTTTAGTTTATAGCATCTTGAAAATTTGTTGAGAAAAAGAAAAAAAGAACAGGGACATCTCTTTAGTAAGTGACATGGATCTAATTCAAATTCAATGATAAGTTAATTTACTTTAACCGCTTAAAGTCTTTCTAGGAGGCATTAAGATTGGTGTACTATTTTGTCTAAAGCTTTCTGACAAACTTACAACATATCTACAAAAGATTTTTGATTTGATAAATGTAGAATGAAATAAGAATTTTATGTGCTTGCTGCTGCTGGACATTTCTGCTTTTTTGTTGAAAAATATGTGGTAATTAAGCAATGCAGTGGAGCTTATAGTCATTTATGAGATCTGTTTCCCTTCAATCACCATGATGTTGCAATGTGGAAATATCCATGGAAGCCTGAGGAAAAAATATTTTAACATCTTAATTCCTTGTCAATGCTTTTGAAGATAAATGATGTGCAGATCAGAAAATTTGCTCCTGTTTTGGAAAGTGAAATAGCATCAGGAAATGGGACCTTACCATCTAATGATTGGAAAACAGTTCCTGATATTTGGAGGACTTCTGCTGAAAAATTTGGTGATCGTGTAGCATTGGTTGATCGCTATCATGACCCTCCAACAAATATGACTTATAAACAGGTCAGTTTTGGGTCCTTATTTCTTAATTTTTTCTTTCTCAATTCGACATTTCAGGAGTAAGTAGTTACATTTATTGTGTGTTCCTTGAATAACTTTGGAGAGAACTTCCTTATAGTGCTTCTAATTTTCCCATTTTCACCTACTGGAATGCTAGAAACAATATGCAATTCGAGCCATTACCCTTTAATGTGATGTACTTTACCAGAAATCTTTTAACTGAAGTGCATCTACATTTATGCATCAGACATTAAGATTGTTTCCCAGCTACCTTTATTACTGTTTTTAAGTTTTAATTCACCAAACAGTCATGTTTTTCAATTTTATGCTGAAAAATTTGTTTCAGAATCTTGATGTCGTAAATAATAAGCTGATGCAGTTGTTAAGACTTATTTCTTCAAAATGGATGTATGCCTTCTCTCGAAGTAGAAATGTTTTTATCAATAAGAAAAATATTTTTTGTTTCATCTGCAGAAAGAAGTTCCTTAATCTACAGTGATTTGCTCTGTAAGTATTTAGGCAAATGGCAAAGTACTTTCCTGGCTACCTGAGTAATATCTGTATATAATAGCTAATGAAGTTGCGAACTTGAAGAAAACTGATTGTAAGAATTGTCTAAATTTAGTTTTTTTTTTCCAACTAGATCTTCTACATCTTGTGTGCTGCCAAGAAACTAACATGATGTCTGTGAGATGTAATAATTATCTGAGGAAATCTGGTTTCTTCATACTTTCTGGGATCGACTTTTCCTGAAGTATTTCCTTGATATATGTCAGCTAGAGCAAGAAATTTTGAATTTCTGTGAAGGCTTAAGGGTTACTGGATTGAAACCAGAGGAAAAGCTCGCTCTCTTTGCTGATAATTCATGCGGTGGCTTGTTGCAGACCAAGGTATGCTGTGGCTTACACTATTGGGGAACGCCATTTGGATGTGATGACCTAAAAACTGATGGATTTTTCATACTCAAGCATGCAGTAGTTAAGAAACTTCAGTTCTCCTTTCGCACATATACAGCCTGATTGTGTTCGAATAAAGTTAAATCATATTTTCTGTGCATCAAACAATTTTTCTCTATGTTAATTAGATCAAGATTGTAGAATAATAAACTATAGACATATGTAGAAAAATATATAAACATATTGGAAGAAAGTAGTAGTGTGTATTTCATCATTACATAAAGCATCTATATATAATCAAGAGACTAAGAATATTAGAGTACATAATCAATGTGGGATGATATTTTATAACACTCACTCAAGTTGGAGCATATATATCGATCATGTCCAACTTGGTACAAAGTTAGAGAACCGTTTCTTCGCCCAACGGTTTGGTGAAAATATCGACAATCGGTTGGAAGAAGAAGTGAGCTGAGTAGCAATAGTCGACTCAACACACACTGTTAGAGATACAAGCAAGAGCCTAACTCTCCCAAAACCATGGTTATAGGGAAAGGATTGACACTCACTTATATACCACTCCACACTTGCATGTGTAGTCGATGTGGGATATCCTACATCATAACAATACCTTCCCTTTGAAACCGTGACGTCCACGGACGGCCAACTCAGAAGTCCTCCCACCCACGGTGGGTCCGCGGTGGGGCCACCCAGTTCTTGGCCCACCCACGACTCCATTCATTTGGGATACCGTCTTGGGCCCACCGGGAACTATTCCCGGCCCACCCGGTTTCCGGGCCGATCAACGGTCGCCTTCCCAGACGTCACGATCCGGCGGTCGGACCATTGTTAGGGATACAAGCAAGGAACCCTAAATCTCCCAAAACCATGGTTATAGGGAAAGGATTGACACTCACTTATATACCACTCCACACTTGCATGTGTAGTCGAGGTGGGATATCCCACATCCTAACTCTCCCCAAAACCATGGTTATAGGGAAAAGATTGACACTCACTTATATACCACTCTATACTTGCATGTGTAGTCGATGTGGGATATCCCACATCATAACACACTCACGACGAAATGACAGTCAACCTCAATATGCTTAGTCCTCTCATGAAACATTGGATTATTAGCAATGTAGATAGCGGCTTGGTTGTCACAATGCATCGGTAAAGGTTCATTAAAGGTGAACCCCAACTCCTAAGTAGATTCTTCACCTTGATCATCTCGATGGCGAGCCATAGCTCGTACTCACCTCGATGAAGATCGATCAACGATGTGTTGTTTCTTACCGCCAAGTTACCAAATTTCCTCCCAAATATGTGCAGACGTAGACTTTACATCGGTTTAGAACCGGCATAATCAACATCGAATATCCTTCAATCTTTAGATGACCATTCTTCTTAAATAGCAATCCTTTTCCGGAGACTTCTTGATATATCGAAGAATTGAATAGCGACATCAATGAACTGTTTAGGCTTATCTAAGAAACGACTAACCAAACCAACGACAAATGAAATGTCGGGCCGTATTCTTGTCAGTAGATAAGTTTTCCAACAAGTCATCTATACTTAGCTTTGTCCTCCAAGAAATCTTCACTATCATCCCAAACATTCGGATCAACATCCATAGGAGTATCAACTGGTTTAGCCCCGAGCAATCCAGTTTCCTTGAGCAAATCTATTGCATACTTTTGTTGTGATAGAGAAACCCCAGACTTGTTGTGAGCAATTTCAATCCCTAAGAAATACTTAGGACGCCCCATATCCTTAATAACAAAGTGTTCTTTGCAAGTAGTTCTTGGTCTCGTCAATCCCGACCATCATTCGCCGGATATAAGTATGTCATCCACATATACAACAAGAATAACAATCCCAGATGCTTGATGTCGTACAAAAACGGAGTGATCTGACTTGCACTGCTTAAACCCAATATTTCCAAGAACACTGCTGAACTTATCAAACCACGCTTTAGGACTTTGTTTAAGACCATAAATGGCCTTCTTGAGACAGCAAACTTTAGTAGCATCCTCTCACGAGCAACATACCCGGAGGTTGCTCCATAAAAACGAGGAGTTAAATCACCATAGAAAGGCGTTCTTCACATCAAGGCGATACATTGGCAAGAAAGGTTATGACAAAGAGAATAAGATGCGAATTGAATTCAAGCGGCGTGGGAGAGAATGTCTCAAAATAGTCGACACCATAAGTATGAGTGTACCCTTTAGCCACAAGACGAGCCTTGTACCGATCAATAGTACCATTAGCGAAACTTGATAGTAAAGACCAGTGAAGAAACAATATCTGGCGGGGAGGCGGATACAGAACCCATGTACCACGGTGAGCAAAGCACGTATTTCTCATCCATAGCAGCCCGCCAAAGAGGATGTTTGAGTGCCTCGTGGTAAGAAGTTGGAATATCCGTGAGACAATAGGCAAAGAGCAAAGGCACGAAAAGGAGGACTCAAACGAGCAAAGGAAACGTGATTAGACATGTGGTGTTTAGTGGTGCAAGACGTTTACCTTTGCGGAGAGCTATGGGTAAGTCATCGAAGAGGTGGATGATCTTCGACACTGCGGTGAAGATGAAGCGGTGGTGGACATGAGGTCGGTTCGGGGGACAGTGCGGGGGTAGTTTCGCGGTAGGTGCAAGTCGGGACGGCGTGTATATACCGCAATGGTTGTGCGGGAGGACCGGAGAGATGGTTGTCGGGACGGTAAAGGAGTAGGGTCGGGAGGTTTAGCTAAATGAGAGAAGTAAAGTTGAGACTCAAAGAAAGTAACATCAACACTGATGTATTGACGCATAGTGAGTGGATCAAGACAACGATACCCCTTTTTTTGTTCTAGAGTAACCTAGAAAAACACACTTAATAGAACGAGGGGACAACTTATCCAACCCAAAAGTAAGATCATGAACAAAACAGACACACCCAAATATACGAGGAGGAACGGGGTAAAGAGGTTTATCTGGATGAATACACGAAAAAGGAATATCCCCATGCAACACACTAGAAGGCATCTTATTAATAAGGAAGCAAGCAGTGAGAACAACATCAGACCATAAGTACTTAGGAACATGCATGTGAGACATAATTGTACGAGCTACATCTAGAATGTGACGATGCTTACGCTCAGCAACCCCATTTTGTTGAGAAGTGTGAGAGCATGGAGTTTGATGAACTATCCCATGAGAATCACAAAAAGATGAAACAGATCTTTGAGTGAACGCAAGAGGCATTATCAGTGCGAAGACACGCAAATCAATAGAATACTGAGTTTTTATTTCATGCTAAAAGGATTTGAGTACATCGGGGACTTCGGATCTTTGTTTAAGTAAGTACAACCATGTCATGCACGAATAATCATCAACGAATCGAAAGTATTTGAAACCCCTCTAGACTCAACCCGACTAGGACCCCGGACATCACAATGGGCGAGTTCAAAAGCGGAAGAGCTACGTTTATCTTGTCAGGCGGAAAGAGGTGCGATGGTGCTTGCCCGACTCACAAGACTCACATCGAAAATCAACGAAGCAACATGAACTAAACGTCAAGACCGGCGGAAGACGGATGACCAAGGCGACAATGCCCGCGATATGGAACACGGCAGCAGAGAGAGCGAGAAGATGTAGAGCAACAGAGTCCAAGTAATATAAACCGTCACGCTCATGTCCTCCACCAATCGTCTTCTTCGTTTGCGGTCCCGAAGATCTGATGGGAAGGATAAAGGTGATGAGCAATTGTGAGTTTTGGTTAGGTGACTAATAGATAATAAACTAACAGAAATTTAGGAGCAAGCATGACATCATGAATTGTGATATGAGTAGTAGCGTTGACAACACCCGTCCCGTTATCGGAGAATAAGTGCCATCGACAAGATGGGCGGGTGGTATGGGAGAGTTAGAAAAAGACTTTAAGATGGACTTAGTACCAGTAATATGAGCAGAAGCACGAGAATCCAACATCCAAGACTTACCATGAGACACGACAAATGCACCTGCATTGGTAGCCGTAGATGTAGAGGTAGCCGTAGTAGATGAGTGAGAGTTGCTGGAAAAAGTCAGAAGAGACTCAGTAATCAAAGACGAGGGGACGAGACCATGTCCATGAGATAATGAAGTCTGTGCACTAGAAGCTTTGTTCTTGGTTGCCCATTCTGGTTCCAAACTTCTCCCAACATTTTTCAGACACGTAGTTAGTACGACCACAGTGAGAACAACTTCCGGCATTCTTGTGAACCTCAGATCCATGACCACGACCTCCACTACCACGACCAGAACCGCGACCTCGGGCAGCGCCAAGGCCACGACCGCGAGCAAACATTGCAGAGTTATCGGAAGAGGTGGTCTCGAGCGACTGTAGTGATACGCAGAACTCGGGAAAGAGCGTTGAACAACGTGGGAATGTTGTCACTAGCGATAAGCTGTCCCGAACAGGTCGAAGAGTAGTATCCAAACCGGAGAGAAATTTGGCAACCATAAATTTCTTCCACTGAGTTGCTCGTGTCGCAGCATCACAGGATAAAGGATGGTAGAGGAGGATTTCATCAGCAATCCCCTTCAGAGTGGAAAAATAGTCGCTGACAGATTGGCCATCATGTGTATGAGAGAAGAGTTTCTCATACAGTTTAAACACACGAGATACATTCTTGTCATTAGAATACATCTCGTGTAGAGTATCCCACATTGCTTTGGCATTCTCCAGAAACATAATGTTTCGACTAACAGATTCATCCATGCTATTGAGAAGCCAAGTCATAACAGAACAGTCATCGGCACTCCATGCTTCATATTTCGGATCGGTACTAGCAAGGGCAGCGGACAAAACATGATTGCGTTTTTTTTGAGATCCCAAGAATAACAGAAAAGCACGAGACCATAGGAGATAATTGGAACCATTCAATTTAATGGTGGTTCCTAAGGCAGATTTATTCTCAGACATGATGAGAAAAGGGTAGAACACAGAACCTTAGGGCAGGCAGAGTAGTGGCAGCGGCAATAGAGCAGAACAGCGGTGGCGTCGGAAATCGGGCGGCGGCGCGAAGATCAGTAGAGATGGCGGCGGCGCCGCTAAAAACAGTAGCGGCGGTGGCGCGAATAAAAATAAGGTAAAGTGTAACTAGGGCAAAGCAGGAAATGAACCCGCTCTGATACCATGTAGAATAATAAACTATAGACATATGTAGAAAAAATATATAAACATATTGGAAGAAAGTAGTAGTATGTATTTCATCATTACATAAAGCATCTATATATAATACAAGAGACTAAGAATATTAGAGTACATAATCAATGTGGGATGATATTTTATAACAAAGATTACTGCCATGTATTTCGTTCCATATTTCAGTACATTGCAGCATATCTCATGGTATAATCTTATACTTCTTGACTCCATAACTCTTTCTGTAATATGTTAAGTTCACCTCAGGTATTATGGCCACTGGAGCAATCAATGTTGTCAGAGGTACACGGTCATCTGTTGAAGAGCTTTTGCAGATATACAACCACTCTGAAAGGTTACAAAAATGACTTAAACAATTTGATCTTCTATTTTCCATTATATCTAATCCTAGCAAAAAAGGAATCCCATTGAGCTGTATAATTTGGAGATCTTTTTATTTTCTATTTTGGTAAACTTAATTATCTGGTGTGGAATATATAATTACTACCAAATACAGTTAGTAAATATAACTCCTTAGTCATAGAAAAGAGAGGGACTGCCTGATGAACAATCTGACAAAAAACACAAGTGGAAAGGTTGGCTGAGCACCTCAGATGCTTTAACATAAAATAAATCTGAATAAAAACAATTAAGGAAAATTCTAAATTTTATGGTAGTTGTCAGCAGCTCAGGCAGAGCTGATTCTCTAAATCAACTTTGTTGATGGAGGTCTGTAGATTTTAATAAATACTGCTAGTGAGTATCATTAGTTACGATGCACCAATCAATGAAGCACTGTTGAAAAATGAATTTGTGATGAAGAACTGATATGCTAGGGTGATGTACATCTACAGAAACTGCAACAAATTACTTCTCCGATCACCAAAGTGGCATATACCCTCTCCTTTTCTTATTCCTAAAGTCCCATTGAAGATGTGATAGTCATCCCTAAGCTCTAAAGCATGGGGATGCTTGGGCAGTGGGCGTACTCGTCCCAGGGACGGGGACGGCGAAATACGCCTGAAATACGTCCCCGGGGACGTAAGACCAAGAAAATATGTATCGTTGACTTTTTTTGAAAAACAAATATGGTCAAAATACGTTGGGTTAGCCAAAATACGTAAACCCTAGTTTTGAAAAAAGAAAAAAACACAGCCTCACCCTCACTGCCTGGTTCGCCTCACGTGTTCGAAGGAAAATAGGCAGAAAGCTTGGGCTCGCGTCGTCGCTGCTCGCCGCCGCTTGGGTTCACCGTCATTGGGTTCGCCGTCGCCATCGCTTGGGCTCGTGTTCGAAGGCATCGCAGCTCTGCTCGCCTTGACTGCCTCTGCTCGCGCCTCAGCTCGACGTCGCCTCTGCTCGCGCCTCAGCTCGCCGTCGCCTCTGCTCGCCGTCCGGTCCGACAACTATGAATAATTCACAACTAACTATGTTTATTTTGGTCTTTGTTTGCAATAAATGCACACAAGGAGGCGGAATGGAGAAAGGAAAGGGACAAGGGCGGTCGCTACTATGTTTATTTTGGTCTTTGTTTGCAATAAATGCACACCATTATTCATGGCCAAGATGCATTGTAGCAAATAAATAAATTTTGAACGAAGAATAGAAAATAATGCCCCCATTCCATCATCATGTTCAACTTGCTTATGACTTATTTGTTATGGATTATTTATTATAGAAAATTATGACGTATTTGTTATGGATTATGTGGTATTTGCATATTTTTTGATAAATTATTGATATTTATTATATATAGAATATATATTAAATATAAAATACAAAACATATTTTTGACGTATCGTATCTTCATTTTTGGAAAATTGACGTATTTTCGACCCCGTATCGTATCGTCCCCGTATTTCGTCCCCGTCCCCATGCTTCCTAGTCCCTAAGGAATTAGATGGATTAAGTATCATTTGCTTGAAGAACCAGGCATTGTTGGGCAAGTGGTGGTGGAGATTTCAAATTGAAAAGGATTTCCTTTTGTGTACAATTATCAAAATCATGTATGGGCACATCTAGCAGTAAATTATACCTTTAGAAATCCCTTGGAATTCTCCAGAATTTACCCCAATCTTCTTTAAATGGCAGAAATCCACAATAGAGGAGGGAATTCAGTGGGTATTTTTTAGAAGATATTTGGGGTGGGAACTGTTCTTTTGCAGAATCTCATCTCTTTTCATATTTTAATTTCATCTTCGTAATGACCCTACTGCTTCTTTGGCCGTTTCCAATTCCAACCCATCCTGTCAGTCCTCTTTCTCATTGGACTTCCACTTTTTTGAAATTTTACAGAATCCAAAATGAGTGATTTTTCTCTGTACTAAGTCAGATGGATGGCGTTAGATTGAGACAAAACATAGAGGATGTTAAAAGATATGTTAGACTTAGAGTCATGTGAGGTGTCTCTTGTAAATCTTTTTTCATTTCCTTTTCCCCTAGGAATCCAATTCTCCCTTCCCTTAGTTCAAAGATGTTTGGAAATCCCCTAGCGTATGAATGTTCAATTATTTTCATGGTTGATGGTGTTAGGTTAAACTCCCTGCTTGTTATATGCCACAAAAATTTTGGACACCCTGTTGTGCCCCAAATGGTATGATGCAGAACACTTGGACCTCATCATTTTGCAGTGCCCCTTTTTATTTAGCTTATGGTATAGGATGCTGGACAAATTGGGATTATTACGATTCAAGCCACGATCTTCTCCTTGATTTTTCTCTTTAAGTTTTTGGTAACTAGTAGCTATGTAAGCAAAATAGGCCAAGTTTTATTATGGGATTTATCCTTTAAGCAGTGTGCTGGTCGCTTTGGTTAGAAAGAAATAGCAGAATCTTTGAAGATTGCTAGGGATCCTTGAGGAGACACTGAATGGGATTAGGGTTGTGGTTTCTTGGTGGGTTTCGACATTAAGAGAATTTTAAACCTTCCTTGTGTTAGAATTTGTTAGAGATTGGATTATCATGCTGTAGTATGACTTATTTCCCTCTGGGACCGCTCATCACATTGTTCAGTTCTAATCTCCTTAATAATGCTTCTTTGTTTCTTATCAAAGTAAAAAAGGCAATATGCCAAATGTTACTTTTGTTTTAATTTGTCTGGTATTAGTAGATGATACATCACCACCCATTGGATAAACAGTGTTAATTTTTCTGGCCATCCTTTCTCAAATTAAACTGTAACGTTTTGTTGTTTGACTGCAGTGTTGCACTTGTGGTGGATGATCCTGAAATTTACAATCGAATTTCAGAGACCTTCCGCTCTCGAACCACTGTAAGGTTTATCATTTTGCTATGGGGAGAGAAGACAAACATAATCAACGAAGCTGCACCAAAAGTTCCGATTTATAGTTATAAGGAGATAATAGATTTGGGTCGTGAAAATCGTGAAGTTTTACATCATTCTGAAGAAGCTAGTAAGTCTGTTTTATATGCTATTTTATAATTCTAATTAATTTCTTTTTTTTCAGGAAAAACTATTTTCCTTGATCTATCCATAATAGAATGTCAACGGAAGTTATGTTCAGGGTTTTATAATATGCATTGAGATGTGATATATTTACTTTTTCATTGTTCTGCGAATCAACTATATCGACATGCCTAGCATAGGTCTCCACATTTATATACAGCAGTTCGTGAAGCAAAAAGATTTCCTGCTTTTATATTTCAACATAAACTAATTGTATCGCAAATCAAGTCTGTAGAAGATTGTTATATATGTAAATATATTATATATGGTAGATGCATATTAGAATCCTATTAGGATTAGGGTTATTCACATGTATATATAGGGGCTCTTTTCTTTGAATAAAATGGACTTTCATTCCCCATCTCATATGGTATACACACTTATAACATGGTATCAGAGCTACGTTCCAGATCTAGGGTTTGGAATTTCGAATTTTTTGAAATTAGGGTTTCAAATTTGAAAATTAGGGTTTTGGGTGAAAAAGGGAAAAGCCACCCATTTGAGTTCGGAGCTTCACCGGTTGACACCTCCGGCACAGGGAGGTGCGCCACCGTCCGACGAACCTTCGCTGGAAGTCCGGTCGCCGGAGCCGGCGCGTGTGGGGCCCACGCGTGTGAACAGTGTTCTGGTGAACAGTGCATGTGTGAACAGTGTTTCTGTGTAGTGCAGTTTTTCGCACGTACAGGTCGTGTCCGTGGTTGGAATTAGCTCCGGCTGATCCTGTTCGACTCGCCTCGACGTCATGTGTCTGTTTGAGTACTTGTTTGGGTCAGCTACGGTGCGATGCGAGATTTGTCCGTTGTTAGATTTGATGTTTGGTGCTTGTGAGCACGTTTTTTAATGGAATTCAATTTGGTTTGTTGTGGTTTGCTCATCTCAACGTTTGTGAGTTGTCTGGATACCTGTTTGGGTCAACATCTGATTGGTGTGGGATTCAGTTTGGATTAGACGTTTGTGTGTTGTCTGGATACCTGTTTGGGTCAACATCTGATTGGTGTGGGATTCAGTTTGGGTCAGACGTTTGTGTGTTGTCTGGATACCTGTTTGGGTTAACATCTGATTGGTGTGGGATTCGGTTGGGTCGAGACATTTGAGTGTTGTCGGATACTGTTTGGGTCAACATCCGATTGGTGTGGGATTCGATTTGGATCGGACATTTGTGAGTTATCTGGATACTGTTTGGGTCTGCATCTAATTGATGTTGGATTGATTTGGATCGATTTGAATTATGTTTGAGATTTCATTGAAATATAAGGTTTTAGATTACGGTTTATTTTGGGTTAGGATTGATTACTTTTGTAACAAGTGGGCATGATTAACATCTATGCTCCACTTGAGGGGGAGTGTTATACATGTAAATATATTATATATGGTAGATGCATATTAGAATCCTATTAGGATTAGGGTTGGAATCCTATAGGATTAGGGTTATTCACATGTATATAGGGGCTCTTTTCTTTGAATAAAATGGACTTTCATTCCCCATCTCATATGCTATACACACTTATAACAAAGATAATGCTACTTTGGCCTTCAATTATCTCTCTCTGTATCTCAAAAAGGAAAAAAGAACTGTTTGTACTCCTAGAACCCAGTCCGCCAGGGTTGTATTGAGATTGGGAACAGTTGATTTGGGATTTAGTATGTGATTTCATTGCTTACTTCTTCTGTTTCTGAGTTTTGATTTGCACCATTCCAATTTATAGTCGCTGATTGAAAAACATTGGTTTCAGGGAGAAAATTTACTTATGAAACTATAAGGTCTGATGATATTGCTACACTTGTATATACAAGTGGGACAACTGAAATCCTAAAGGTGTTATGCTCACGCACAAGAATCTGCTGCACCAGGTCGGCTGTCTCTTTTCTATTATCGTCAGCTAAGACATATCTTTATGTGGTTAAAGCACTCCTCGTTATCCTTCTAGTTTGAAATTTGATACATCTAAATTTTCAATTGAGCTTTATAAAGTTCCATGAGCTCGTATTCACTTTTGGGACCTTCCTTCCTACATGAGGTGTAGTACATATATTAGTTATATAAGACATGTATTGTTTCTGATGATCAATGCACTTTTGTATTTATCAAGGAGAAGTAGTTGTCTTAACTGCATCGTGTTAATGCATAACCAATAAGATTTTCCTGGTCGAATAGCAGAGCAAACTCTGCCTATGCAAGTTGATGGCTATGGTTACATTTCTGTCCATCTGCATAACGTTATTCAGGGTTTTCTTTGATGTTTCATATTTGGCAATAAAGAACTCAACTGTCAAATAGGCCTTCAAAGTTCATATAGGTAAGGTTTGTTAAAGAAAGTTGATTTGCATATGAAGTGAAAATATGCATGTGGTAGTGATGGATGATGTGAGGAGGCGTAAACTGGAGCCTGTATGCTCCCACAGACCATGCAAGTAAATGTTCTAACTTTAAACTGTTTTGAAACTTAAAAAATTCAGCCAACTAAGGAAAGGTTAGTATATTCATAGAATCAACAATAGCCATGTTAATCACCAAAAACAAATATGTTAATTACCATTCTCTTAAAACATGCTTCTATTACATCAGAGAAAACTTTCGGCTTCTTGGGAACAGCAAATGAACTAGAGAGAAGCCATACCATAATGAATTCAGTCTGATGTATTATCACAAAAAATTCTCTAGTCCACTTATTATGTTCCACCATTTCCTAATAAAAAATTAAGTAGTTTTATCAGTAATTTATTTAATGTAGTTTAAGAAATGATCACCTATATTCTGTTGGGCATATTAATATTTGCACTTAAATGTGAGAGTGCCAGGTCAGTTGCCACATAAGTGGAGTTCCATTTCTCATTTAGATTTACTATTTATACATGTGATTATTGTACACATTGTACCTCGTCATTAATGGACATAGGGTATCATTAAATATTTGAAAAACTTCTTGCTCAAACTATGTTATTATTCTACTTCGACACAATTTGGAGTATATAGAGTGAACTAGAGGATTTGGCATGCTGTAATATATCATACTCGCTCCGTCCACAATAAGTGTATCACGACACTTGTAGACGGCACGAGTTTTAACAAAATTGTTGGTGGGTGTTGTTTGAGTGAAGAAAGGGTCCCACCATGTTTTCGGTTGTGAGTGGTAGGAATGAGTTTTAGGTAAATAATGAGTAGTTCTGAGGTTGAATAATAAGGAGTAGTATCCTAAAAAGGAAAGTAATACACTTTTGGTGGACACCGAATAAGAGAATTGTGATACACTTATCGTGGACGGAGGGAGTACAATTTAAATGATTTCAGCTTTCAGATGCTTTGTGTTTCAGTTTGATGTTCTCATTTTCTGTATCTGATTTTTACTAAGATTTCTGAGTTTTGTATAGAATCACACCATATGATGAGATATTTGATTGTGCTGCATAGATTGGAAGCATGTGGGACATTGTGCCTGCTGTTCCTGGGGATAGATTTCTGAGCATGCTGCCACCTTGGCATGCATACGAGCGAGCTTAAGTAGTATTTCATATTACTCGTGGAATTGAGCATGTATATACTACAGTCAAGAACCTAAGGGTATGTAATTCGTCCTTCATGTCACCGAATGCTATAGCAATATCAAGTGGCTGTTTGCTGATTACATCAGGTTAACTATATGTCTATTTTCTTAAGTGAATAATTTGATAATTTATTTGATTGCAGGATGATTTGCGCCTTTATCAACCTCATTATCTTATCTCTGTTCCTTGGTATATGAAACACTTTACAGGTGAATCTTACAACAAATTTTCTTTTCTAACGAGTCTATCAAATATTGGAAGGAATGAGAGTCGGGCATGTGACTTCCATATAGAACATCGCTAGAAGGTCCACTAAGGTAGACTCTTCAACAAAGACTAGGTTTTGGCGAAGTGGCCGAGACAAAAACAATGTTTTTGAACCAAATCGGACATCAAACCCGTCTATGTCAACCAATCGGATGGCCCATTATTTGGTACACATACACAATAAATTGACAAAAGTACCGATACAAACTAATAGATAAATATTAAATTAAGTTTAAAAGAGCTTTCCAAAAAAAAAGTTTTAAAAGATAAAAACAATTTTACCAATGCAAAGTAAATAGAAATTCCTTATCGATATTTCTTACACATTAAGAATATAATGTATGTATCTGTTAAATCAAAGGTAGAAACATGATGTTGGGGCAAAATTCTCTATCTTCATAAATACATCAAAGCACCTATTTATAAAAAAGAGTCATAATCCAACTAGGAAAACTAACATAAGAGTTTTAACTAAACTAGGAAACTACTAAATTGCTCTACAAGCAATTACCATAAACAGATATATTTCTAACACTCCCCCTCAAGCTAAAGCATAGATTTTAATCATATCTAGCTTGTTACAAAGATAATCAACTCTAATCCAAAAAATAGAATGAAAAGGAAAAACGAAAAGGAAAATACTAAACTTGAACTTCAATTGAAATCTTAAACATAATTCGAATTTGATCCAAACTGAATCTCACACCAATTAAACATAGACCCAAATAGGTATCCAGATAACTCACAAATGTATGAACCAGACTGAATCTCACACCAATCAGATGTTGACCCAAAGAGGTATCCAAACAACTCACAAAAGTCGAGATGAGCAAACCGCAACAAACCAAATTGAATTCGAGTAACAAACGCGCTCATGCGCACCAAACATCAAATCTGACCAAGAATAGATCCCACACCTCACCGGTGCTGATCCAAAGGTGCTCAAACAGACAGAGGACGTCGAGGGGAGTCAAACGGGACCGACCGGCGAAAATTCCGGCCACTTACGCGCCGTTACACGCCGGAGACACGAGCTGTCGCCAGAAAACGTCGCTGGCGCGTGGGAGCAACACGTGCGTCTTCTGGCCACCGGACTTTCGGTGAAAGTCCCTGTGCCGGCGGTGTTGACCAATGAGGCTCCAAACTCAAATGGGTTGCTTTTCCATTTTTTACCCAAAAAACCCTAGTTTTTAAATCTGAAAACCTAATTTCAAATTTCAAAATTTCGAATCCTAAATTTGGAACATAGCTCTTATACTATGTTAAATCAAAGGTAGAAACATGATGTTGGGGCAAAATTCTCTATCTTCATAAACTCATCAAAGCACCTATTTATAAAAAAGAGTCATAATCCAACTAAGAAAACTAACATAAGAGTTCTAGCTAAACTAGGAAACTACTAAATTGCTCTACAAGCAATTACCATAAACAAATATATTTCTAACATCATTAAAATTAAATATAGAACTCATGGATACTGATAACTGATATTTAAACCTCATACATTGATAATAATAATAATAATATCATTTTTATTATTATTATTGTTATTATTATTATTAGAAATTTATGGTATTTTTAAAAATTTGGTTATGAACTGGTTCAGGTTAAACTTGTTCATTGAGAGCCGGTTTTGACTGATTCAGACTGGTTCAATAACCACGTAGAATATAAAGATGACCAGGCAGGACTCATGACCGGTTTACGGTCAAATTAGGCGGTCCAGTAGAGTCTGATTTTCAAAACTTCGGATAAAAGTGGTTATATACCCAAGCTATAGGCCACATCTTAAAAATGTGGAATTTTTGTAGGCTCATAACATACTAAAATGTTTCCAACGCCGATGTCCATGACAGCCCACTCTGAGTGGCCTGTTATAGATCCTTTCTAGTTTCTAGGATCCCTTCCTGGAATGGTGGCCCAATGTGTATAACCATTAACCACTCTAGGTCTCTCCCGGTTTGTCCTTTCCATAATGTTATGGAGCTTGCGCTGGTACCACTTGTTACAACCCATTGAGTGGAACTCATCCAAGTCGAGTTTCAGCAATTTGGGGCTTTAGAAGGATCATGATTAGATGTACACCTGGTAACATTGATAAGTTTCTTGAAGTACTTCACTTTGGAGAGGAGACAATCTACTAATAATTAGTAAGGGTAGAATGGTCATATGAATTTGCCGATATGTCACATATAGACATTTTCACTTTGGTTCTTGATCATGATGAATAATCAGTAGCTAATTTGTAATTCCTATCAACCTGGTATATTTCTGCATAACAAGGTTCACTACCAAATCAGATTCTGATAACCACAAATGGCGGAAATCTGAAAATTTCAAGTAAAAATAGGATTATTAAGCCATTGCTTCTATAATATGTTGCATTTTCTAACCTTTCTGCCATATTAGCTCAATGAATTCCACTCTTTGTCATAGATGATCAATCTTTGATTCCATATACTGCAGTGCAATCCAGAAACAGATCAGAACAAGTTCTGCTGTTCGTAAACTTGTTGCTCTTTTATTCTTAAAGATCAGTTTCACATACATGGAGGCAAGAAGAATTTATGAGGTATATTATACTGCTGTATCTTTTCAATGTTTTCATAACCTGTTGCAAGTATGTAGATGGTTACCCATTTTGGTAAATTCAGATTAGTGCATACATACTTTTGGCATTGATTTCAGCTGCTCAATCTGATATTCCTAATTCAGCTGATTGGATTGCTACAAACTATGAGTGATAACTGATATGTATTACTTACTTTTGTTTAAATTTTCTAAGAATTGCAAATGTGCATATTAGATCTTATGATAGTAATATGATCTCTGGTAACTACTTGTTTTCAGATTCTTATTCTTTTCCCACCTTAAGGTCTACATCTCAAAATGCAATGTTGTCCGATAGCTCAAATGCAATTTGATGGTCACTATGTTCTGATGAAGCAAAAGATCTTAAACTGAAGTTTTTACTGTCGTCTCATATACTTCCACCATTTAGCTTAAGATTTGGACGGAGATATGATTTATGTTCTTATTTAAAGATTAGTCTGTTAAGCTCATGTTTGCAACTGCTGATATTTTTGATTCCATCTCTACATACCTCTTTTTCTAGAGTTAATCTGCAAAATACCTTTAAAGCCCATTATATTATTAATTTAAAAATTTTTATTCCGTGCCTTACAAGTGAGCCTATTCACCATCCGTTCATTGCTTACCTTAATCTTGCCTGACTTCATTTTCATGCCCATTTTTCCTCCATATAATGTACTTCCAGCTAATTCCTTTTGATCAAATCACTACACCAATAAAATCCCTCATCGTCCTGCAAAATATGTTTGTTGTATGAAATTGTTCTATTTCAAATGGCGTTATGTTGACGTTACTCAATTATGATTTTGTGCATGTTATCTGCTGTTACAAAATGCAGAGGTTCTGTTTCTTTTTTCTTTTTGAGTTGTCAGGGGTTCTGTTACTTGATAAAGTCTGTTAAATAGTTTTCTGATTTGTAGTACAGCATACTGATTTTGAGTTCTGCGCTATTTTGTTTTGTTGTCTGTTCCTAGGGGAAATGTCTGACGAGAAATCTTGAACAACCTTCCCACGTTTCTGCAGTGTTTGAATGGTTATGGGCAAGGATCATTGTTTTAATATTGTGGCCACTACATACATTAGCAAAGAAAATTGTCTATAGTAAAATTCAATCCGCGATTGGAATTTCAAAGGTTTGTGCTTCATATATGGCGTTGTAGACCTTTTCTTTTATATATCATCAAGAACACCATCAAATTCCATTTAATGACATATCTTGAACTGTCAGGCTGGCATAAGTGGGGGTGGCAGCTTGCCTCCACATGTTGACAGGTTCTTTGAGGTGAGATGCGCGTGTGTTATTTAGACTATGACAATACCATGGATCAAATTTTAAATCACGCTTTATTGACCCAGGCAATTGAAGTAAGAGTTCAAAATGGATATGGCCTAACAGAATCATCACCTGTTGTAGCAGCTCGAAGACCAAACTGTAACGTAAGCAACATGATTCTCAGAAGCAGATGGAATTTAGCATTGCTAAATCATTATAAAATGATGAAGTTCAACCTTTTTGCTTCATCATTATGTGAAGTGATGCTAAAATAAGGTTGCCACAGGACTGGAGGGAGGCCGTTCCATTTAATGTACTCTTTTCGTGGTTAAACTTGAGTTGATTGAATGATGGCCTTACTTATTTCAAGAATTCATTCTTCTTTTGAGAATAACATAAATTTCTTCTTACCAACTAACAAAGACGGTATTAAGAAAAAAAAGGTACTTATGGCCTATCAGGATTATGATAAAATAATAATTGCTTTTGTGGATGTGGGAGCGCTATTTAGGTTTTAGATATTGCGGCAATTTGTGCTTGCAATAATCCCTTGAGAATTTTTGTGTTTTCTTCTGAAATACCAGCTGACCTGCACACATGTGAACTTTGGAGGTGCTTGTGGTGCCAATGAAGAATTTCACATTCCAAAATATTACAAATTGACAACTTCATGAGTTGTTTTCCGACGTTACAAAAACTGCAGATTGTATATATGTCAACACCTTGCAGAGTAAAATATATTTAATAATTGCCTAGAATTAAAACAGTCTGATAGTTTTAGGCTGAAAGCTATTCTGCTTCTGTCTGATTTTCTCTGTTTTGGGAAAAATCTAATTAAGTTTCTCTAGAAAACAAAACAGTGGAGGTTTTGGAGTCACTTATAGAAAATTTTAGTGTTATGGTTGGGAGTGTAAGTTCATTATTTGATGGTGACACCATCAATATGTTTCTTATCCTCTAATCCCCAATCTTTTCCTCCATTTTACTCTATAAACAACTGAACTTCTATGCATTTCTAGAGTATAGAGGATTATCTCTTGTTTATCTAGTTTTGAACTACTATATGTTTTCTCTCTTGGACTTGCAGTAGTACAATTCAATTTCTAGTATATCTTTACAATATATTTTTTCTTGTATGGCATATATATTGATGATGTTACAGCCTTAATGTTTGAAGGTTCTCGGTTCAATCGGACATCCTCTTAAACATACAGAAATAGAAGTTTTTGATCCTGAAATGGATACTGTTCTCCCTAATGGATCAAAAGGCATTGTCAAAGTAAGGGGCCCACAAGTGATGAAGGGTTATTACAAGGTAGCTTCACCTCTTATTTTGTTATGTTGACATTACATTTTCTTTAGGACATTTCATATTAATGTCTTCTGTAGAACAATAAAATATAAAGATATATAGGAGAAAAGTATAGAGATGTAAGAGAAAAGTAGTAGTTATATATTCATCGCTGCATAAAGCACCTATATATAATACATTATACTAAGGCAGATTTGGTACAAAACCAATGTGAGATAGTATTCTACAACATATAAAACCAATATGGGATAGTATTCTACAACACTTCCCCTCAAGCTGGAGCATATATATCGATCATGTCTACTTGGTACAAAGTTCTAAGAAACGTTTCGCGGCCAACGGTTTTGTGAGAATATCAGCAATCTAGTTGGATGACGAAGTGAAAGGAGTAGTAATCATCTTATTCAAAACACACTCTCGAATGAAACGACAATCAATCTCAATATGTTTAGTCATCTCATAAAATACCGGATTATTTGCAATGTAGATAACGGCATGTTATCACAATGCATAGGTAAAGGTTCATTGAAAGTGAACCTCAATTCCCCAAGAAGATTCTTAACTCCGATCATCTCAAGAGTGATATGAGCCATAGCTCTATACTCCTCGTCGAAGATCTCACAACAATATGTTGTTTTTACTCGCCTGAGTTACGGGTTTCCTCCTAAGAAGGTGCGATATCCAAAATAGACTTTCTACCAGACAATATTTAGATGATCATTCTTAAATAACAATCATTTCCGGAGATTTCTTGATATAGTGAAGAATTGAATAGTAGCATCCCGTGAACTTGCTTAGCTTATCTAGAAACGAGTGACTATACCAACAACAAAGAAATGCAGGCCTTGTTATCGTCTAGTAGATAAGTTTTCCAACAAGACGTCTATATTTAGCTTTATCCTCCAAGAAACCTCCATGTCATTCCAAACACTTGGATCAACTTCCATAGGAGTATCAACGGGCTTTGCTCCAAGTAGTTCAATTTCTTCAATAAATCAGTAGCATACTGCCGAGATAGAGAAACTCCAGATTTGCTGTGTGCAATTTCAATCCCTAAAAATACTTAGGACGCCCCAAATCCTTAATAACAACCTTAGTATCCTCAATCCCACGAACATCACTTCCAGATATGACTATATCATCAACATATACAATGAGAATGACAATAGCTGATGCTTTATATCGCACAAAAACTGAATGATCAGATTTGCATTGCTTAAAACCAATAGTTCCAAGAACACTTATCAACCCACGCCTTCGGACTTTGTTTAAGGCCATAAATTGTCCTTTTAAGACAACAAACCTTAGTAGCATCCTTCCCCGATGCAACATACCCTGAAGGTTGCTCCATAAAGACAGTCGGAGTCAAATCATCATAGAGGAATGCATTCTTCACATCAAGCTGATACATAGGCCAGGAAAGATTGACAGCCAAGGAGAACAAGATTCGGATCAAGTTCATACGAGCAGTGGGTGAGAACGTTTCAAAGTAGCCGATACCATAAGTTTGTGTGTACCCTTTGGCCACAAGACGAGCTTTGTATCGATCAATATTACCATCAGCAAGAAATTTTATGGTGAACACCCAACGACATGATACAATATCTACCGAATGAGGGGCAACCACAAATACCTAAGTACCACGACTGAAAAGAGCATGCATCTCCTCATCCATAGCGGCACGCCACAAAGGGTGTTTGAGTGCCTCTTTGTAAGAAGTTGGAATCACTATAAACAAAAGAGAAAGAGCAAATGCGAAAATGAGAACTCAAGCGAGCAAAGGAAACATGATTAGACATGGGGTGTTTAGTGGTACAAGCACGTTTACCTGCGAAGAGCTATGGGTAATTCATCGATGGTAGGTGGACTTTCGTGTTGGAGGCGATGACTGTGGCGATGGACATGAGGCGGTGTCTGGTGCTGTTTCTTGGGTTGTGTGTGGTCTTTGTTTGGGGGTAGTGGCTCGGGCTGTTCATGGGTGATGAAAACCTATAATGGTGGTGCATGAGGTATAGAAGTCACGGATGTTGGGACATGTAAAGGAGTAGGAGCAATTGGTCGGTTGGTTTAGTTTGACTATGAGAGAAGTAAGGTTGAGACTCAAAGAAAGTAACGTCTGCATGCAGATATAATGACGTTTGGTAAGAGGGTCAAAACATCGGTATCCCTTTTGGTCCAAGAATAACCAAGAAAAACACATTTAATAGAACGGGGGTACAACTTGCCCAACCCAGGAGTAAGATCATGAACAAAACAAGCACACTCAAATATGTGAGGAAGAACGGGATAAAGAGGTTTATCAAGATGAAGACACGAAAAAGGAATATCCCCATGCAACATATTAGATGACATCCTATTACTAAGGAAGCATACAGTAAGAATAGCATCAGACTATAGATACTTAGGTATATGCATGTGAGGCATAAGAGTACGTACAACATCTAAAATATGATGATGCTTGCGCTCATAAACCTCATTTTTTTGAGAAGTTTGATGAATTATACCATGAGATTCACAAAAGGATGAAATAGACTGTTGTGTAAACTCAAGAGCATTATCAGTGCGAAGAATACGCAAATCAATAGAATATTGAGTCTTTATTTCATGACAAAAAGATTTGAGTATAGCAGGGATTTCAGTTCTTTGTTTAAGTAAATACAACCATGTCATGTGTGAATAATCATCAACAAGAATCAAAAAGTACTTGAAACCCCCTCTAGACTCATTCCTACTAGGACTTCAAACATCACAATGAACTGGATCAAAAGCAGAAGAACTACGATTATCGACTCGAGAGGAAAAAGAAGTGCGATGGTGCTTGCCCAACTCACAAGACTCATAGTTAAAATCAACAGACGCAATTGGAACTAAACTTCGAATACTGGCAGAAGAAGGGTGACCAAGGCGACAATGCCACTGATATGGAGAGACAACGGCGGAGAGAGCACGAGAAGAGACGGGTGAAACAAGATCCAGTAGTGCTGACCGCCACGCTTATGTCCTCCATCAATCGTCCTCTTCGCTGCGGTCCCGAAGATCTGATAGGAAGAATAGAAGGTGACAGAACAATTGTGAGTTTTATTAGCTGACTAATGGATAATAAACTAATTGGGAATTTAGGGGCAAACAAAACATCATCAAGAATGATATGAGTAGTGGGGTTGACAACACCAGTGCCGGATACCGAGGAATAGATGCCATCGGCAAGACGAACAAAAGGAAGAGAGGATGGAGAAAAAGATGTCAAAAAAGATTTTGTACCAGTAATATGGGCAGAGACACCCGAATCCAACATCCAAGACTTACCAGGAGACATGGAAAACGAACCTACGGAGGTAGAGGCAGCAGCAATAGTAGAGGAAGTGTTGACAGATTGCAACGGAGTTTCATAATTTGCTCGTGGAACCGAGACCATAGTAGGAGCAGATGAAGAACTTAGCGCAGTAGAGGCCGTGTTGGCCCAATCAGGTTTGCCAAACTTCTCCCAACACTTATCAGACTCATGATTCGAACGACCACAATGATTACAGTGTCGATCATTAAATCCACGACCTCGGCCACGTCCACGTCCACGTCCACCATACAAACCCCGACCGCGAGCAGAAATCGCTGAATTATCAAAAGAGGTAGATTCAGCACGGCCGGTGGTGACACGAAGAACGCGAGACAACGCATTAGACAACGTCGGTACATTATCACTGGACATCAAGCTATCTCGAAGTGGCCGGAGATCAGCATTAAGACCTGGTAAAAATTGCCACCATGAATTCCTCCCACTGTTTTGCCCTTGTCTTAGCATCGTAGGAAAGAGGATGATAAACCAAAATCTCGTCAGCAAGTCCTTTCAGAGTAGAGAAGTAGTCATTGACTGACTGAATATCCTGAGTATGAGAGAAAAGTTTCTCATATAACTCAAATACTCGAGAGACATTTTTGTCATTAGAGTACATCTCTGGAAGAGAATCCCACATGGCTTTAGCCCTGTCCAAGAGCATGATATTCTGACTCAGACTATTGAGTAGTCAAGTCACGACGGAGCAATCATCAGCAGACCAAGTTTCGTAGTTGGCATCCATAGCAGCAAGCGGGGCAGTCGGAACATGGCTTCGTTTCTTCTGTGATCCCAAAAACAGGAGAAAAGCACGGGACCATAGCATATTGTTGGAACCATTTAACTTAATGGTGGTTCCGATAGAGGGTTTAGAATCAGACATAATAAAAAAAATAGGGCAGAGAGCAAAACCCTAAGCGAGCAGCGTGACGAAGTCGTAGAAGCGGGCGAGCGAGCAGAGACAGCGGCAGAAACCAAAACCCTAATTTTTTTTATTTTTTTTTGAAAGTCTAAGTCAAAGACGGATTCGAACCTGACTCTGACTCTGACTCTAATACCATGTAGAACAATAAAATATAAAGATGTATAGGAGAAAAGTATAGAGACACCTAGGAGAAAAGTAGTAGTTATATATTCATCACTGCATAAAGCATCTATATATAATACAAGATACTAAGGCAGATTTGGTACAAAACCAATGTGGGATAGTATTCTACAACAAACAAAACCAATGTGGGATAATATTCTACAACATCTTCTCTTGAACAATTTAAGGTTTACCTTTCAAATAGTGTGGTCATTAAATAGGTTTTAACAAAGGCCCAAAAGAGAGACTTCTCATCTTTGATGAGATATGTGATAGGCTTCTCTTAGTTGCTTCAAAAAATACGGATCAGATAAGTTATGCTATCTCCCACGCAGAAATCTTAAGAGTTTGGCCCCAAATGACCTAACGTGCACTTGAGGAGTTCCATTGATGATTTCAAATAATATGCCTCTCAACGATCCCTTATATATTTACAGATTGTATTTTGAAACAGCTTATAGAAGGTTAATAGACTGTCTGACTTGACTACATGCGTACTCCCCAAAATTGGCTTTTTATATGGCATTTCAGTGTATATACTAATGAATTATATATATAAAAAAATTATTCTCTTTTCTGGGGATGTATTTTCCATTTGCCTTTTGTACTTTAATGAATTGATGAGTTCTTTTCATATTATTATATATCTACAGATTTTAGCATTTTTTCAGTTCGTTGTTTGATATTTGAGTTGAATAGCATAGTAATGAATTACTGAATTTCTTGGATGTTCGACCTCAGAATCCCTCAGCAACAAAACAAGCTATAAATGAGGATGGCTGGCTGATTACTGGGGATATTGGCTGGATATGTCCTCCTCATTCTAGGGGACGAAGTCGTCAATCTGGAGGGTTATTGTTCTAGAAGGACGTGCAAAAGATACAATAGTCCTTTTGACAGGTAAAATTAAAATTGTAACGGCTAACTATGTTTTTGCTTTTAATGAATGTGCTTCGTTGAATTTAAACTAAAGCGAGGTGGTGTACCATGTCAAAAGAAAAAAAGTATTTCCTCGTCAAAGATGACTTAGAAACACTGCTCAAATGCTTCGCTTATAGGAGTAATGAAATGATATCTATCCTCTCTTGTTTCCAAGAGTTAGTAAACTTATCATCCGTGCTAGTCATGTGTCAGTTTGCGCAGCCTTAATTTTTTTTTCTTAGGCATATACATATTTGAAAATTTTCACTATTTCTTCTGGAACATTCTATTTCGTTTGACACTTGCATAGTTGATATTTATTCCTACTAATAAGAAGGTGGTTTTGGCAGGTGAGAATGTGGAGCCGGCAGAGATTGAAGAAGCTGCTCTGAGAAGTAGCCTTATTCAACAGATTGTCATCATTGGCCAGGTGAATATAATCAGTTCATTTTCAGATAGGCTATAATTCCTTCCTCTTAATCAAACATGAAATATTCGTGCAAATGGAATTTGTATTTAAGAACATTATAACTCGGTTCTTGATATGGCACAATGATGTGTAGGATCAAAGACGACTTGGAGCTATCATTGTCCCAAATAAAGAAGAAATCCTATTACAAGCTAAAAGGTTGGGTATGGTGGAAGCTGATGCTGCAGAGCCTAGCAAGCAAAAACAGATTAATCTACTGCATGGGGAGTTGAGAAAATGGTGAGAAAGCTGATTCAACAAAGTTCTTTATTTCATTTTGGATAACCAAAATTTATTGTCATAAACTAGATAGAAAAGACAAATAACTGAGCTTCAGCTTGGATATATATAATTCTAGGAAAGTAATGCTCCAACAGCTCCGGACTCTGTTTAAATGATTTTTTTTGGTAAAAAGCGTTATCTATATTTGCTCTTTGCCGCACAACTGATAGTGTTAGCAGTATGGCTCTAATGAGTGTTCACTTTGGGCGATAGATTAGAGTGACAGTACATAGGATAGATTATATGAATGATTACGTGATCAAACAAGCCCAGAATTGTTCAATGTATCAAGTATGGGGTGGATTGGCTACCTTTTTTTTTTAAATCTATCTAATCTATCAAATTGACCACCCCCTAATAGTATGAAATCAAGTCTCACAAGCATGAAATTTTGTTTTTCATGCAGGACCTCGGACTGTTCGTTTCAAGTTGGACCAATCCTGGTGGTTGATGATCCTTTCACGGTAAATCTTGCATCAGTATCAAGAGTTAACGTTTAAGTAAATCTACAATTGAATGCATTATTGATCATAGTTTCTTACTTCTTACTCCGTTGCAGATCGATAGTGGTTTAATGACTCCTACCATGAAAATTCGAAGAGATAGAGTCGTGTCTCTGTACCAAGAGCAGATCGACAACTTGTACAAAGGAATTGCCCAATAGAAGTTGGTTTATTATGAACTTATATATATATATGTGTGTGTGTGTGTGTGGGTGTATCTGAGAGAGAGAGAGGGAGAGAGTTTGGCCTTCTGGTAGTCAAAATTAAGAGGGAAGAAGAATCCCAGACTTATCCGAGAAATTTGCAAGAAATAAAATTTATTTATTTATGTGTGTGTGTGATAGGTAGACTGTTCTCCAGAATATATGGAGTTGTTAATAAAACGTTGTGAGGCATCCCTTGTTACAGTGATTTCGACTCTAATCCAGACTTTTTGTAATTTTGTTTCAGAAGGTCTGGTCATAAATCAAACTAGTATTACTGTCTTTATAATATTATAATTGCTACTTGTAAGCTTTATAAAGGAAAAAAAAAAGTTTAAATACACTCCCATTGACTTTCTTCCTATTCAAGCTTTTATATATATAAAAAACAAAACTCACGTATGAGTGTGTTAGGCTAGTGGTAGAGTGATTAATATTCAAGGTCAAATATTTCGGGTTTGAGTTCGCGTGATACGATCTTTAAATTTATATATTTAATTGACAAAAAAAGTCATGTCTCTTTAAGACGGTTCAGTGATAAAGTAGGTTCATGTGACCAAAAGGTGACTGGTTCAAAGAAGGAAAATGATTAAATAGAGGAACCTCTCAACATTTGTCGATCTCGGATTTGTCGATATCAATGGTGACTCATTATTTCGATGAATAATTTCTTCAGACTGAAGAAGATTATGGAAATACTTACTCGAAATCTCACTTATTAGATTCCATTGTGGAAGACATCATTTTTTCTGAAGAATTCGTCATAATATACCTGATCCATGCATAATATCATGAAAAATGGATACAAATTTTTTACTGCTATTTAGTATCGGCAATAGGTATGACCTCTATAGATATAAGTCTGTCACACCTAATTTTTAAGTGTGGTTTACCCGTCCTACGTGATTTGCAGGCTCCAAGTATAGTTTACCATATTGTGTAGTTTGTAGGATATTACACGATAACGTGAAGTTTATTCAGTGCGTGGTTTGCATGCTTCAAGTGTAATTTACCCATCTTGTATGATTTGCAGGTTATTATACAGAAACGTGAGATTTGCCCGGTGCGCACCGTTGATAGCAGCCCATGATATATATAAAAAAAAAACTAAAGTTATTCCTTTAAGATAGCTTAGTAGTTGAGTAGATTTATTGATGCCAAATGTCTTAGGTTCAATTCTATTAATTTTTTTTATATAATTTTGAGTCTATCATACTTAGTTTTTAAAGTATGATTCATCATTCTTGTGTGATTTATCTATTACTCAGACTATTGTATAGAAAAATGAATTTATTTATTGCATCCAAAATGTACAAAGGTGTACAAGTACATGAGTAATCGTGAGTTTATGCTGATCCCTAGTTATTGCATATAAACGTAAGTTTACCTATTACGCATCGAAAATGTATAAAAATAGTTTACACATTGCATACTGAGGTTGGTTTGCATGTTGCTTTATAAACATGTTAGTTTACCCTCTATATATTACTCCCTCCGTCCACAAAAAACGTGCATTTAATTCATTTTCGATCCGTCCATCAAAAATATGCACTTTCCTGTTTTAGAAACACCAACTTTATATTTTTACCCTCAACTTATCCACTTATTATAAAAAAACACTCATGACCCACCTTTTTACACTCACAATCCATTAATATATTCATTTATTATTCCAATGACACACTTTTTTATACACATTTACTTTACACTCATTACAGTTTTCTTAAAACCCGTGTCACCAAAATCGATGCACGTTTTTGGTGGACGGAGGGAGTATAAGTTATTTTGCATTCTATTTTACTCCCTCTGTCCCAATATTTATAGCCCCTTTCTTTTTTATACTTAGATTAAGAAGAGTTGTGTTTTATGTGTAAAGTAGTAGATGACACGAGATTTGAGGTACTTTTTAGTGTAAAAAGTGTTTCCTTTTTTGGAAACGAGTCAACTTAATAGGATAGCACAAAAAGAAAAATATGTCAATAATAATGGGATGGATTGAGTATACAAATATCAGTTTTATGCATAGAATATCGAAAATAGCAATTGTGAATAAAAAAGAAAAAGGAAAAAAAAGTCATTTACGTAAAATTCTGCACATTTTCAGACACAAAATCATTAAAATCAAACGCCCTTCATTTTCAACTTTTGTTTAATCTAACACGGACTCGAAAGTCGTTGGAGCTCCCTCTACCAAATTCATAATCGAACCCTTCCCTTCCACGTCTACCGCTGCGGATTTTGGCTGCCTTGAGCTTTGATTCTACAGAATAAGACGTCGCAACTGATGATATCTTCTTCGAAGGTCCGTGGATTTTTCATGAATGGATGATTTTTATGGCTTCCAAGAGTTATTTAATTTTATGTTGCCGGTGCATGATGAAATAAAGTCCTGAATTTTCAATTTGAAATGCGTAAAATGCCAACCGGAATCAGAAATTTGCCATGTATGCATTATTCCTAAACAAGTGATTGTCGAAATAGAACATTTTCCTTTATTAATTTAAAATAGATAATCAATATTACCAGATTTTGTTTCCAATCTCCTTGAAATTCTGTCTTGTGTAATCGTGGGCTGTGTGCTCTTCTCTTGAACCTTTCTTGTTCTTGTTTCCAAATGCTGGCACTTCTCATCCTCGCATAAAACAGGCCTTAAGTGTGTTGACGTTGGATGAGAATGATGCAAATCCTATGACAAAAGATTCATGTTAGCATTTATTTTTTATTTTTTATTTTTGTTTATGGAAGAGCACAATGTAATTCAAGAGAAGAAGAATAACAATAATACTCTTAAAAGCTTGGATGCAAAAGACGATGACAAATTGCTGAAAATCAACTGCCTATTTAAAGAAGAGAATTTCGCAAGCATCACGCAGGGCTAATGCTGGCCGTAATTGAAACCTGCGTTATGGAGATCATCTAGCAATCTTCATGTCTAGTTTTTACGTGATCGTATTAGGATGTTAATATACTTAATTTGTTTGAATTAAATTCTAATTTATTTTTAAAGTACTTCCAGTTTGTGTTTTAATTAATACAAATTCGTTTGGCATAGAATTTTGTGATGGATTTGCAGTATATTTATGTGTTGACTTAATATTTCGATTTTGCTTTTTAAGAATTAGCAGAATTAAAAATTAGTTTGATTGGTAGGAAAAAGAATGAATGAGTTTCCCCTTTTCCTTCTATTGGTTGATAGAAGGAAAAAACAATGAAAGTTTTCTTATTCCTCTTCCTTGTCTATAAAAATCTAAATTTTGATGCCCAAGACCCCATAGATAGTCCGAACTGTATAGGAACAATAATCTATTTTAGCTCGAATGGTTTGTAGGGGAACCCTCTCTGATCCATTGGACACGGGCAATTTCTTTTCCGTCGATACGCCCTGTAATTTGCACTCGAATTCCTTTTGTATCCACTTGTTCAGTTAATTCAATAGCTTTTTTCATTGCTTTTCGGAATGAAACTCGATTCTTTTAATTGTCCGGCTATAAATTCCGCAAGAATATTAGGGTTTCCATAAGGTTTTGCAATTCTTGTGAAAGCAATGTTAAGTTTTCGGTTCACATAATGATTTTTTTTTTAGATTTATATGTAATTCTTCGACCCCTCGCGGTCTAGTTTCTATTAATAACTTTGGAAATCCCATAAAGTTATGACCCGGATCAAATCGATTCTTTTTTGAATTTCTATATGCGAAATTCCCTCGGCGCCGGAGGATATTCTCATATTCTTTTGAATATAATTTTTAATAAAGCCTCTTATTTTTTATCTTCTCGTAGGTCCACTTTAGTTCATGAGAATTCCCTCATGGATTTTGATGTATTTCACTTTTCTGCTGGTTAGCTTCTAGCTGTTACTCAATTTAGTCTTGCATAGGGAATAAATGGGAATAATTATGAGGATTTCTTGTAACTTTCTCGAGTATGTCTTGTAATGTTCTTGCTTAGGTATTATAGGCCTCCTTTTTCATGCTAATTGAAGAAGACTGAGAAAGAAAATTGAGTGTTTTAGTTTGTGTATTGTGTCGATCCCATTCCAATAATGCCTTTGGAAAAGGAACAATTTTTGCTTCATGGATAGGACAGAGGGGCTTCCAATTGTACTTTTTAATTAATTTATTTTTTCATTCGGATGAATAAATCAGTCTGCTTTAATTTTTTGATATTCGAGGGCATTATTGTGACCTTATCATATCACTTACTCAAGATACACAACTATCAGCACCCTCAAAACACCTGATATACGACCCCGTTGATTCATGGTTACTAATCCTATGCTGAAAATGCAGGAGGAAGATCAGTCGGCATCTGCTAACAAGGACCGTGAAACAAATTGTTGGGGTTGTGGGCTTCGTGTTAGCGTTGCTGCTTATGCATCAGTTTTCAAATGCGGCTGGTGTGGAGCTATAACTAAGGAACATGTGGTGAAAAATGATAACATCCGATTGAGACGCTGGCTTGACCGTTGTTTTGTTACTATCGTCATTTCATTTATGCTATTCTTTATATGTAAGCATGAACATAATATCATTAAATCCTTCAACCTCTCCTACCCCAAGTTGCTAAATGCAATTTCATTGTGATATGCTCTTAAATCTTGTTATATCAAAGTACAATCGCTACTAAATTCCCTTATTGGTAGCTATATTTAAGATGCTGAATAGTTTCACTATCATGGACGTTGACAGCCTATGCATTTATTTTTAACTGTTGCCATGATATTGTGGAAAGTTCGGCGTTGTCTGCATAGCTGTTTTTCTGTCTTTATGCATGTCAATGATCTGGCACGACTCTTTAATAAACGGCATGGATGTTACCTTTTAGAAATAATTTATACTTGGAAGCATTTCCAGATGTTGCACCTGCGTGACTGTAAGTTAAGTATGTGCATTGTTTCATTTGAAACATAATTTATTTTCCATTTCTGGATGTCTCTTGAAGTTGTATTGGCATTTTAGCTAAGATTAATTTTATTGAAGAACATGATTTAGCAGACAGAATGAATCAAAAGCATGTTTTCAATCAAATTACAAAAATCATTGTATGGGTTGAAACAGTCTGGACGTATGTGGTATAATAGACTCAGTGAGTATTTGTTAAAAGAAGGATACAAAAATGATGATGTATGCCCCTGTGTTTTCATAAAGAAAACTGAAAATGGATTTGCAATCATAGCAGTTTATGTTGATGACTTGAATTTGATTGGAACTCCCGAAGAGCTTAATAAAACTGCTAAATACTTGAAAAATGAATTTGAGATGAAAGATTTAGGAAAGACAAAATTTTGTCTAGGTTTGCAAATTGAACATGTCCCTGAAGGTCTATTTGTTCATCAATCTACATACACAGAAAAAGTGTTAAAACGCTTTTACATGGATAAAGCGCATCCATTACCATCACCAATGGTCGTTAGAACACTTGATGTAAATAAAGATCCATTTCGACCTATTCAAGATGAGGAAAAGATTCTTGGTCCTGAAGTACCATACCTTAGTGCAATCGGAGCATTGACTTATCTAGCTAATTGCACTAGACCAGATATAGCTTTTACGTAAATCTTCTAGCAAGATATAGCTCGCACCTACTTTAAGACATTGGAATGGTGTTAAGCACATCCCACGTTACCTAAAGGGTACCATTGACCTTGGATTACATTATTCAAAAGTTACGAGTATTCTCTAGTAGGGTATGCAGATCTGAGTTATTTATCCGATCCACATAAAGCTAAATCACAAACCGGTTATGTTTTCACATATGGAGGAAGCGCTATATCTTGGAAGTCCGTGAAGCAAACTTTGATCGCAACATCCTCAAATCATTCGAAATCATTGCAATCCATGAAGCAAGTCGAGAATGTGTATGGTTAAGAAACATGATAAGTTATATCCAGGATCGTGTGGATTGGCTTCACTAAAGGACAATCCAATGTGTTATATGAAGACAATGTGCTTGCATCACGCAACTAAAGGAGGATATATCAAAAGTGACGGACAAAGCATATCTCTCCAAAGTTTTCTACACATGATCTTCAAAAGAGTGGCGACATCAACATTCAACAGATTCGCTCAAGTGACAATCTGGCGGACTTATTCACAAAGGCGTTGCCAACATCAACATTCGTAAAGTGGTACACAAGATAGGCATGCGACTCAAAGATCCGCAATGATAAAAATCTGAGGGGGCGGTGTACTCTTTTCCTTCGACCAAATTTTTTCCCATCGGGTTTTATTTGGCAAGGTTTTAATGAAAAGACATTTTCTTTCTTTTTATGTTTGGTCATTCGGGAAGTGTTGTAAATATAGAATTTATATCAATCCCATATATTTAGGATGACCAAAACCCTAACCCTAATTTACCTCTCTACTTTGTTGTTCTCTCTACATTCTCTCTATTTTATAACACGTTATCAGCACGATTGTTCTGCTCTTGATTGTTGTGGTGATATACTCTAGGAAATAATCGAATATCTTCAAGCAAGGTAATACTCTCACCATTGTTATTTGAATTCGCATGATTCAATTCTGCAATCAACCTTAAGACATTATCGAATCTTCTATTATCTCGCAAGATGGGTTTTAAACATACATGGAAAACTTTTTAGTTGAAATCTTCAAATTCATATTTCAACCCACTTATTCGTTTGTTATGTATATGCTAACACTGTTTTGTCAACACTAGTACTATTTCAAAATAATTTTATGTGACTTGTGATTCAAACAAATTTGATTTCTTATGAGCCAAACCCGATTTTATTGTTGGCCAAATCCGAAATCTTCTATTATCATGATTTACATGATTAACGCATCGCATGATTATATGTTTATATTCGTTCAATTTGTATTCGTTCAATTTGCTTTTGTCAATGTTTATATTCGTTCAATTTGCTTTTGTCAATTATATTGAAATCTTATGAGCTAATTGTTTAAGAGTTCTATCTCGTTAGATCTGTAAAATAACTATGTTATTCTTGATATAAAATTATTTTTAATGATTCATGTATTTTTATTTATTTATTCCTTCTCGTTATTGAATTGTTTTATTCAATATCATTATGTTGAATTAAATTGTTGCTCCCGAAGTAGCACAATTAATATTCTTGAAGAATATTACATGCTCTTGTAGAGCATTATTTGGGTGATATATGTTTATCCCAGAAGGAAAAACATAATATTATGTCTTATTGACATTAATATATAATTTTATTTTATTTTTTCCTTGTGCAGAATTGCACAAATGGCAAATATCACCAAACTTGAATTCGTTGCACTTGACATATCTGGCAAGAACTACATGTCATGGACTCTTGATGCAGATGTCCATTTAATCTCAAGGGGTTTGGGGGAGACGATAAAAGAAGGAAACAAAGAATCCCAGCAGGATTGCGCTAAGGCACTAATTTTCCTTCGTCATCATCTTCATGATGATTTGAAAATTGAGTATCTCACCGTCAAAGATCCAAGTGAATTGTGGAAAAACCTACAAGATAGGTTTGATCATCAAAGGACTGTTATCCTTCCTAAAGCTCGATTCGGTGGATACATCTTAGATTGCAAGATTTTAAATCAGTGAGTACATATAATTCAATTATTTAGAATTAGCTCTAAATTGAAACTTTGTGGAGAAATAATCATCGATGCGAGACATGTTGAGAAAACATTCTCAACATTTCATGCCTCGAATGTGCTCCTACAAAGAACAATATAGGGGAGCGGTTTCAAAAGTACTACGAACTAATATCTTGCTTATTGGTTCTGTGAACAAAATAATGAGTTGCTCATGAAAAACCACGAGCTACAGCCCATAGGTTCCACTGCATTACCTGAAGCTAATGCAACAATCAAACATGAGAGAAGTACTCATGAGAACCACCGTGGACGTGGGCGTGGATTTGTACGTGGACGTGGACGTGGGCGTGGGCATGGACGTGAGCATGGACGTGGTAATCCATACCACGCAATATCTAGCAACAAAGGTATAAGACATACAAAGACCACAATCCATATACAAGGAAGTCAAATGCCATAAATGTGGCATGAAGGGCACCGTCACGCACTGTCGTACGGCAAAACACCTTGTGGATCTATATCAAAATTCAATCAAGGGAAAAATGAAGAGCGAGACTAATGTCCTTGACTATGACGGTCCAATTAATACTACTCACTTAGATGTCTCCGATTTCTTTGTTGACCCAAAAGGAAACATTGATGACTTGATTGGTGGTGGTGTCGTAGAAGACAAGAATATGGATTTTGTGTAATCAGTTTTATCGTATTTCTTTGTTAGGAAGTTTATTCATTTTACTTATAAAACTTTGTTTCGTTTTAGTTGTTGCATTTACTTACAAAACATTGTTTAATTTAAGTTGTTGCTTTCAAGATGTTATATTTTGAAACAATTGTTATTTTCTTCAAATTGATTATCTTTTATTTATCTTGTTCAAAAAAAAAAAAAAACTCAGAAATTCAAATGGATTCTTTGGATATCTGTTTAGTTGATAGTGCCACCACACACACCATTCTCCAAAATAAAAAATATTTTCTTAAGCTGACATTAGCTGAAGACAATGTTAATACTATATCAGGTGCATCGAACATTATTGAAGGCTCCGGAAGAGCTTGTATCATTTTACCAAATGATACTAAATTAAATATTAAAGATGCCCTTTATTCTAGTAAGTCTAGAAGAAACTTACTAAGTTTTAAGGATATCCGCTGCAATGGATACCACATTGAGACAATATCAGAAGGTGATAATGAATATCTTTACTTAAATTCTTTTATACTTGGCCGAAGCAAACAAAGAAAAATTATCAACACTACCATCGGAATGTATTACACATTCATAAAAGCAATTGAGATAAATCATGTCATGAACCAAGTTCAATGACACAAAGAGCTTTATACTTTGGCATGATAGATTTGGACATCCGGAGCAACTATGATGCGCCGAATAATCAATAACTCATATGGGCACAATATAAAGAACCAGAAGATTCTTATAACTAATGAATTCTCATGTGATTCTTGTGCGCAAGGCAAGTTAGTCATTAGACCTTCCTACACAAAGGTCAATTTTGAATCTCCATCTTTCTTGGAAAGAATTCAAGGAGATATTTGTGGACCCATACATCCACCATGTGGACCATTTCGATATTTTATGGTATTGATTGATGCTTCTTCTAGATGGTCTCATGTATGCTTGCTTTCTACTAGAAATGCAGCGTTTGCTAGACTACTTGCTCAAATAATAAAATTAAGAGCTCAATTCCATGACAATCCAATCAAGAGGATTCGTTTTGATAATGCTAGTGAATTTACGTCTAAAGCATTTAATAATTATTGTATGGCTATTGGGATTGAGATTGAACACTCTGTTCCTCATGTCCATACTCAAAATGGTTTAGCAGAGTCGTTTATTAAACGTCTTCAACTTATTGCTAGACCACTACTTATGAAGTCAAGACTTCCGACTTCTGCTTGGGGTCATGCCATATTACATGCTGCAACATTAGTTCGTATTCGGCCGATAGCCAACCACCAATACTCTCCTATGCAAATAGCTCTTGGTCAAGAACCTAATGTTTCTCATCTACGAATATTTGGTTGTCTTTGTTCAAGTACCAATTGCACCCCACAACGCATAAAATGGGTCCCCAACGAAGACTTGGGATATATGTTGGATTTGATTCGCTTCAATTATAAGATATCTTGAACCTTTAACGGGTGATTTATTTATCGCACGCTTTTGCATTGTCATTTGATGAAATGACATTCCCAACACTAGTGGGACAAACCTACATCTTGAAAAGCATAAGGAAATTTCATGGAATGAAAGAACTTTATCACATTTTGATTCCCGAAGTAATCAATGTGAACAAGAAGTCGAAAAGATAATTCATTTGCAAAACGTTGCAAACCAACTTCCTGATGTTTTTGTAGATACAAGAAAAGTGACATTATCTCACATCCCTGCTGCAAATGTTCCAGCCAGAATTAATGTCCCTGAAGGACAAATAACAATGACAGCAAATGAATCAAAAGTTCGTCAAAAACGTGGTCGACCAGTTGGTTCCAAAGATTCTATGCCTAGAAAAAGAAAGACGCAAGATAAGGACCAAACAATGACGGAAATGATTAATCAATCAAATGAAAGTAATGTAGTTCCTGAAGAACTACAAGTGTCCGAAAATCATGAGATCTCAATTAATTATTTATCTTCTAATAGAATATTGGAGAGAAATAATATCGTCATGGATGATATATTTGCATTTAATATGGCTCTTGAAGTAGTAAATGAGGATCCTGAACCACGATCGGTTAAAGGCGTCAAAATAGAGATGATTGGCCAAAGTGGAAAGATGCCATACAAATGTAATTAAATGCATTAGGAATTGGAAAACTTTTGGACTGTAGTCCTAACACCAAATAGTGTTATCCTCAGAGGATCTGGATGGGTCTTTGTTCGAAAGAGAAATGAGAAAAATGAAATTACGAGATATAGAGCAAGACTCGTAGCAAAGGTTGCTCTCAAAGACCGGAATTGATTATGAAGAAACATACTCAAAGAATGGACGCAATTACTTTTAGATATTTGATTAGTCGACTGTGTCACAAATGCTTGATATGCGCCTTATGGATGTAGTAACTGCATATCTATATGGTTCACTAGATAGTGACATATATATGAAAATCCCCGAAGGATTTAAAATGCCCAAGCATGTAAATCAAAGTTAAAACGTTTTGGGCTTATGAATTGATTGTTTCATGCGCCTAATGCTAACTATATTATCTAGGTTAGGCTGAGAAACAAAATCAAAGCCCAAAAACGTTTTCTCTGATGAATTGATTGTTTCATGCGCCTAATGCTAACTATATTATCTAGGTTAGGCTGAGAAACAACTTCTCTGTTCTTGACTTTTGGATTGTGTATTTTGTATTTAATATTAATGATATTGGTGACAGGTGCTGGAATTTGGGCTGTTTATCCTGTCATCTTCTCCATTAGTTACTTCTGTGGTGTTTTTCACTTGGCCATTATAGCGATATTGTCTATATGTACTTTATCTTCATTTTGCCTTTCGGCGTTTCAACATGCTGGTGTTCCACCTAGGATAATCTGGGGTAGCTTTCCAGCAGTGGGGCAAGGTGGACTTGAAAACTATACCTTCTGCCATTATTGCTCAAAGCCAAAATCACCTATAGCGCACCATTGCCGTTCGTGTGGGATGTGTGTATTGGACATGGATCATCATTGCCCTTTCGTAAGTCCTGGAAAAATTTCACTTCTGGTAAAAAGTTTTATGCCTGAATGCATTCTTGCCTGGATTAGTATCGTTTAGGTCTAATCTTTTTTCCCCCCTATTTATCAAAAAGTGATTTAAATTCAACAATTTCCTTGACTTAATGCAGATAGGGAACTGTGTTGGTGCTGCAAATCATCGGTGTTTTATTCTCTTTCTTTTATCAACAGTCGTGAGTACACTTTATGTTGCTATTATGACTTCCTACTCCGCAATTCAGATCTGGCCACCTCTGGAGCATAAATCTCTGATCCAATTGAGTGGGTTTCCGAACCCTGAGTTAATTTTTGGAGTTTTGAAAGGCAATATTCTGACGTTCTTGAGATCAGCAGTGTTTCTATCTGTGAGAGGGGTTGTTCTTGTTTATCTATTTCTTTCTAGTTTCTCGGTGAGCATTGGTTTGAGCGTGCTCTTGTGGCAGCAGCTTAGTTACATATATGTTGGAAAGACTTACTTGAGTCACCTAAGAGCGGTCGACAGTGAAGAAGTGATGGAAAGAGATTGCCAGAATCTTATAAGATTTTTTGGTTTTCCATCTAAAGCAGCAGCATATTTGCCAAATTATTGGAAATCAAAAAAAGCTCACAACAAGTGAAGATGAGAGGTAGGCTATTTTCCTTTACATAAATTTTCGTGAATTTTCGACTCAGTTGCCTTTACTCAACCAAGATGAGTTGTAGGCCTAAATCTGCTGCTTATTTAGTTGCTGGTATATTTGTGTAGGTTGGAGGAAAATTGAATCAGTTTCTGATAGCTCTATATCTTATTCTGCTCTGCTCACCCAAGGTTATTAGATCTATAAATGTAAAACTCACGAGCTCAAGAATTGCATCTGAGTTTGGACGACGAGGATAAACTAATCTATTGTCCTCTCTCTTGTTACTTCAAATGCTTGCTTCATCATCCCTTGCAAATGGTCAAAGGCTCTAAAGGTTACAAAGTAGTGTGTTCAATGGATCTAATGCTGAGATGCCTGCAGACTACTTCATTGGCATAGGAAGGGTTCTTCTCTCTCTGATCAGATAGGATGCAAAGAGCTCACTGCAAATCAGTGTATGAGATTATCTGTATTAAACGTAATAAGAAGGAGGTAGGTAGAGATAGAGATATTTGAGAATTTGATGTGATTTCATTATTATGTGCATGCAGACTTACAGAAGGTATATATAGAAAGAGAAAGCAGTTACCAAACACGTCAGCTAACTGCTTTGAGCTAACACACTAACTGCAACGTAACAGAACCTTAACAAACTTACAACAGAACTATAACAGCTGTTACAAACGCTTAAATATACTTCAATAATCTGTAAATGGCGCCTGAGTTGAGCAAACTTTTGTTTCAGTTTTTCCCTCGTCATTAATTATATTTCTTATGTTATCTGTAATGTGGTTAAGTTGAACTTTAGACTATTCAGTATGATATTCTGCCGTCTTTAGTAGTTTGTGTATTCCACGTATGGTTGTGCAGAAGATGAAGAATGAATTAGCTATTCAGTGTTGTTTATTTTTGGTAAAGGATATTAGACGTATGATATCAAAATCGATGTGTGTATTCTTGTCATAAATAGATAAGGTTGCTTTCTAATAGCGTGAACGACTTTGATTTTTATGTATTTTTTAAATTTGGTGATCTTGTTTGTATTGGTGTAGTTCATGAGAAAAGAAAAAAAAAAGAAAAAAAGAAAAGAAAATGCTAATGTGGATTGCATGCCAACGGCTCTCATTGGAAGAGATTGCAAATGATGTTTAATACTCTATTTGTCCCTAAAATTTATTTCTAATTTTTCTTTTTTGGACATCTTCCAAATTTCTTCATTTCCATTTATGAAAATCACTCAAAATAATTTTTATTTATTATTCTCAATAATATTTTTTATTTACATGTTTTTACCACTTTTGGTGGATTACTATTCTTATTTATTATTTTCAATATCATCATTTATTTATACGTTTTACTATTAATGGTCTATAATTAATTAATTTAATATTATGTTAATGTGAGATTTTTATTTCATTAATAAAATAGTTAATAATTTTTATTAAAATCTCCATCTAAGATTCCCAAGAATATATTTTGGAGGTGAGAGGAGTATATTATTTCAATTGAGTATTGATCGATCTTAATTTCGTAAGGGAAATAAATGCGCAAGAACACCAAGGATTTACGTGGTTCGATCTATGAATAAGATCTACGTCCACGGAGAGAGAGAGTATTCGTGTATTGAATGTGTAAAGCGATTACAAAGAGTGTGAATGATCTATTTCGTCTAATCTAGCCTCTATTTATACACAATTATTTAGACCCAGATCTTAAATCCGAGGTCTTCTAAATAGGATTCGAGATCTAGGATAGGATCTTAATCCTATCCCTTCTCGAACTAGGATTCATTTAGATATGGCCGAGCTTCTGCGTTCCCATTGGTTTTAGGGGTCTTCTTGGTCGAACTTGTCCAGCCGAGCTTGACGTCGACTTTACTGTATTGGGCCCGATGCTTGGGCACGATAGTTGGGCCATATCCTATCACAACCCCAAAAAAAAAGACTGAGCGAGGTCGTATTGGTTTTGGGTTGTTTATCGAGGAGGCGCGAGCGATCTGACTTGGTATGTGTCAATGTTTCCGAAGTCATATGCTACGTTTGCAGAGGCATCTGCCGAGGTTGTGCGCGCTGTTACTAGCTCTTGCCGAGGCGTTAAGCCGAGGTTTCGCTCGCTTCACTGGCGGGCGTTAAGCGAGGTCTCTGGCCGACTTCACCGGCGGGCGTTAAGCCATGGTCTTCGGTGGTTTCTTCCGACGACGGCGCTAAGCGAGGTCTCCTGGCTTCACCTGGCGAGGCATTAAGCCGAGGTCTCCTGGCTGACTTCACCTGACGAGGCGTTAAGCCGAGGTCTTCCGGTGGTTGTGCGCGCTGTTACTAGCTCTTGCCGAGGCGTTAAGCCGAGGTCCCGCGATCGACTTTACCCACAGGCGTTTAACCTAGGTGCGCACCGCTTCACCGACGAGGCGTTAAGCGAGGCCGAACACGGATTTTGCCGTCGTTGAGTACGGGACACGGGATACGCATTTAATGCGGCAATGATTGGATTCCGATAAAGCGTATAATGGGGAATATCTTCCTTGATACGCCATTTCTCATATCACTTTTGCTATTTCAAAATTTCAGACTTTCAAACTTCTGGAAAAAAGTATAACCGCCGCCCTTGTTGTCCGGAGATCATCACCATCATCCTCGAAAAACCAAAAGTAAGTTATGGCTTCTTCTTCTAAATCTTCCGAGCTTCGTGTTAGTATGCGTCGCCGTCGGATTCGCCGGCGGTTTTTGCGTCTTTCACTTTCGGGATTTTGGTTTCTTCCATCTTAACAACCTCCGATATAAAGGAGATTGTCTCCCAATACCATATTTCTGATATAATTTATGTTGCCCCCCGTCCGGAGCATAGGGCTTGTGCCCCTCCGGAAGGGTTTATCCATCGTATGAAGACGACCTCGGGCTGGTCTTCGTATTCTATCCTCGTATATGTCGAACTTCAACGGATGTTCGGCATATCACTGCCCAACTTATGCCAAATTCTTTCCGGCATTTGGTGGGCCTAGGTGTCTATGCCTATCGGCATAATTTTCCTTTCACTTTGGGGCTTGTTCTCCGCTTTTTGCAATCGAAGGGTGGTTCGTGGTATTATTTATCACCCCGTAAATTCAAAGCGAAGATAAAGTCGAAGATCTCGAATCGCGAAAAGTTTTTTTTTGTCGGTTCGATGGATCTTGAGTTTACATGGCGATCGGAGAAGATCGCCGATGTGGTGGTTGATGAGATTGACGGTGGCACGGAGGAGGCATTGGATGAGTAGATCTCATGGATGAGGCCTTTACCGAGGCCGAGCTTGCGGTATGGGGCTTAGCCCTTATGATCCCGCCATCGAGGTGGAGTCGGTGAAGGGTGAGGCCCTCCTTCTTCTCATCCTTTGTTGCATGATTATTTGTGTGTACATGCTTGACTTGTATTTTTTGCGGTGAACTTGATCGGGATAAGAGGAAGAAGAGGAAGGAGTCGAGCGCCGTTGTCGAGCTCGAGCTCCTCCTCTTTTGAAGGAGGTCGAGCTCGCCTCGATTTTGAAGGATGTCGAGGCTATCCTCAAGTGAGCGGAGAGGCTTGAAGTCTCTGAGCCGCAGCCTCTTAGGCGCTTTAAGAGGTTAAAGCGTGCTATCCCGAGGTCATGGTTGTCGCCGACCCGAATGCGTCGTTGTTGGCTCTCAGCAAGCTCCCCCTACCTTTCCCGAGGTAGTGCACTTATCCTTCTTCCTTGTGAAGTAATATAAATAATGTATTCTTCTGACCTGATGGGATTCTGTATAGGGGGTTGAGGTCGTGTCGGCCGAGGTGGCCAAGATGTCCGGGATGGCCCAGATGTCCGGTTTCATAACGGACTTCTTGAAAGGGGCCGTTAGCCAGTTTGACGGGGTGGCCCAGTATGCTCAGGGAATGGAGGAGGAGAAGACTCTCCTCGTCCAAGAGATTAGCGAGGCCGAGGCAAAGATCCGGACCTCGTCAAGCGATACGGCGGCCGCCGAGGCGGCGAAGGCGGCGGTCGAGGCGGCGGGCCGAGGCGATGGAGGCGGCAAGGGCTAGGGCGGCGGAAGCGCGCGGAGGCAAGTCGCCTTAATGAAGGCAGAGTTGGAGGAGGCTCGGCGTCGGGAGGCCGAGGTGGCGAGCTCGCAGGGGGAGATGCTTCGGGCGTTTGCGGAGAGGCTATTCCTGTCTGGGGGCTTCTCCGGGATGGTTGGTGATGCGGCCGAGGTCCTCAATAAGCGCGCCGTCTCAGATACAATCGAAGAAGTCGCCGAGGACTACCCAGAATTGGATAAATCCAAGTATGGGTATGAGGAGATAGAGGATGATGTCCTGAGGCGGGCCTATTTCGATGTCCTTGTCCGTGGCCTGAAGGAGCTTCCCGTGCTGCGGACCCTGACTTCATCCTCGGTTCGCCGACCGCATGAGTCTGCTCGCCTTTGCCTGTGGACCGAGATCCCCTGACCGACGCTCTAATGGCTGATCTTGCAAAGGGGTCGGGGGAGGCAGCAGCTGGAGGTGACGAGACTCGGCGGTTCTGAGGAGGCGGGCGAACCAGCGGTTAGGGCGGAAGAGGCCGAGGCTTTCTGTGCTCGAGGCGGTGAGGTGGACAGAGCTCAAGCTTCCGGAGAGGTCGGTTGATCCCCTTTTTTTTTTTTTTTGAATGTAAATGTACATTGGTTTCCGCCTAAGGCGTATTAATAAAATCACAAGTTTATGAGAAAACTTATCTTTTATTCGCTTGTTGTCGCTGAAATGCTTGATGCTTCTCCTGGTTGAACCGAATCGAAGACTTGTCGCGCACCGAATTGAAAGAGGTCGAACTCCTCCATATAAAGGGACAATGGGCCATGTGCGGTAGTCTGTTATTAAGCATAGAGCTACCCAGGAGAGCTGTGACGAGCTCCAGGCTCGTCTTTTGCATTTTGAGGAGTCGTTCGAGGTCGCGAGGAGAAGGCTAAATTAATAGGCGAGGAGCATGCCGAGTACGAGGAGGCCATCCATCGAAATGGTGGGATGACTATCTCGGAAGTTGAAGGCAAGGTTGTTCAGGCAGCGCCCGCCAGCGAGGTACCGGCGTGAATATGGTCGGACCTCCTGGCAATTCACGGAGCAGTACGCTGAATTAAAAAGGCTCGGAGGTATATACAAGACCGTCATTGCTCGACAACCATAGCTCGATGAACTGCTTCGACGGGATGCAGAGGCCTCTTCTTCTGCCGGAGCTTCTCGGTCTACAATAAATGATCCGAATTTTGACGATCCGGCGTGGATAGCTCAAGAGAGGCGTGTTATGGCCCTTGAACGACGTGGATCCTCGAGGGGCGAGCCTGCATCATCGAGTGGCCGAGGTCGAGTAGTGAGCCCATAGTGTAGATCGAGGACGAGGTAGAGGTAGGATTAGTATAGATGAGTGTTGAATCGCGATTTTCTAGGGATTGGCTCGGTTTTCCCGGTCTCCTCCGCGCCGTAATATGTAATCTGCATAACTTATTTTGAAATAAGAAAGATTTATTTGCTTCAGTATTGACTTTATATTGAACAAAGTAATATATGAAGTCTTCGAATAAACGAAGGAATCCGCTCTCTTAGAAGGGTAGCTCGTCCTTGTAGAGAGTTCCGTCTTCAGAATTAATGATTTTTTGCCGAGGTCGTCGGGAGGGGTGGTCCCTTTATTTCGTCTACATAGAGAGAACCGTCTTCGAAATAAACGAAGGTAATCTGATCTCGTACGTAGGAATGGTTCTGTTTTTTTGCCGAGGTTATCGGGAGGGGTGGTCCCCTTATTTCGTCTACATAGAGAGTACCGTCTTCGAAATAAACGAAGGTAATCTGATCTCGTACGTAGGAATGGTTCCTGTTTTTTGCCGAGGTTATCGGGAGGGGTGGTCCCCTTATTTCTTCTACATAGAGAGAACCGTCTTCGAAATAAACGAAGGTAATCTGATCTCGTATGTAGGAATGGTTCCTGTTTTTTGCCGAGGTCATCGGGAGGGGTGGTCCTCTTACTTCGTCTACATAGAGCGAACCGTCTTCGAAATAAACGAAGGTAATCTGATCTCGTATGTAGGAATGGTTCCTATTTTTTGCCGAGGTCATTGGGAGGGGTGGTCCCCTTACGCGCGTTTAAATTCATCCTCGTATGAAACGAAGGTAATCTAACCTCCGTCGAGGGAATTTATCCTCCGTAGAGGGTATAGAATAATATTGAAGATTAATTATGCATTAGTGACAAATAAAACATGCACAAAAAATAGAATTTTATTGATAAAAGACGACGTAACAAAGTAAGACTCAGACTCGATTAAACAGGACTCTGAAAACACGACCGAACAAGACTCGACCTTTGACACTTATGCATAATATCTCTTCAGATGAATGATGTGTCATGCGTTGGGTAATTGCTCACCGGACAATTGGGCGAGCTTATAGGCCCCTTTGCCGAGGACTTCGTCGACCCGGTAAGGTCCTTCCCATGTGGCTTCCAGCTTGCCGAGCTGCACGGCTTTGCTGACTTCATTATTTCGGAGTACGAGGTCGCCCACTTGGAATTGTCGGGTTTTAACACGCTGGTTGTAATACCGAGCTACTTGTTGCTTGTACCGAGCTTCCTTGATGTAGGCGAGGTCTCTTTTTTCTTCGAGTAGATCCAGATCAGCTCGTAGATTTTCCTCATTTGCTTCGGCAGAGAAGTCAATGGTACGAGGACTCGGTGACTCAATTTCTTCCGGATCACCGCCAGCCCATACACCAAACCGTAGGCGCTTTCTCCGCTCGAGGTCCTAGGTGTTGTTCGGTATGATCATAAGATCGTGGTAAATTTTCCACCTAAAGGCCCTTAGCTCGGTCGAGACGCAGTCTTGATCCCTTCACGATGGTCTGCTGGTGACTTCGGTCCGACCATTTGCTTGAGGATGGGCCACCGAGGTGAATTTTGTTGATCCAAGCTCTTGACACCACTCTCTCGAATGTCTTATCGCTGAATTGTGTTCCGTTGTCCGAAAGGAGGATATGAGGGATGCCGTCGACACACTATGTTTTTCGCACGAAGTTGAGGCGTTCTTGCTTGTGATTTTGCCAAAGGCTCGCTTCCACCCACGTGAAGTAGTCAATCGCAACAATTAGGAATTGGAGCTGTCCCGGTGCTTTACAAAAGGGCCCACGATGTCGATCCCCATTGCATAAACGGCCAAGGGCTCAGATTGGGGTGAGGTCGGTCCGCGGTAGCCTCGCACGCTCCCCGTGGAGTCGACACTTGGACACTTTTTCACAAGGTCAATTGAGTCCCGGAACATCATCGCCAATAGTATCCCCATCTCACGACTTTTTTCGACAAGGCTCGGGTCCGATGTGACTTCCGCATGATCCTTCGTGCACTTCGCAACGTAATCACTCGATTCGGACCCAAGCACCCAAGAGAGGCGGAGATATGACTTTCAGATAGGACCCCCGCTCAATTGTATATCGATAGATTTGTTCAGATCCTCCTAGCTTCCAGCTTGTCTTGGGCGATTCGCCATTCTCCGTACTCTCGAATGTGAGTCATCCAATCGGGTTCTTCATCCGAGACTACGTTGACCTCGGCTCCGTCATCGGCATCGCCTATGCTTCGCTGGACTTTTCTTGGAGGGCTCGTTGACGACGAGGCCAATTTACTTAAGATGTCACCGGTCGTTTTGCTCCTTGGGATGCGAACTATCTCGAAAGTATGAGAAAATCCGTGCGTGCTTTTTGCTTTTTCAATGTATTTCTTCATCCTGTTGCTTTTGCTTCAGATTTCAACATTTGGCTTACTACGACCGAGAATCGCCGTGAACTTGCACGGCTCGTATTTGGAGATTTTGAGCTAGGCGAAGTCCTGCGATCAAGGCTTCATACTCTACTTCGTTGTTCGTATTTTTGAATGTGAACCGAAGTGAGTAGGTGATCTCTTGGCCGTCCGGGCTTAGGAGTAAGATTCCTGCTCCGCTACCCGTTTTCCCCGAAGCCCCGTCAACGTAGAGTTGCCAGCACTCCTTTGGTATTTCATCCATTGGTTCGGCCGCATCGCCCGACACGGACTCGGTGGGCTTCGGTTTCTCGACGAAGTTAGCCTCGCCAGAAACCGCTGAGGCTTGACCTTTGATGGCTGGCGGGGCGAAGGATATATCGTGCTCGCCAGATTCGATTGCCCATTTCGCGATTCTCCACGAGGCTTGGGCTTCGTCAATACTTGCCAAGTAGGTAGTCGGTGAGGACTTGTATGGGATGTGCGTGGAAGTATGGACGAGTCTCGCCATGGCGTTACAATGCTAAGGCAAGCTTCTCCAAGGGTCGATACCTCGCTTCGGGCCTTTTAGTGCTCGGTGATGAAATACACCGAGTCGACGCCTTCCTCCTCGCACAAGATCGCACTTATGGCTTCGTCCGAGACGGCGAGGTAGAGAAAAGGACCTCTCCTCTTCGGGACGGATAGAGTGGGAGTTTGGCGAGGTAGCTCTTAAGATCTTCAAAGGCGGACTTGTGTACATCATCCCATGAGAATTTGGGGCCTTTTGAGTATCTTGAAGAAGGGTAGTCGCTTATCCGCGGCTTTTGAAAGAAAGCGGCTCGGTCTTGGCTATGCACTGTCGACTCACCAGTGTACGTCATGGATGGTCTTTGGCGTGTTCATTTCAAAATGGTTGGACCTTGGACGGGTTGGCTTTTAGCCCTTCTTCAGAAACCCAAAGACCCTAAGAACTTTCCGCACCGGACCGCAAATGTGCACTGGGGTTCGGGCCAGTTGATTTTTCGGAGAAGGCCGAGGACGATCCGAGGTCGGCAACACATGCGGCTTCCTCCTCGCTTTGATGACGATGTCGCCTATGTATATCTCCACATTATGACCTATGTAGGGCTTAAATATTTTGTCCACCATCCTTTGATAGGTGGCCTCGCATTCTTGAGGCCGAATGACATCTTTTATACGCAAAGACTCAAGTCGGTAATGAAGGTTGTCTTGGCCGCATCCTCGTCGTCCATCGTGACTTGGTGATACCTTTGTATAAGTCCAAAATCAAGACTTCAGATCCGACCAGTAGCGTCGACCTTCTTGTCAATGCCGGAAGGGATAGCAATCCTTTGGGCAATGTTTGTTGAGGTCGGTTTAGTCAATACACATTCGCCATCCCTCCTCCTTTCTTCACCATTCTTGGGTTGGCTATCCAGTCGGATATTTGACCTCAACAAGATATCGAGCTTTTAACGGTGGTTCACCTCGTCGTGAATGACTTGGTTCCGTTCGGTGCGAAAATTCTTTGCTTCGTCGAGGCGGTTTTATGTTCGGGTCGATGTTGAGCGGTGAGTGATGATACTTGGTGAGACTCGTCATGTCGGGGAGACCAAGCAAACACATCTCGAATTCCGTGAGGAGTTGGATGATCCGATTCTTTATTTCAGTGCCTTGGTGAGACCAACTTTGACGACCTTTAAGGGCTCATCTTCGCATACATGCGACCTCTTTCGCCTGGTTGTCGGGAGTGTACTTTTGACTCCAACTCCTCGGGTTCCTTTAGTTGCTATGCCTGTGGGTGCCGGACCGAGGTCCTGCGCACTCGTAAGGCAACCCGCATACATTCCTCGCTTGCTTTTGATCACCTCGGATCACGGCTGTTCCGTGGTGGGTATCTTCATTGTCGTGGTACGTTGAGCATACAGCTTTACATTCTCACCAATCTCGCCTAGTATGATGTTATATGGCGAGTGGGCCTTCACTACGAAGAATTGCACCACCTTGGTGGAGCTCGTTGGTGACTTCCCACCGTGATGTAGCTCTATTATCCCTTCCAGAGCGTCTCTTCTTGGACGAAGCTTGGAGTGGTAGCGGCGCTTGTGCGAGGCGCTTCTTCATCCCTAGCTTGTCAAAACATTCCTTGAAAAGGATGCTTACCGACGCCGCTATCAATGTACACGTGTTTCACCAACTTATTCGCGACCATCGCATGGATCACCGGCGCATCGGTGGGGTACTATTATGGTACGGGTCGTCCTCGGAGAAGGTGATCGCCTCGTCCTTCTCGAACCTCTTGTTGTTAGGCTCATTGGTTCTAGGACTTCGGCTTCGCCTTCAGGAAGACTTCGTGACTCACGAGGGAGTCCGTAATAGTGGAGATCACCCGTCATATTGGGACTCGTCGTCTCCTTCCTCATCGATGTCGTGCCTTTTTTTTTTTGGGCGCAATTCCCTCTTCCTTTGCTTTCTCTTCTCTCTCTCGGTCGGCTTGGCGACCACGTGTTTGGTACTTCTTCGTGGGTCCATCCCGAACCAACATCTCTATCTCCCATGAGTTCTTTGCATTCTTCGATGTCGTGCCCATAGTCTTCATGGAATGAGCAATACTTATCCTCGGTTCGCGCCTCTTTCCTCTGTCATCGGTCGAGGCATCTCGAGCAGTTCATATGGAGTGCGTGAATTTCGCCTGGCTTCGTCTAGGGGTGTATTGAGGTCGTTAGGCGCCACGCGGATCGAGCTCGGACCTTATAGGCGATGTAATCTTTCCAAGGCGCTCACGCCTTGGTTCCGATCTTCCTTCCTTCATCTCTTTTCCTTTTCCGGGGCCTGCCTGCATGCGCTTCGCGCTTTCTCTTGTCGGCCTCGTCCGCTTTGGCGAACCGGTTGGCTAGGCGCATGACCTGTCGCGAAGACGGGTTCGTGCCTTGACGATCTCTCGGTATAAGGCCCCGGCAAGATGCCGTTTTGGAAGGCCGAGATGACTAACAGTCGCTCACGTCTTCGACCTTCAAACACTCTTTGTTAAACCTCGTCATGAAATCACCGATGGACTCGTTACGGCTTTGCCTTATGGTGAGGAGGTGTGCCGACGACGTTGACTCCGCTCGGAAGAACCTTCGATGGAAGGCGCCATCGAGTCGCGATAGAGCCGATGCTTCCGAGGCGCATCGTCGAACCACCGCGGGCGTTGTCGACGAGTAACTCCGGAAGAGTTTGCACATACGAACCGAAGTGAGACGTTGGTTGATCATGTTATATTGAAGCGAGAGAAAGTTCGTGGATCCTCGATCCGTCATAGGGGCGATGCTCGGTACCGTATTTATCCGGAGCGAAGTGTTGAGTATCCTGTTTGAGAACGGGTGACTATTTTCCGCACTCCATCGAAGCCATCCTCCGGAGATTGGGACGAGTACGACGATCGAACTCGTTTTGGTGACTCGGACCGACCTCAACACGGCCATGATGCCTTTTCCCACGCTGCTCGTTCCTTGGAGAGCGGGCGGAGTTCGCTGATCGGACTCGCTCGCGATCGGGCGGCTTCGTGGTGGTCACGACGTCCTCTTCCCGCCGCTCGTTCCTTGCGCGCGGTCGGTTTGGGCCCCGACCTCGTTGTGGTGCCTCGTACCTAGATGAGGCTTGGCGCTTTCTTCGTGACGAGGTCGACCCTATGCTTCACCGAGGTACCGAGAAAGCTCTCCTTATTTTTCTCGAAACCCTCGCAGCGTCGTCGAGGTTTACTTAATGAGCCGGAGGCTCCCCGGATTGTTGCTACGATTTCTTTCGCTATGGTATCCTGCCTCGCGCGGGGCGGGTGTCCGTGCTCGTCGAGACTTTGGACATATCCTACGGGGTTCTCTCCGATCGGGCTCTTCCCAGCCGAGCTCGGCGTTTCCCCCTCGCCGCCGTTGTTGTTGCCGCGACGGTCCCGATGCATGACTTCGGTGTACCGGTCATGATTATTTCCGTAAACGGTGGTTGATCGAAAACACAAAATTTCGGTTCCCACAGACGGCGCCGATGATCGATCTTAATTTCGCACGGAAATAAATGCGCAAGAACACTAGGATTTACGTGGTTCGATCTATGAATAAGATCTACGTCCACGGAGAGAGAGAGTATTCGTGTATTGAATGTGTGAAGCGATTACAAAGAGTGTGAATGATCTATTTCGTCTAATCTAGCCTCTATTTATACACAATTATTTAGATCTAGATCTTAAATCCGAGGTCTTCTAAATAGGATTCGAGATCAGGATAGGATTTTAATCCTATCCATTTTCGAACTAGGATTCATTTAGATATGGTAGAGCCTTCGCTCCCACTGGTTTTAGGGGTCTTCTTGGTCGAACTTGTCCAGCCGAGCTTGACGTCGACTTTACTGTATTGGGCACGATGCTTGGGCATGGTAGTTGGGCCATATCCTATCAAGTATGTAATAACATATTTAATAAAAAATATAATGATCATATATTAATGATTATCCTGGACGATGTATTTAACCTTTATTATTCCTAATAGACGCTCTTAAACTTGACCACCAAACCGAACAATTGCATGATTCACTTTACTTGAACTTAATTTTGTTTAATATTACGTGTTCTTTTATGTATATATAACACAGACATTAGGGCTAGCATTAATTAATGTTCACAATCATTATTACCCAAATTTGAAAGTCTTGGTCCCATTTTAATCCCATTGCCCATTCGTTCACTCGAGTCGTTAATTTAATCCTATAAACTTTTGATCGATTTGCTTGAGAGTGAAAATATGTCAATATTTTAGATTACTAGTTAATTAATACTCCTCCGTCCACTGAAAAATGTGTCACAATTATCTTATTCGACGTTCATAAAGAATGTGTCACTTTTTCTTTTGGGACATTCAATTATTATAATTCAATCTCACAACCATTCATTATTTACCAAAAAATCATCCATGACTTACACTTAATTCTTATAATTCAATCTCAATCATTCAATTTTATATGACGAGACTCTTTTTTTATTCAAATAATATCTACTAATATTTTATTAAAACTCGTACCGTCTATCAAGTGATACACTTTAGTGGACGAAGGGAGTAAAAAACTAACTCTTAGAAAAGAAAAAAGAAAAATGATAACACGTTTGTTCTCTCAAGTCAATATAGTTTGACCATTGTATTCGAGAAAAGAGAAAAAAAAAGTCATACTCTATGCATCTTTAATATATGTTCTTTGATTTTGAGAATTTTATTAAATAGAGAATTTAAAATGAATAGAGAAGAGAACTCATATTGTAAGATGTATTATGTGAATATGAAATATGAAATATAAATGATTTTTTTTATAAATAACTGAGTTGATTGTGAATAAAAACTATGTAATTTATGTGGAGCTATATCTATTAAAGAAAAGTGAATATTTTTGATAGGATTGATGGCTCTAACTTTCGGAGAATTTTGGGGGATTAAACTTCAAAAAAGTGACAAGAAAGAAGCATACATTTGCTGACAGTATGGACAGCCCAAAGCTAGTATGCATCACACCTTTACAAGATTTAGATATCACTAGAGAATTTCTTCGTTCAAGTTTGGAGTGGAGAACTGTGAGCTGGATGAGATTGAGCTCCTTTGTTCTCCCCTAAATAACGTCTGGCTAAGTTTGAGAGGACTGAATGAATCATTTTGAGATTTTGCATCAAATAAAGCAATGTATAAATGTCTAGTAGTTACATATTTTGGTGACACCAAGAGAAGTGTTTCAAAATTTATGACATCTTTAGATGTGACAAAATTTAATTACACCAATACATGCATCAATATATTTTTGTTACACATAAAAATGTAAATTTTGTTACACTTGAAAATATAGTAAAATTTGTGATATCTATCCATGTAATTAACCTTACAACATTTAAACATGTCACAATAATTTTTTTGTTACATATAGGAATATAACTAAATTTTACTATAACTCAAGAGTTTCAAATTTTACTATATATATATATATATTCAATTAGTTGTCCGATTTTGAAGTTTCAAATTGAGACCTTTTTTTAGACTTAACATTTTCAAAATAACAGAGATAATTTATTCCAATATAATAGACAATTAATTTGTTAAATATAACAGACATCAAGACCAAACAAAAAATATTGAAAGGTAAAGAAAAGAGAGAGAAAAAAAGTTCAAATATGAGAAATTAGGAACTACAAAAAATAGTTACACTTTCCCATGTCACAAAAAATAGTTACACGTTCATATGTAACAAAAATAGTTATATTTATAAATTTCACTAAATTTTTTGACATACTTTTTTTTTTTTGTAATATGCATAATAGTTACTCATCCACAAGATGTCACAAATTTATTTAGTGACATCGATATGTGTCACAATTCTTCAAAAATCATGTCACTATTGGAACATTTTGTTTTAGTGGTCTATGACCACAATTGTTAAATGTTTTATTTTCAATATATATATTTTAAAAATAAATCAAATATCAGATAATATCCAACTACCTGTCGGGTATATACCCGATATCCTAATAGTTACCCCTAGATAATTCTCTCAAACACATGCTCAATTTCTTTTTATGTCACTACTATTTTTTATCAACCTCACAATCACTCATTATTTACCAAAAAAATCATTCATATAACTCACAACCTAATATATGGTAGGATCATTTCTTCATTCAATTTTATTTACCAAAAAATCATTCATACCCCCACCAACACATGTGCAAATGCAATATGTTATTTATCACTAAATATAATATATTGTCTCTGTCCATAATGTTATTCATAAATGATATATTTATTTAAAATATCTCGGTTCTTGAAAGCTCATTGTGCACATATATTGCCAAAAGATAAATAGACCCTAGCTAGCTAGCTAGGTGAATCTCCACTCACAAAAGATTTCGGCTCGTGCTGATGTGTTTCGTTCTATTTAGTATATGTCGACATTGTGTGTATATGTATTTAATGATAAAAGCATAGTACATATACAAGACTTGTTTTAATAAAATCAACAATAAAAAAGATTGAAAGACGATGGAGAATAGAGGATTCGAGCTTCCTGATATTTTTCAAGAGAGAGAGAATACTAAAAGCCCTAGTTTTCTCTTATATGCACCAGACATTAATTTTGTAATTTGACTATAGCAACCCACTTGATAATTAACACACTTTTCTATTGAAACTATTTAGTCATAAAAAGGGTTATTATTTTTTTTATTTGAAAATAACAAGAATGGGTAAATATGAATAACCTAAGACTTGTTTTCCAAATAATATTTGCAATAAAAAGAGGGTATTAAATAATATATTTTATTTGCTTTGTTCCCAAAAAATGGAGCAATTGTTTTTGTTTGTCTGTACTAGATTTGGCATGGCTTTCAGGTACATGTGTAATAATTATTTTGAATAACTTTACCCCCCCCCCCTAACCCATGCATTAATGCTAAGCCAGATTTATTTTCAAAAAAAAAGATATAAGATACAAATCATATCATAAATTGACTAAATATTTCAAAAAATTCTAAATAGATAGTACAATAATCAAGCTAGTACAACAGACTAGACTAAATCCAAATAAATTGAAAAGACAATCCACACGTAAGTAAGAATCTAACCTTAAATCTCTCATTGAAGATAGACTTTAGGTACCTCAGTCTTATCATTAGAGCTAGACCTCATCGACCTTTAAAGCTAGATTTTAATTATTTTTTGTTCCCCTTCTAAATTTTCATTTATCTCATTGATTTTTTGATAACTTATCTCATACTCCCATCTCCTAATTTTTTTTGGGTTATTTATATTTTATATCCCCAAATTTCGATATATTTCAAAACATTTCATCCTTTAAGAAATATAAAAGATTAGCTTGTCATTTGGTTTGTTTTTTTACCAATTATATCATCAAAGCAAGCCTCTGTCGCTAGATACATGTCAAGACACGTAAGAGGCCTACGTGTTATTTTCATCCCAAATTTTAAAATTTGTAAGAAAATATTAATATCACCTTTATAAGTAGGCCTCGGTGTAGGAATGACAATGGATCGGATCCGGACCGGATCCGCTAGGTCGAGATCCGGATCCGATTTTTTTGCTTGGGTGGGATCCGATCCAGATCCATTGGGTCCAAAAAAATTAAATCCATATCCAGATCCATAAAATACGCAGGGTCTAGATCCGGATCCATATGTTTTCGTTTTTAAAATAAATTCTAAATCAACTATAATTCACAGTAACAACATAATAATCTAAATACACTATAAGGTAGGAAACAACAAACAACTTGATCGTCGGTGGTGTAAGTGGCACCACCCGCTGTGAATGCCGACTGATACATAATTGAGAGAATTTGAAATTAAATTGAGAGTATATTTGTTTTAGAATAATTTGAAAAAAAATTAAAATTTTAAATTGGAGTTAGGTATTTAATTATAATAAAACAATATATATATATATATATATAACTAATGGATCTGCATGGTGGGATATGGGTCTAAAAATCCCGGATCCGCATCCGGATCCGAATATGAGGTAGGATCCAGATCCTATCCGATCCATCGGATCAAATTTTGAGGATCCGATCACGAAAAATGGATCTAGATCCACTGATCTAGACCGGGTCTTGGATCCATTGCCATCTCTACTCCAGTGTACCGTGTTTTTGGTATGCTCTAATGATAGAATTGAAATATATATATATATATATATATATATATATATGTGTGTCGGATTTTTTCGAATAAACGCATAAACCATATATTATCGAACTAAATCCGATTTATTCTAGATACATGGTAATACTTTATATGTGATTTATAGGGTGTTTGACTAAACTTATTTTAGAGAGTTTATAAGTTTTGATAGTTTATAAGATGTTTTAAGAGTTTATAATATTTAATATTTTAAGAACTTATGAGTTTTCAAAGTATTTGGATAATTGAGTTTGTAAGCTAGTGAGAGAATTACGAGTTAGAGAGATAAAATTAAAGAGGGATAAAATTGATAGGGCATATGTTAGAAATAACAAATGATAATAATGTTATTTTTGTAAATTTATTATTTATAAGTTTATAAAAAAATAAGTTGGAATTGACGAACTTATTTTTTTCAGAGCTTATAAGCTGCTGGAACTTATTTTAACATATTATAAGTTGTTTAAAAATTTATTTTTCAAATATTTCTCAAGAGCTTATAAACTCTCAAATAAGAAAGTTGAGCCATATATGCCACGGGTGAGCAAAAACAAACTAAACTCAAAAACTCGAACCGAACCGAATCGAAATTATTGGCTTGATTCGTTTTTTTACAATAAAACGGTGCGGTTCGATTTCAAGTTTTGAAATCAAAATTTATTCGGTTCGGTTTCGGATTGAGAAAAATATTTCGATTTTCAACCCGAAGTCCCGAACCGCTTGAAATATAATACCTATTTATATTTTATATAAATTATATTACTAATATTCTTAAATTCTAAATCTAAGAAGTAATAACACTACAACTGGATATTTTTTTAATTTTAAACCTAAGAAATATTTTATAATATTTTTAAAAAAAATCGGTGTTATCTAAATCGAACCGAACCAAACCGAAATTTACAGTTCGATTTCGGTTCGGTTTGGAAGACCATTTCCGTGTTATTCGGTTTGTATTTATTAGAAAGACTGATTTTTGAAATTTTCGGATTCGATTCTTTTTGGAACCGAACCATTCGAATGCTCACCCTTACCTCTTAGTTGGTCGAACTAAATTCGGTTGAAAATGCTTGACTATTCATAACAGAAACGCCCATTGGGTTGAAAATTGATTTGGCCCATTTAATAGGAGTCATGTTCGAATATCTATGGGCCTTTTAAGAAAGTAACTTCACTCTCCATGCTCAAATAACAAATGGGTGAAAGGAAAATAACTAAAATGCACATCTTATTAATAGTATTACTATTATTTTAAAATACATTATTGTGGAATAAAATAATTTTAATATTCTTAATTGCTTATTCACTTTATGTTTTCTTGTAATTTCTAGGAAATATATCTTTTTATAAATATATATCCAAACACAAAGGGATGGCAAAGTTAATTACATCTATATTTTATGTGTCGCTAGTTTTTGTATTGCACATGATTGTTCAAACAAACACATCATTCTTTTTACATAGAAAAACTACAAGGAATAAAAAATTAATTTACAAAAATATTGACAGCACTCTCCGACCAAAATAAGGAGGCATGGCAACAAAACAAAATAGAGAAAAGAAAAAGAAAAAGAAAGTCAAGAAACGCAAAGAGGGGAGAGAGAGAGATTGGGATCAAAATAAAACTGTCTTCCCATGTCCCATGTCATTTTAACTCATCAAGATCTAGTGTTTTCTAGTGAGTGTTATCTGAATCTCAGAATAGGGTGAATTGAGACGTGAATTTGAAGAAATCAGAATCAGCTATGGCACCTCCAGCTCAATCTCATCGATCCCCTTCTCCTTCGCAGCCCTCTGGGTAATTTACTGATTCCAAAATACCTCTGTCCTATTCTATTTGATGTCGTCTGCGTCTCTGTGTGCGTGCGTGTTTGTATGTGTATAATTTGTGCCGAAGTGGAAGTATTTATGGGTGCAGTAAGGCACACATTGTCACTAGGAGTTGGTTTGCATTTCTAGTTGTATCTTGATTTTAGTGCTGGGAGTATGAAAAAAGCTTGAACTTGATCCATGTGCCATAAGCTGGTGCTGTCATGATTGAATTTTTTGTTATAAAAAAGTAGAATGAAGTAAAGAAACTCATTGATTCATGAGTTATTTTTCTGTCTATTGGTGTTTGTCAGATGTGTGATAGTTGGGTTATCCGATGAGAATTGCAAATAGGTCATGTTAAAAGCTGGATGTAGTGTCATTTTTGTTTCTAGAGGTTTTGTGCGTCTCTTATTTTTGTGTTAGGTAGGGTATGGTGATGCTGTTGTGGATTAGGTTATGCTGAATTGATATGAAGATTAAATAATCTTTTGCTTCATTGTCCGTCAGATTTCTGGAAATGCTGATAATAGTAGTTCCTGGAGGTCTAATTCTTGTTCTATTATCAGAAAGGGAGAGGTTTCCGATCTTAAAGGGAGAGGTCTAATACAAGATTTAGATATCACTAGAGAATTTCTTCGTTCAAGTTTGGAGTGGAGAACTGTGAGCTGGATGAGATTGAGCTCCTTTGTTCTCCCCTAAATCACGTCTGGCTAAGTTTGAGAGGACTGAATGAATCATTTTGAGATTTTGCATCAAATAAAGCAATGTATAAAGCTTCGTCTCCCAATCCAGGGGAAGAAATTCCATGCCCATGTCATCAAATCCGCTTCGACCTTTATGGCCCCTTTCTCCAACACGCTATTAGATATGTATGGCAAATGCGGCTGCCTGAAAGATGCCCTCAACTGTTCGACTAAATGCCCATCAGAGACTTAGCATCTTGGACCTCGATTTTCACCTCACACAACCAAGCCAACCTCCTAAAAAGCCATCTTCTTGTTTTCCACTGCGATGTCTAAGGAAAATCTCCAACCCGATGATTTCATCTTTGCCAGTCGATTAATGCTTGTGCTGGCTCAACTGCTTGAAAATCGGCGAGCAATTGCACGGGCAGTTTATTGTATCGATATTTTCAGATAATGATGTAGTTAAGTCGGCCCTAGTTGATTTCTCGCGAAATGTGGATTCCCGATAGAGCTCGTAGAGTTTTCGATTCAATTATATCGAAGAATGTGGTTTGCTGGACTAGCTTGATATACGCATATGCTAAGGTCGGGAGGAAGAGTGAAGCTCGATCTTTTCGCGAAATGCCTTCAAAAATTCGTACACTTGGAAAGCTCTAATCTCGGGCTTCATGCAGGGCGGTCTGTGTCTCGACTCATTCAAGCTTTTCAAAGAGCTGAGGAGTGAGGGAGTTGATCTAGACGGACCGTTTATTCTCTCGAGTTTGATTGCCGGTTCGGCTACTTTAGCTATGTTGGAGCTCGGGAAGCAAGTTCATCGCTTGGTCATAGGTCTCGGGTATGACACCAACACGTATGTGAGCAATGCCTTGATTGATATGTATGCTAAATGCAGCGATGTGTTAGCCGCGGAGAGGATTTTTGGTGGAATGAAAAAGACGGATATAGTTTCTTGGACCTCGATTATAGTCGGGATGGCTCAGCACGGCCGAGCTGTTGAAGCGCTGTCGTTGTATGACAAGATGACTCTGGCTGGTGTGAGGCCGAACGAGGTGACATTTACCGGGATAATCTATGCGTGTAGTCATGCTGGCTTAGTTGAGAGAGGCCGTCGTCTTTTCAATTCCATGGTTGTGGATTACGGATTGAGGCCGTCGTTGCAGCATTACACATGTTTAGTAGATCTTTATAGTCGTTCCGGATTGATCAAGAGGCGGAGAATGTGCTTAATACGATGCCATTCAAGCCCGACAAGCTGCTTGGGCCGCTTTGTTAAGCTCGTGTTGTCAAGGTGGGAAAAAGGAAATCACGGTTCGGATTGCGGACCATTTGCTCGAGTTGGGACCGGAGGAATCTTCGACTTGTATACTGATGTCTAACGTCTATGCACGTGCTGCAATGTGGGAGCGAGTTTCCGAGTGAGGAGACTGATGGGTGCGATGGAGTTGAGGAAGAAGCCCGGCTACAGCTGCGTGGATCTCGGAGGAGATCCAGGTGTTCTGTGGTGAGACGACACATCCGATGAGGATGAGATTTTCATCTTCTGAAGGAGTTGGAGGCGGAGATGAGGAGGAGAGGGTATGTGCCCGACACTTCTTTGGTGTTGCACGACATGGAGCTGCAGGAGAAGGAGAGGCAGCTGTTTTGGCATAGCGAGAGATCGGCTGTTGCCTACGGGCTGCTGAGATCTGCTCGGGAGTGCCCATACGTATTCTTAAGAACCTTCGTGTTTGTGGGGATTGCCACACCGTGTTCAAGCTCATCTGCACCATTGTTGGTAGGAAATCATTGTAAGAGATGTCAATAGGTTCCATCATTTTAAGGATGGTGAGTGCTCTTGTCGCGACTTTTGGTAAGAAATAAGCCTCTGTTTCGATATGAGCTGGGAATTTTGGTTGCTTCTTTTAAGTTAAGACTTGGGTGGTCTTTCTGGACTTGTCTTCATCAGACGTATACTGAGTTTCTTGCAAAATTTAGAGATTTTGAGGTGATATTTGAATTGAGAAGATTGTAGAATGGGTCTTTGTCAGCCTTTCAGATTTATTTACTGTCGTAAATTGATTATAATTTTTAGACTTTTACGATTAATATCTAGTACAAAAGGATCAGAAGTTTGAAGCCATTTATAAACAAACATACAGGGGAAATTTTTAAGTAATCACAGTCTTCATAAAGTTTCAAATGAGTTGAGCTATTTGAGTTCATTTAGTGAGCGTTGTTAATATAAGTGAATCAAGCTTGAATTAGATACATCATCAGCTCATGAGCAAGTTTGTTGATATAATTAAGTATTATTCCTTAATAATTATATGTGGACTTTTCAAACAAATATAATACTTTACAATTAACAGAACCAGATATAAAATAATTGAAATACCCGTGAGATTGTCTAACACGAGTTGTGTATTATAATTCTTATCTCAAATAATGATAGATATGGTACTGTATTAACAAGAAGTGGTGGGGCAAAGACACTATAAATCTGGATGAACATAAATTGTTACATGTATTTGATTAAACATAAAACTACCACAACCGTTACAGAAATGACATACAGTTTTAACCATTCTACCCATAATCACACTATTATCAACAAAGAGAGAGAATTATAAGTTAGAGAGAGCAAATCGAATTAGATAAGAAAAAAATTGAAGAGAGATGAAATATGAAGGGTATATGTTGGAAATAACAAACCATGATATAATCAGTTTTGTAAATTAATTGTTACTTATAAAATTATGAAAAAATAAGTTGGGGTTGAATCACTTATCTTTTGGAAGTTTATAAATTGTTCGAACTGACTTTTACAGTTTAGGAATTTATTTTACCAAATATTTATAAACTCCTAAATATTTATAAGCTTATTTATAGAGCTTATCAGCTCAACCAAACACCCTCTGAATATTTGTAATCTTGAAAAGTTCATATGGACCAATAAGTCTACATAAAATAAGAGACCTGCAGTGGCTACTTGCTATGAAGTGTGGATATATTCATTAGGAGTATAAATGAGTCAAGCTACTCAAATCTAATAAATTCCTAGTTAAAATAAACATAACAAATACCTGAACTTGTGGTACACAAACCTGTTATGTGGAGCCATCTTTGGCCTCAACAAATGTAGGACTTCCTTTTCGGATCAAACCTCTTAAGCATACCTGTCCTGTTAACCGAGGATTCGATGGATCTTCAATGTTATATTGTCTAAAATCTCCATAAAACCAATTGGAAAGGTACAAGAAACCGTATTCTATAGATTTGGGACGAGAAAGTGGTAAAGTGGATTTATATGATCAAAAAATCACAAGTTTGAATTGACTAATTCTTCTATAGATTTGAGTCTGAGTGTTTTACCCGTCTTTTGTGATTTGTAGGTCATTGCACAGGAACGTGAAATTTACTCGATATACACCAAAAATATGAGCTACGAAATCCCATGAGTTGAAAAATGAACGATGTTGATATCTACTTGACTACTTCCATGGTCATGATTCATACATAGGGGCGGGGGTAGAAAATATCAATTGAAGTAGGGGCTGACTATTTCTTAAATTTGCACAGCAAAGCAAAGCAAATAAATATGATATTAATGGAGTTAGGGGGCTGAAATTTTGTATGCAAATAAATATGAACAATTATATATTATAATAATAAAGAATCACAATCATAATAGTAATAAGAACACCTAAATATTTTGTGCATTAAAACTACTCGAATAAAATGGCCTTAAAATTGATAGTTGGGTTTGTATGATAAGACGGTATCAATTGATATTTGTGTAGCCCTTGAGTGGAAAGCCACCTCTACACATTCATTTTAACGCTCAATTTCTACGAAAATATGATACGTCACGAGAAATAAATTTTAATACACAAATCAATCAAATATACGAGTTTTAGTAGATGATAAAAGATATGTATAACAGAAAAACTAAATATAATACTCTCAAGTCTCAAGGTTTTAAATGAATTGAATATGAAACCTCAAATATTTATAAACTATTTGTTAATTTGGTTGACACAGTTTAAATTCGACTAGAATTTTAATAATCAATGCCAATCCAAATCAAATAACTCGATTTATTTTTAATCACCAATAAAAAAGAGGTGCACACTAAAAGGCAAATCTTAGTGATCCACGAAGAGAGATGAAGTATAATATGGTGTACACAAATCTTGAATTCAAACTCTAATCTAAAACCCTAATTTTAAGTTAAGATTAACAAAATATAAATTCAACTCAAAGAATCATAATTGATATAAGAATAAATATAAACAATTATCCAACAAAATCTAAAAACATCAAAACTCTAACCCAGCATCAAATAGATGAATGTAGCAAATTAAAAACACAATCACGCAAAAATTAAAATTAAAATTAAATTAATGGCAATAAACTTAATTATGTTCCAACAGAAACGTGTGAAGTAAAGAAAGCGTTGCTTCATTAATAAATTATAGTATTATGAAATGTATTTATTCCAATCGTTATCTATATTATCAATTATATCTCGATCTTTAAAATTTAGGATAGTGCTAAACGTACATAATATGTACGTACATAATGCCCTTCAATTTTTATTAACTCAATTCGTTATTTATGGTAATAAGACCAGTACTAAATTATCCCTAATCTATTTTGGGACAATTATATTATGAGATTATGTTCTATTTCTTTATATTTTTTACTCAAATAATTTTGGAAACAAATTATTCCTAAAAATAGTTTATGTAATGCCAAAGACCTAAGTTACGATTCAATTTATGAATTGTGACAGTTTTGGTCTTAAACATGTCGACTCTGCCGCTTAAACATAATCTTTATGGCACTTTTTTTCATATACTAATAAGTCCAAAAGGCAACAGCAAACTTCAAGGTTTAGGTTATTAATGTCATTTGTCAAGCATATTTTCATCTCACAATCCATTTTCTTTTCTTTTGTTTCTTTCTTTCTTAAAAATCTTACACTGTAACTCGATTTCAATCTTTTTCAGAGATCCGCTTGAAAAAGAAGAAGAAAACTACAGCTTAAGTACAACAGAAATATGAGCCTAAATCGAACTAAACTTAGGAGAAGGCACAATACATTAAAGCAAATCAGAAAACTTCCACGACCATTACAAACACAAGCACATACCATGCAAGAATGCACTGGAGGTGGAACTCATGCCGGCATTTTGTCACCTGCAAGGCAGTATGAGTCATGGAATTTCATTAAAATCCACAGATAGCATAGAGGACTATAAGCACACAAGAGATCGTCCTATCACCGAAGCATATTGTTTGAATTACAGGACAACATTAAAAATAGTGTTGTCTTGTAATTTATGATGCCTAATTAAAATAGGCAGTTATATCAAAGTTTGGGATGTTCCTGCACCCGCAACACCAGATAATATTGTTGCTAGATAAGGCAAAGCTTATGCTATGGATACTAAAAAAGGAGATGTTGCATATGATTAAATCTTACAAGAAAAGCTCGCAATGATTTGATGTTTGAGGAAACAGACGTGAGCTATACAGCATTCTGTCTTGATCCCAAAACGAGTGAGGCTAAGGATTTTGGTCTCCCTCAAACTCTTCTGGTATACCGAAGGAGAAAACAGGTTGAAGAAGAAAGAGATTGGCACAAGAGTGAGAGGGAATCATTGGATATTTAGGCAGATTGAATTGTTTATGTCCTGCAGATTGTATTCTTCAGTTCAGAGAGTCTTGATAAGGACCCGAGGAAGATGCAGTTTATGTTACACTTCTGGTTATCTATTAATTTCAAATTTAATTTCGCCGTAAATTCTCGAAATATATATATATGTAATTTAATATTGCAACTGCGTATGTTCAGATACCTGCCCGGCCTGACAGCAACTAGAGGAACATTTCCACTGAACAAAAAAAAAAAAAACAGGCCTTTGCTGATAATGAGTCGAGTGATGTTCCGATCGACTAGAACTCCAAGGGCCTAAATGAAAGATGATGGCCATATATTTTTTTCTACCATCGTAATGAAAGATGATGGCCTTATACAGCTTAGTATACTAGTGAATTTTTCTTGGATAGAGATTTTGTATTACAGTAATGAATAAGCAAGCAAATTTAAATAATATAATATGCAGTGGATCATCTTGCTATACAACAAAATCCCATCAATAAATAGGATTGTGACCGAACAAGGAAGAAATGTCGTTGTAGGTTGTATTGACGGCGGCAGCCACCGCCGCCTCCGTGGGATGGACTTCATCCCAGAACCTGTACTCGTCTCTGCTGCTGCATGGAACACTTCCCTCAATGCACAGAGACATCGTCCCCACCTTGCAACATGCCTCTCTAACATTCTTTATATCTCCTGAACATGAAATGAAATCATCATCGTCCAAGTTAATTGGTGTAATGATTTTTTTTCAAACTAGTAAAAAATTAGACTAGAAATCCACATAAAATGGAAATTAAATTATGAGGAGTACCACTTGATGGAGAGAGAGTGGTGTATCTAGTGTACACAAATTTCGCGTTTGGATAATCAAAATTGAGTCTGTTGATAAGAAGCTTAAGATGTTGATTGAAAATTAGGACAATATCGTTGACGATTTCAACGCAGGATGAGGAATTAGGGGAGCCGTACGCGCCGGTGATATACGGTATACATCCTAATTCACCGACTTCAACAACGGCTACTTTTCTTGCTCCATTTTTGTACATCCTCTGATGCAAAAGAGGAACTTGTTATAATTTTTAAACTTTTTCTTCTGAAAAAAAGGAAAAAGTAATTATTCCAAAAATGCCTCACTTGAATCTGGTTTGAATATTGAGTAATGAGCAATGCGGCGAATTGATTTGGGGTATAATTTGTGGCGGAAGAATACAACTGAGGCACATAGTTAACTAGGTAGTCGTTGGTGCCGATTCCGACGTAGTATAAACACGAACACAGGTGTTTAGCTGCATTTTGTCTTCCTAGTAATTTCTGGATTCTGGAAATTGTGATCTCGTGATTCGATATTTGCTCGCTGAAATTCAATACCCCCTACAATTTGAAAAAAAAAATCCATGGTTTCAAATATTTAAAATTGTTTTGTTTGAGAGAGAGAGAGAGAGATTTTACATATTGGCTTCCAGTAAGAATTCCACCTCCCCCGGAGGCATAGTTGAGGCCTTCCAGGAAGTCATCAGTTGTGCCATTGGCAAATGGAGGATGGATTTCTTAAAGTCCAACATTTTGCTGTAAGGAAGGCGGCAAACACCAAAATGAATTGAGTACAATATATAAAATCTTGGGTTATATGTTATCAATTTATGGTTTAAATGTTAGCGTATCTTGAAAAATGTTCCGCCTTCAAAACATGCAAAATGGTCTTTACTTGATCAAAATTTTAATTTTCAAGTAGTGTCTCGATACCCTAGTACTATTGGTAATTGAAGTATTAATTAAAATAAAATACCATAATCAATAAATGTACGATATGAAGTAGTAGAGGTAAGAGATGATCGGAGACATCCTAAACATAAGAGAAAAACTAAAAATAGAAAGTATACCAATAAAATCTGCAATATTCGACCATTGGTAAATCTACCGGTAGGGCCGGTTGGAAAATCGATGCCATAAGGTGAGTAATTAACTTTGACGATGGTGCGGAGATTGTTGTTGTTGCCATTGTCGACAAATGAGTCTCCGAAAATGAAGAAGCATGGAAATTATGGTTCGCAATGTTAGGGTTTGAAAAATCACAAGATTTTGCAGAATAAACACAAATAAAACTTGAACGCTCGTTTTTTGAAGCCATTATTAAAAGCTGAATGGCACAAAGCAAATTCTAGCGTCTTCAGAAGAAGGATTTTCAGATCTATAACTGAAGTAGGGTTAAAATTAAATAGACATGTTTTCTTTCTAAATTTCTTAATAAATTCAGATCTATTCATACTTATTTCTCCTTAAGAGAATATATATATAATATGTTTGTCTGTGTGTGAAATAGAGATAGAGAAACTTCACGAGTGATGCATATCTGAGAAACTTACACGCTTTCTCTACTATAAGGCTAGGGTAATTACTTAATTGTAGGGCTGAATTATCAAAGATGGTGATCTTGATTGGTGATTGGATTACATGGCTGATAAATTTGACGTTAACAAATTATATTGGTTATATTACAGGCAACTTTTTACGTATTAAGAAAGTATTTTAAAAGATGCAAGGTTGTAGAGAAAAGAATATATATAAATCTGGAAATATATATAAGAAATTGGGTAAATATAATAATCTAATGGGTAATTTCATAATAGATCATGAACGTCCGACTAATCCTTTCTTTAATATCATAAGCAATTAAGTAAATTATAAATTCAATTAAAATATAACTAATCCCTTAATTCTTGAAAATATGTAAAATGGCAAAAAAAATCTAATTATGTACATACATATTATGTACGTTTAGCATTTTCCTATTAATATATCTTAAAATTTCGATTTCACCTAAGTAAATATCAAATCTTTTGAACTTTTGTAATTTGGATTTTTCCATAATTTTTTCGATGATAGAAAAATTAGCTCACCTAGATTGAAATCATTCAGAACAATGAATACATAATAAATCACGAACTAATCAAAACTTAAAAAATGTGTGGGGATAGAATTAAGAGCTAAGAAATCACTATAACACAACTAACTAAATTGTGATATATATTTTCAACCTTTACTATTATTATATTTTGCTCTAAATATATAAACGTGTCGAAATTTCAATCCTAGCTCTTTCTCTTCAATTATCATTACTTTTGTATTATATGTATTTTTATACTCAATAAATTTATGCAAAATTTTATAATATATTATATATATTTTACTCTAAAAGTATATACAAATATTACTCTCTCCGCTCATTAAAAGTATAGCACTTGTGACGATATAGGTTTAATAAAATGTTAGATAGATGTTATTTGAGTGGAGAAAGAGTCTCACCATCCATGTGGTGAGATGTAAGTAGGGCTATCTATTCGATATTGGTCGGGTACCACAAAAAAATCGGGTACCCGACCCCGATTTTGCATAATATGTGCTACCCGACCCCGATCCGATTTTGTAAATCGGTGCCGAATATCTGAGTCGGGTATTCGGTACTGAATACCGAAGTCGGGTATTCTTACTGAATACCCGATTAATTTTTAAATTTTTTATATATAAATCTATATATTTATTGTAAGTATTAGTTTATTAGAATTAATAATATTAAATAATAATAAAAATTCTTCCTAGATGCATTTTTTGTTTTTTTTGTATTTATTTATTTTATTTTTATATTTGTATATAAATCTATATATATGTTGTAATGTTACTAATAATTATGTTAGCTATATATTTGGATATTCCCATGGTGTTATGATAGCATTTTTTTTCTTTGTGTTTATTTATTTTATTTTTATTTTTGTACATAATTTTAGATATATAATGTTAGCTATATACTCTCATTGCCAAGTTATGATAGCATATCACGTTTTTAAGGATATATGCTACTTTTAATATTAAGTTATCATTTATAAATTTCACATATTAAAATTAAGAATAATAAAACTATATTATAATATATTAATTTCAATATATTAATTATATATTTAAATATATAAAAATATATAAATTATAAATATTTAAAAAAAATCGGGTATCGGGTAATACCCGACTACCCGTCGGGTATACCCGATACCGATCTCACCTAAATAGCGATACCCGACCCGACCCCTACATCCGATTTTTGGGTAATCGAGTCCCAATACCCGAGACATTTCGGGTCGGGTATCGGGTATCCGACTACTCGATACCCAAATAGTCACCCCTATATATAAGTGGTAGGAATGATATTTTGGTAAATAATGAGTGATTTGTGAGGTTGAATATAAGTAATAGTGTCCCAAAATAGAAATTGTTACACTTTTGTGGATCTTGAAAAGATAATTGTGCCACACTTTTGGTGGACGTAGAGTATAATATTATATAGGTTTTTATGCATATTGTTTTCAGATATTTATAAGAATATATCTATATATATATATATTCAAAGTATTACATAGGAAAAACATTATCGTATTATATCTGAGACAGAGAGAATAGTAATAAATAATAAAATAATTAAATTATTTATTGACAAGAAAATATTATAATTTTTTGCATATATTGAGAAAACATACAATAATTCAAAAAAAATGAGAATGGGAAATAAAGTGAGCTAACATTAAAAGTTAAGCATGCTTTTATAGTATTCATATATATTACTATAATATAGTAAAAAAATAAGAAATAACAATTGAGTTTGTTGGCGGAACCTTAGGTTGTATTCTAGATGTCTTTTGTTCAATTCTAATCATGCCCATGATTCTTTTAGTTGCATTTACAAAGCTTTAAAAGTGAAGTTGAAATTATAAAATGAGCATAATTAGTTCAAGATTTATGCATGTTCAATTCTATTCTCACCCATATAATTTGTTAGTTTCATTTGCAAAACTTAGAAGATGAAATCGAAATTGCAAAATGAATATAAGTAGTTCAAGACTTTCGATCCCCGAAAAAATTGAAAAAAAAAAAAACCCTACATGCACCTCATGATAACCATTGTCTTACTAAACCTACAAACAAGCCCAATTAACCATCTTCTACTTTTGTCTTTATTATAATTTAGTTCTAGGCAAACTGAAAGCGTGCATAAATCTCAACCCTAGCTCTTTTTTTCTCTCTCTACGCAATATGATAGCGTGCATAAATCTCAACCCTAGCTCTCTCCGGTTTTCAATTACTTTGTATTATATATATGTGTTCTAATTAAACATATATATGCATGATATTATAGTATTTCTTCATTATGTATATATTTAATCTCAATATATAAATATATATATAATAATATTAAAACCTATATATATATATACTCACACATATAAGTTGCATCAGTCCAAGTCATTTTCCTCACTTAAATTCCAACGTATGCTACAAAAATATATTCTATCAACGATATTGTGCGTAAATTACCTAATATTTATTAGGTAAAGTCAATACTTTTACGTGTACTCTTATTAGCTAGTTTTATAAAATGTAATGCAAAAGATTCAAATTAATGAATGGGATCAATAAACAAACAAGGTAGAAATATTGTAGTGTAGGTAGTATTAACGCTTGATGGACTTCATCCAAGAACTTGTATACCTCGCCACGCAACATGTCTCACTCACAATCTTTCTATTACCAGAAACCATGCATCATCGTATAAGCTTATTATTATTATTATCATTATTATTACATGGATTTTAAAATGAAGCCGCCTAAAGCTAATTAAGGACCGAGGGTGCATAGTAGTGGTCACAATCTCTATGATTTACTCTATGCTATATTTATTTACTATTCCAGCAAGTTATAGATGGATCGTTTGAGAAAGCAAGCATAGCATTTAATTTATATTGGAAAGGTTATAGGTGTGTACGAGAGTAATTCATTAATTTACTAATATTTGTTAAAACATAAACTAATTTCTTCAAAGACAACTCAGAACTATCTTTACTTTTTAGGTTAAACAAGACAGAAAATTATTTATTTAATTTATTAAATATATATGGATAACAAATGAGTTTGCATAATTTAATCTCATGCTTACAATACAAATTTAGTGTATAAGGATAGTGGAATAGTGTTATTAACCAAAGTCTCTAGGATAAGATAGAAATGAACCGAATAAAAGTAGACACGTACGTAATTATACAAAGACAAAAACTTGGGTGAGCTCCGCCTTACCGTGAGTTCACCCTTGTTTTTTGTTAAAATAATTATATATTAATTAGGTGAGTAAGGATAATTAGATTTTATTAATTTATAATTAAATTTATTAATTTTTAATTATAATTTTTAATTCGAAATTAGAATTTATTAATTCATAATTGATGTTTATTAATTCATAATTATGGTTTATTAATTCACAATGAGAGTTTATTAATTCAAAGTTAGGGTTTATTAATTCACAATTAGGGTTTATTATTCAAAATTAGGATTTATTATTCAAAATTAGGGTTTCTAAATTCAAAATTAGGCTTTATTAATTTCAAATATGGTTTATTAATTCATAATTAGGATTTATTAATTCAAACTTAGGGTTTATTAATTCACGATTAGAGTTTATTAAATCACAATTAAGTTTATTAATTCAAAATTAAATGTTATTAAACTAACTAATTTTAATTAATTAGAATTAATTAATTAATTAGGGGTGGACACACTGTGCGCGCGCACAGGAGACCACCCCATATACAAAACCCTGAGTAGAAACATAAGCATGAACAGATGAACTTCTTCTACCAGACGAAAGGTGTGAAAAATCAGATAGACTATCCGGATAAGTATGATCACAAACTCCATCTGGAAAGGCTTATTCTGGAAAACCAATTAATTCTGAGAAATCCAAGAATAGCAGCTAACTGAGCAATTAATGAGATCTATTTAATTACGGATGTTATACAATATGTCCACATGTACGTGATTCTTTTTAGGTCATGTGCTAAAAATGAGTATATATATATAAAATCCATTTAACTTACCCAAGAAAATAGATCTATAGGTCCATTGCCAATGCCTATAACCGGTTGCCTATACAACCGAGTGTCAACCTAACCTATAACTCATTTCTAACTTACTGACCTAACTTGCTGAAGAGGAGATTAGGTAACTAATCTATCTTCTAATAGAATTCAAAATACTTTTCTTTTCTATGTAATCTTTTAGCTTTTGCATAAGAATGTTTTGCCTTTAAAGATGCTTTCTATTATGGAAAATGGTTGAAAACATATATTTTCATCATTTTCCACTATTTTCACATTTCCGTCGGATAAATAATTATCCAGGTAATCAGATGGAAAAATATTTTGGGCAGCCTCTTTTCACTTCAATTCATGATAATATTATCATGAGATATTGATTTGATATTATATATTTTCCTATTTTTTCCATCCTAGAGAACATATGAGATAAAAAAGTAAAATAAGTACTACTAAAATATGATAAAAAAAAATTCTATCTTTCTTATCCCTCGTTTTGTTGTGTAGAAAGGTTATGTAGATTTCACCGGTAAAGAGGATCAATAAAAGAGAAAAAATGAAGAATAAAAAATGTTGGAAATCGTGTATATATATATATATATATTATGGTCTAGTTTCCCGGAAGCTACTTTGACCAAGATTTTGAGTGACGTAATGTTTAATTTTGTGAAATTAAACGGCATAGGATCGATCTACGTTTCGAGTAGATGATCGTGGTGTATTCACATTCTCAAATCCGATTTCGGTGGTGAGAAATAGTGGATCAAAGTTGATCACTTAAACATGGAGTTATGTGCTTAAGGGATAAGCATGGATTAATTAATCATTATCCCACATTGATTAATTTACCTTCATTAATTGTCTATATAAGTGGTTCATTGAACACTTAGTATAATTATGTGCACAAGTGATGGGTGGAAAGCCCATGCGCGCCGCCGCCGCCCGCCTGCGTGCCTCGCCGGTGCCCGGCCCGCGCCTTGCGCCTTGCCCGGCTCGGTTCGATTCCTGCTCGTGGTCCTTGGATCTTGGATCTTGGTCTTTGGGTGGTCTTTGGGCCGTTCTTTGGGCTGTTCGTGGGCTTGCTTTGTGGGCTTGGTTCCGTGGTCCATTGCCGTATATTTTGGATCAATGTTTGATTGAGCCCAAAGATGGAGTTGGTCGAGGCCCAACTCGTGTGGCCCAATCCGTTGGGCTGCTGTGCACTTGAAGAGACGTCCGGATCGTCCAATGAACTTGGGCCTTGCGCGTTGTCGATTCGTCAGAAGCGCCGATAACGTTCGGACACGATGGCTCGACGGGAAGCGTGGGCACGTTGTCTCCGAAACCGCCGCGCACTCAATAGGGACATAACTCCGTAACACCCGACATCAATGCGGTGTTGACTCCAAGATGCTCCCATGAGGGGACGACGCCTATAAATAGGACATGTCTCCCAAAGATAGTCACCATCGCAAAAGCATTCCAAAGATTTTCGAAAGAGCTCCCTGCATACATAGTTCGTGTCCAAGCTCGGTCCTCGCCTCCGTCCAGTTCGCCGGAGCTCGTTGGTCTGCGGTGCTGCCACCTACGAGACGCTGTCGTTTCATCTTTGGGGACGATACGCCAGAACCGAGAGCACTACCGGGGCGTATCTCGTCTTGTGGAAAGAGGCCTCCTCGACTCGGCATAAGTTCTTTGTTCGTTTCATTTTGTTTCAATTGCATACAAGTTCATTATTAGTTTTGATCTCCTACTACGCATTCTCGTTTTAAGTTGTAATACGCCCGGCAAGTTGTACTGTTCTGTACACACTTTTCCAACAATCGCAAGACGAGATAGCACTTGCCAAGGAGTTCAGACTGTTAATTGACTTAAAAACTTTCGAAACTTAATACCTTTGCTTGGAGATTTCGACCGTACCTGCCACCAACTCCGCCTCCGCCGCTGCTGCTGCCGCCGCCTCTGCCGCTGCCTCTGCTGCTGCTGCCAATTCTGGCTCAATGGCTTCGGTCATGTTTGGTTCGATGCCTTCGGGGTCAACCATTGGACCCTTTGGGTCGACTGTTGGTTCCACTTTTAGTGGTTCAACATTTGGTTCCACTTTTAGTGGTTCCATTGGTTCGACGACTGCACTTTTCAGTGGGTCGACTGTTGGATCCATGGGATCTAACACTGGTGGTTCTCATTCGAGTTTCATGTTCCAGCACACTTCAAGTGGTGTTGGTGGATCCGATTTTGGATCGATCTCGGCGCCTGTTCATACCGCAAGGATGATGCCGCCCGCCGAAGTTTGGTGGATCCGACTTCAAGAGATGGCAACAGAAGATGTTATTCTACCTCACGACGTTGGGCTTCGCCAACTTCTTGATGGAAGATGAGCTCGCCGTTTCGGGGGCTGAAGTGACGGACTTTCACGTCCGAGCATCGTATGATAACTGGCGCACTGGCGACTATCTTTGTAAAAACTTTATACTTGGTAGTTTAGAAGATAGTTTGTATAGTGTATATGCTGTTGTAACGACATCCAAATGTATGTGGGATGCGCTAGAAAAGAAAGACCGTAGTGATGACGCAGTAAAGAAGTTCATTGTAGCCAAATATTTGGACTACAAGATGGTCGATTCTCGACCGATCATGGACCAAGTGCAAGAGTTTCAACTCATTGTACACGAGGTTCAAGCCGAAGGGCACACCTGTTCGGACGGCTTTGTCGTCGCCATGATGATTGAGAAGCTACCCGGGTGGAGAGACTTCAAGGTCTACCTTAAGCACAAGCGAAAGGATATGACATGAAGACTTGATCGTCAAACTGCGCATCGAGTCCGACATGAAGAAGCGAGTTAAAGGCGAAAGGCGATCGATGCTAGAGCCAACTGTTGGAGAGGCGGTCCCTCCAACAACGTGTTCGTCCCAATGCCAATGATAAAGGCAAAGGGAAGGTGGTTGCCCGTAAGTTTGACGGGGATTGTTACAATTGTGGCAAGCATGGCCACACGAGTAAGGACTGTCGTCAGTCAAAGAAGAAGAAGGTTAAACAAGTAGCCAACGCTGTCGAGAAAGACTTCGACAAATGGGACAAAGATGACTTGGCTGCTGTGGTGACCGAAGAAGTCAACCACGTCGAGAATCAAGGTGTATGGTTCATCGATACTGGCGCAACTGCGCACGTCTGCGCCGAAAAGAGACGTTTCTCCACCTACAAGCCTGTTGAGGGGAGGAAGCTCAACATGGAGAACCAAGCTTCGTCCGAGGTTGCCGGAGTTGGTGATGTAGTGCTCAAGATGTCGTCCGGCATTGAGATCACGTTGAAGGATATGTTGCATGTCCCGGACATTCGCAAGAATTTAGTGTCGGGCTCGATTCTAGTTAACAAGGGGTTTACACTAGTTTTTGAGTCAGACAAGTTTGTCTTGACTAAGTTTGGGAAGTTCCTTGGTAGGGTTATCTCACCGGGGTCTCTTCAAATTGAATGTAATGGTTGTACCGTGTACCCAAGATTGCTATGAATGAAAATGCATCTACTTCCTCTTACTGATGAGTGCTCGATTTATGGCATTGTAGATTAGGACATGTTAATCTAAATACAATAAAAGATTAGTAAATTTAGATTTACTAAAGTTAAATGAAGTTAATACACAAACGAAATGTGAGGTTTATGTGGAAGCCAAAATGGCTAAGTTATCGCTTCATTCGGTGAGAGCAGACACTAAGCCTCTAGAACTTATTCACACCGATGTGTGTGATTTAAAGTTTGTACAAACTAGAGGTGGTAAAAGTACTTCATCACGTTTATTGATGATGTACAAGATATTGTTATCTTTAACTTCTAAGTAAAGACGGTGCTATTGAAACTTTTAAAACTTCAAGAACGAAGTCGAGAATCAACTAAGTTGTCGAATTAAGACTGCTGAAGTGATAGAGGGAGAATATGTAGCTCCGTTTGAGGCATTATGCAACGAAAGTGGTATAATACATCAAACGACAGCCCTTATTCACCTCGGTCTAATGGCGTTCTTTGAACGTAAAATCGAACACTAAGGAGATGATGAATGCTTTGTTGATTAGTTGGTTGCCCTGAACTTGTGGGGGGCTGTTTTGTGACCAACTACATCCGAACAAGATTCCATCAAGAGTAAGGATGTCACCTTACGAGTTGTGGAAAGGAAGAAAGCCATCGTACAAATATCTCAAAGTGTGGGGTGTTTGGCGAAGGTTGAGGTGCCTCTTCCTAAACAAGTTACAATTGGACCTAAAACGATCGATTGTATCTTTATTGGGTATGCATCAACAGCGGCCTATCGTTTTCGATCCACGGTCGAGGTACCGGATATGTTGTGGGGACGACGATTGAGTCAAGGAATGCCATATTCTTTGAAAGTGTTTATCCATGTAAATACAAGGATAAAAATGAAGCCAGTTCTAGCAATAGAGCTGATGGTGAAGCTCCGAGTTCTAAACCTTTGGAGGAAGAACCAATATCGCATAAGCGATCGAGGTCTGATCCAGAGGAATCGGAACCGAGACGTGGCAGTAGAGTCAGAACGCCAAAAGATTTTGGTCCTGACTATATTGCGTTCATGTTGGATGAAGAACCAACTTCGATCAAAGTAGCATATGCTCGGCCAGACGGGATGCTCTGGCGAGAGGCTGTTCAAAGCGAGATTGATTCCATTCTGCAAAACCACACTTGGGTGCTGGTTGATTTTCCAGAAGGTTGTAAGCCCTTAGGATGCAAATGGATCCTAAAAGAAAGTATAAGGCAGATGGGCTTCGCGATGACTGATGGCGGATTTCGGGCAAATTCCATCGTTTAGAGGGTCAAATTCGCAGTTTAATGTTTTTCGGGGATATTTTGCAATTTTGGAATTTTGTTTTGGCCTTTTTGGCATTTCTTGTATTTTCGGAGATTAGGGTTAGTATTTAATCTCCGTAGCTTCTTTTCGTTGGCAGCTTTTGACATTTTTATAAAATCGAGATTTATCTCTTATTGTCAATTCTCGGTATTCCTTTGAATCAACGAGTTTTGTTCTTATTCTTCCTGTTCCACGCACGTACGCTGCATCACAATGCGTGTCACGTACATCATATTACATTTCACACACAATCATACGGATGTTTGGAACAATAAATGTGTGATGATTTATATTAACTCTAACTTGTGTTTTTAGTCAATCAAATGAAATAGTCTTTGTATGAGCGTGTATTTATATTAATGAGCGTGATGTACATGAATCTAGTCATTAATATAAATACACGCTAATGGCCCGTTCTCCGTCCCAAACTCGAATAATAATACTCGCTACTCATCTAACCCGTTTGAATTAATAAAAATAAGTTGTTATAAAAATTAGTTATACTTATTTGTCTCAATAAAAGCCGAACATTATAGAGTAAACATAAGTAACAAATAGAACAAATAACAAAAGATTATAAAATATGTCCAAATATCTCCATACCCGTTTAGAATTTGTACCCATATTTATCCCAAAATCGATTTTATAAATAATTTTACAACTTGGTCCTATCTCAACCATAGAACTATACTCGTTAATTATTCCCGCCAGTTTAAACTATAAAAAATATCTAAGTAATTATATATAAATTATTGTAATAATTAATTATATACATAAATAAAATCCGAATATTTCATAGGAATGAGCTAACCATTTCCTTTTCTCAAGAAAATGTAGACTAACTCACTTTATCTATATCAAAACTATAGATCGATACAATAGAATAACATTCTTGGGAATTGGGATGTTAGTTATGTTAATTAATTTGCTGAAATGTATTTTTCACAATAAGTTGTTATGTCTGTGCAATAATATTTTATTCATTTAGTTTTTTAAGATATATATGAACTTATATCGTTCAAACCGTTATGAGAGTTACGAAGATTTAGTAAATTTATTAAATATTCTTAACTCACTTATTATATTTTTAATATAATTCACTATCTTTTGTAACACTATTTAATCAAAATTATTTATTTGGTCAAATTAAATTATTATTATTTTTTAGAAAAATGTCGAATTAATTTGGCCAAATTAAATGGACTGTGTAGTTCAAATGATATAAATTTTGATTACTCGGCCTTAAATGTAGGTTTTTGGTTGGGAAAATAGATGTACCTATTATATAGGTTATCATTTGATGAAATCTCATGAAAAGTTAATGTGGGATTGAAGATTTTAAAAAAATAAGAAAATAAATTCATAGAAATTATATGGATAGAGAATCAACATGGTGTATTTACTTCACAATCGTATATATAAAAAGATTACTCAAATTTTAAATAGGAAAATCTTGAATAAAACAGCTTGATGGGCCACAATATGAATCTAAACACTTTAAAATTCCAACAAAACTATAGAGATGCTATTGAATATGGACTTAATCACAAATCTTAATTGTGATTTTGTGTTTTAGAAACTAATTTAAGGCCCACAAATAATTTATGAAAAAGCAGCCTTCACTATCCTAACTAAGAACATATATAAAATGGTAAAGTAAACACCAAACATCATCGCAACTTTTAACCATATATATTACATCTTGTGAATATTTTCTTCGTCTATGAAAAAGTGTCTTATTTGAAGATGGATCATATCCCCGAGTAAGTCTTATCTTCCAAAATTTTATAGTAAAATTAATGAAGTCAAACTTTTCATTTTATCCTTATCCTCAATAAAAAGTAAAATAAAAAATGCAGTAATAAAAATTTTAATTGAAAAGATAAAATTGTTAACTTCCTTGATTAAAGAGTTTTAACAGTTGAAAACATTCATTCAGGACCCGAAAGTAAATAAACATGCATATACATATATGTATATCGATATAAGAATAGAAAGCCAATAATCTACCCAATAATCTACCAATTGTAGCAGCGAGCGATAAAACCAACTTCATCATAACAACTTACCATGTAACTGTATCCCCTATCTTATCTGATCTTGTTCAATTCCGGGTCATTCTCATACTTATCCGGATCCAAATTCCAGTAGAGGACTCCAAGATCCGCCAAATGATCCAACGAGACATTCGGGCGGGTTCTTTTGATGTGGGAGCCTTTGATCATCATCACTTTCTTGCATGAACCATGCCTATATCACCAAAATATTCTTGAATTTCTACTAATATTTCAAGCAAAAATAAATGAAACGTGCTGTCAAAACATGGTACTAACAATACCTCAATCGCCATGGGAGTCGAAAATTTCGAGATACAACTCACTCACTCACTCGATTGTTTAGGTGAATGATTGGCAAGGATTAAAATAAATTCATAAATTTTTGGATTTTTTTGAGTTATTTTGCCATGTGGGAGATTATTATCTTTTCGATTTTGGTGGTATTGATCTATTTATCCTTTTCTGATGCTTCGAGAAAAATCCATAGATTATTTTCAGAGGACAACTATACTATATCTTCAAGAAATATACAGTAAAATCTCTATAAATTAATACTTGATAAATTAATAATTTCTAAAATAATAAAATCTTCCGGTCCCGACTTGGCCTTTGTAAAAATCATCAATTTCGATAAGATAATAAAATAATAAGTTTTGGAAAATCCTTTATAAATATTAGGTCCCATCAAAACTCTAAATTAATAATTCATAAATATTACAAAAATTATAAATATTATGGTAATTTGCTAAAATATGAATAAATTGTTACTTGATTTTTCTTAAAATTTAAATCTAATTGGATTTCATCCCTAACTTTTTTAATGGCTGCCAAGAGTTCCGGTGTCGAGTTCTCTACCGCAACAAAAATTGTGAAGAGTTGTTGTCGCTCAAAGCCTCATTTCTGTGGATTTGGTTCCAAATGATCTTGAGTCATCTTCACCTCGTCATTAGTAGGATCTTCAATAATATCAGCAACAATTTCCTCTAAATTTTGAACCATTGCACATTCATCATTTTCGCCCGGATAGTCCACCAGTTTGTTGGCGTCCATTTTATTGCGATAACCAACATCCTGATCATATTCTCAAGCTCATGTAGACTTTCTTCAAAATTTGTCTCACTTGAGTCACGTGAGATTTCTCAATGAATTTATATTATACATGAATATATTAAAGTAGATACACAATGAATTGATTGTTGATACATGAATATAATTAATTGAAACATAATAAATTCATTTATTTTCAATACATGTACCAAATTTGCTGAATTTAAAAAATCTCTCTTTTAATTAATAAATTATTAATTTATCGATATATTAATATCTCTCTAAATTAATAAAATTCCATAGTCCCAAGGATATTAATCTATAGAGGTTTTACTGTATATTGGATTCATAGTAGAAATCAAAACCCACAATTGAATTTTAGCCCAATAATTTCGGGGTAGCCCTTAGGCCTAGCTGACGGACATTGTGAAGCAAGATCTTGTTTGATTTAAGACGTAAGTCACGTAACTCGTGCTTTGGCTGAACATTCTATTATTAAAAAGAATTATATGTTAATAATAATAAGAACATAATTTATGTAAGTTTATAATTTATGTTACTATTGTTATGATGTGGGCGCCATAGTCCGTGCTTACATTAATAACTCATATTTAATGAACTAGGTAGATTCATAAAAGATTGAATTCTTAAATTTGAATACCTTATGTAAACAGTACACTTGGAAATTTCGATCAGTCTAATTAAGGATCATGTTTGGCCATTATACCACAGGCCTAAAAATAGTTTCTAAGCAGTTGAAAATTCAATTCCACTCACTTGTCACATCTGTTAAATAGTAACTATTTGAATTCATTAAATTTATATACTGATAAATCTTATGTGTGAGTTTGTGAAAACGATAAAGAACACAAGAGATTTTTACGTGGTTCGATCAAGGAAAATATCTACGTCCACGGAGGTATGATTCCTCAATACTTTCACTATATGTGATTACAATGAATGTATCTAAAAGCTCGAGTATTCAATAGTTGCTCCCCCTCTATCTTCAATCTAACCTCTATTTATACATGTTGTGGATCCCTCAAGATTACCATGGATCCCTTGACTTGTGTGATCCGATCTCTTTATGTGATCCGATCCCTGAATATCTCCTTCAATATCTCTTCTTAGATTTGATCTTGAATAGGGTTTAGATGTTGGGCTCTAGGCCGAACCGTGCAGACCGTATTGCTAAGCTAGGCCCAGTTCATGTGGGCCTGCTATTGGATTTGAGCGGTTAGGCCATATCCCATCATAGCCCCCCCAATTAGTCGAGTAACAACTACGCCGAGGTGAGGTGAAGAGCGTATTTTGCCGAGGTTGGTTGTTGCTCGGCTGAGATTATTGTCGAAGATTTTTCTGCCTTTTTGATGTCAGGGTTGGATCTGATGATTTGCCGAGGTCCGAACTGAGTTGTCCGAAGTTGGATGACGATATCCTTTCGTCAGGAGAATACCGAGGTCCGAACTGACTTGGATGATTTATCGAAGTCCGGACTGACTTGGACGACGTGCCGAGGCGGATGACCGGACTGAAGTTGGATGGCGTTGTCTTTCGTAGGAGAATGCCGAGGTTCAGACTGACTTGTCTGAAGTTTGATGGAGACGTCCTATTATCTGGAGAATACCAAGGTCTAGAGGCTACTCGCCGTCTTCGGTTTCTCCCTGATGATTTCTTTGTTTAGTGCGTCAGGTCAGATCCCATTTTTGAATGCGTTGATGATGTAGAGGTCATTGCTCTCATCGATCTTGAGGGATTCTTTGATGAACCTTGGGACGAAGTTTGACATCGTCTCGTCTCGTCCTTGGCGGATGGTGAGTAGGTCGGATGAAGGTTGCTGAGGTGACATCTTTTGATATAAGCGCCACTTGAACTGATCCACGAGATCTCTGAAGCTATGTATGCTGTTCTGGCGAAGTGAGGTGAACCAACGACGGGCGTTGGAGACCAGCACCTCGGGGAAGATCTTGCACATGTGAAAATCTTCCATTCCTTGATTTGCCATGTTTGTAGTATAGACAAAAAGAAAATCTGAGGGATCTCTCAGACCGTCATAGGCGGCGATGTTGGGTGCTCGGTATCGCTGCGGTAGGGGTGTATCTAGGATTTCTCTGGAAAAAGGGGAGATGATTCGTCCATGCCGATCGAATCCCGGGAGTTCATTGCCATCCCTCTCAGGAGGGGTGGGAGACCGATAGCGACGTCTATCGTCTCTCTGGTGAGGGGATCGACTGCGTCTCTCCTCTCTTCGGTCCCGTTCAGCCACGTGGACGTGTCGAGGTGAACGACTTCGGCAGTTGGATCGAGGTGATCGACTTTGCGTATGGTGCCGGGGTGAATGATTACGGGCGGCCCGCCGAGGTGATCGACTTCGGACGACGTGCCGAGGTGATCGTTCTCGGACATCATACCGAGGTGATCATCGTTCTCAGACATCATACCAAGGTGATCATTCTCGGCTATCTCGTCGAGGTGAATGTCCTTGGTTATTTCGGAGAGGTGGCGACCCGGTGCCGTGTTGTCGATCCGGCGTTCTTGAGGTTCCCGCTCCGTTCCCCCGTTGGCTCAGAAAGTTTTGAAATCGGCCAATATTGGCATTGAGGAATTCGAGACACGGCTCATCGAGGACCTCATGAGATTGGTGAATCGCTTGTTCACGGTGTTGAGGTCGGCTTCCTCTCTTCGGTAGGCGGCGGTCCCGAGGTGTATAGGTAGGTCCTCTATGTAACCTCGGGTGTGTTGTTGCTATCGGCGGTGACTTCTTTTCCTTGCACCTGTGTAATGACTGGTTGGGGTCTTGATCCGTCGTTGCCGGCACCACCGGGCGCTAATAGTTGCACGAGTCCTTGCCATTGATTTGTGTAGAAAGCGAAGCTTTTGTTCGATGATTCCCAGACGGGCCAATGATAAATCTTGTATGTGAGTTTGTGAAAGCGATAAAGAACACAAGAGGTTTTAGGTGGTTCGATCAAGGAAAGATCTACGTCACGGAGGTATGATTCCTCAATACTTTCACTATATGCGATTACAATGAATGTATCTAAAAGCTCGAGTATTCAATAGTTGCTCCCCATCTATCTTCAATCTAACCTCTATTTATACATGTTGTGGATCCCTCAAGATTACCATGGATTCCTTGACTTGTGTGATCCGATCCCTGAATATCTCCTTCAATATCTTTTCTTAGATTTGATCTTGAATAGGGTTTAGATGTTGGGCTCTGGGCCGAACCTTGCAGACCGTATTGCTAAGCTAGGCCCAGTTCATGTGTGTCTGCTATTGGGCTTGGGCGGTTAGGCCATATCCCATTATATACCTTTTACAAGTATTAAGTGGTAAGTTGGCATACCAATGTAAATTTTCTGAGAAGTAACTAAACTCTTTTTTTACTTTTTTTTATTTTCCTGATTCACCTCGTATTCTAATATTGAAATGTTTGTGCATAGACAACAAATTAATTAGAACTTTGGATAGAGTTAGGAGATGAAACATGTCCACAACTACATAGTATTTTCTATGTAATGGAAAGAAATGATTTAAAATTAAAGCTATATGTTAAACAAAAGTGTTAAGTATAGTGTGTAGTCTAAATTTTGGGGTCTTTTCCAAAAAATCCCATCAACTTTCGTTTATTTATTGAAAGTCTCGAGAATTTGGTGTTGAAAATCTGAATTAGTCTGCCAAATTCTTCAGCAAAATACACAATGAGTGAGTGCAATTACAATGATTGAAATGGAAGATTGCAATTACAATGATTGAAATGGAAAATTAATTTCGTTTCTTAAAGGGGACTTTAAATTATACTATAAATGATACTTAACCCTAAACAAACTGCACATTTTGATTGTTGAACCAAATCCTCCTAAGATTATAAAATTATTGAATGAAACACGAGGGATGAAAGATGGGGAATGGGGTAAAAAACCAATAACTAGAAAGATGAGAGAGCATCTATGGCGATGTGAATATAGGCTTGAAAAAGGTGCAGCCACAAGAAGTCACCCAAAAGTAAAGAGAGAGAAGAGAGTGAAAAACCAAAATTTGTCAGCAAAAATAACCAACACACACGAGCAGCATTAATTCCTTTGCAGTTTGCTGTTACCTTCAGTTTTTGGGTGTGTCACAGACCACACTGACTTTTCCATCTTTCATGCTTTCTTAAAGATACGACATCGTCAGCTAATATTAAATGCAGAATTTATAGTAAATTAATTTAACTATTCATTTCGAATAACAAAACATAAGGTCTTTTTCATTCTATTTCGGTACCCAATGTTCAAAACATTTTAAAGTGTCTCCTAGGGACGGTACGATAGTTAAGGTGAGTTAACTTTGGTAGGAGGTCGCTGAGTTTGAACCTCACCAAACGCTCTATCGTTTGAGCGTATCACACTGGTTTTCCAAGTGTGGTTTACCTGTCCTGTGTGGTTTGCAGGTTATTGCACAGAAACGTGGGGTTTATCAATGTGCACTCCAAGTGTGGTTTACCTGTCCTGTGTGGTTTGCAGACTATTGCACAGGAACGTGGGGTTTACCCAGTGCGCACCTAAAATAGCGGTTGCGGATTCCCTATGATATCAAAAAAAAAAAACATTTTAAAGTTTTATAATTAAATCTGTTTTATCTTTGCATTTTCTTTAAAAAATAAAGTAAATTTATTTTTTATCGTCGGAAAAAGAGAGGCCAACAACAGTCAGGGATGTCGATTTAGTTCGAATCTCGCGTATCAAATAAACAAATAAAAAAATAGGATTATGATTGAAATTATGGTATTGATACGATGACTTGGCCTAAATCGAATAATCCAAGTACACCCAATTGACTTCTTTAGTTATGTGCTATCTCAGTTTTTATATGAAGATGAAACCATTCATGAAATCAAAATTGGAGTTTCAAGTATTGCTGGAAAATGATCTACTCAAAATATTTAGAATGAGTTGTTATTGTTGGCAGTTTGATGAAAAACTGCAACTGAATAGCTTAACAACACGGCAGAGCAATTGGTCCAATGGACATCCACAACCACAACAGTAGTAATGAGGAGGTGTTGGGTGAAAAAGGGATGAACAGTAGTTTGCTTGAAATATTAACGAATCACACTTATAAAATAAAATAGATTATTCCATGTTCATTTTTATTTACTTGAAACTAATTATAAGTAATCGATAATAGATATCCATTTTTTCCGTTTTGCAATCAAAATTCATAAATATACATAATAGATGTTAGAGCGAAAAAGTATATAGTATATTTGTATTTTGCTTAGTGAAAGACATATAATACCTTCACCTTTAAGAGTATTTTGGACATTAATTTCACTAAATGAAATTGATAGTTTTGAGTATTAACTTTATATGGTTCAGTCATATATATAACTGAAAAGGATATTTATTTTTAGTGATATGATAAATAGATAAAAATAGAGGTAGTTACGAATTAAGTCTCAATATTTCAAAGTTTTTGTGAATTAAACTCAACTTCCAAAGCATTGCAATAATGTCAAAACTTTCGATATGTAGTAAATTCAACCACTAGACTTTTGCATAAATTTGGAGTTGAGATTTAAGATATCTATCCGACATCAAAATTAAAAATTGATTGAGGGTTTTTGACGCCCCTTGATCGGGTTTGTCCTCCCCTATTATCAATTTTATCTTGAGATGTCTGGACTTGCAACTCGATTAATCGAAAAGATCTAACTCCACCAGCCACCTATCGGCTCAATTACTGAGTTGTTGGATGTCTAAAGATGAAATTGACAACTCAAGAGGTCAACTTAGATATTTGGCTTCAAAAACATTCAATTAATTTTGAGTTTCAATATCAGATAGATGTTTAAAGATCGGCTTCAAAATCGAACATGTTGATCTAATTTTTTTTAGTATAATTTACTTCTTCTATATGGTTTAAATAATATTGCACATGATCGAGGTTTATCCAATACGCTCTTCAATAACGATCAAAAAAATTTCACGTTATAAAATCATCATCATAAAGCATCATATCTGGTAAATGTTTGTAATAGCTTTAGATAATATTCGTTTCTCATAAAAGAAACAAGAAGAATGGACGTGACGACTATATGTTCTTTTTGAGAGATAGATAAAATTTTGAAAAACAAATCATACATAACGATTTTATTTTTTTTACTATTTTCTTTTTTTGCTTTTGGTCTGAGTAGAAGCCATATATCTGTAGGGCAGGAATTTCATATGAAGTCATGACTGTTTTATTCAATGTCGCTTATGGTCCCATGGATGTGACGTGTTACGACCCCTTCAGTATTTACTAAAGAAAATTGACTCTACTAACTTCCCTCTTTTTACTTTTTGTTGTTTATTTTGTTATTTCATTCTCCATTTATCAGTACATTTTATTACTTTAATTCTCTTATTTCTAGTTTGTCACTTCAATACATTTTGCATATTTAGTCACTTTGACTATTTCTTAAACCAGAATCCAAATCCATATTTGAAATCTAAGAGAATGGTCTACATCAAATCCAGATTGGTCGAATCCAAATTTTTAAAAACCTAATAACTTGAATCTGGATTATATCCAAAATTAAGTGTCATCCCTAGTATACATATAGTAAAGTGAGATGGATCTGTCACCAGGGATGTCCGATGGTTAAAGTGGGTTCACATGGTAGAGAGGTCACGGGTTGAATCCCACCAAACGCCTCTATGGGTTTGAGTGCATCACACTGGTTTTCAAGTGTGGTTTACTATCCTGTGTGGTTTGCGGTGTTAGGAGCGTGGGGTTTCTGGGTCTTGTGCTGCAAGGTGGCGGTACGGGTTCATGATACAAAAAAAAAAAGTGAGGTGGACCTTAAAATCAATTAAGTCAAAATATTTATTCATATACATATAGGGTTAAAAGTCAGTCTTTGATCAAAATTAATAAATTAGACAAAATTTAAATATATGGATTAAAACATCGCCCTTCGATTCGTTTGTTTTCAATATCCACAAATTTCTCTGATCAACTAAGGCTGGCGGGTCGGCCAAATTTTTCCACGTGGAAATAGTTTCAAAAATAAAACGACAGTTGTCTAACGAAAAAAATCACTATCTTTCGAGAAAGTTAGAAATTTGGACATGGTCTTTATAATTGGGGTGTTGCCTTCTACATCCTTAAATCACAAATTTCCATTCTCAGTAGTAGTAAACTAGACCTTTTCGGTTTCATAATAATAATAATAGTAATTTTCAGTGTAAGGTAAAAAGATAATGATATTTTTTCGATATAAATGATATTATTTCGTCTACATAGTAGAGTGCTAAGTCCTGACTAGACCAGAACTGGAAGCATGTTTCTTCACGTGACGACCATCCCATACTAATCATCCCTTACTTTTATGGTTATCCTTTTCGGTTTCATAATAATAATAATAGTAATTTTCAGTGTAAGGTAAAAAGATAATGATATTTTTTCGATATAAATGATATTATTTCGTCTACATAGTAGTTTTTGTAGTAGTAGTAGTAGTAGTAGTAGTAGTAGTAGTAGGTAGTAGTAGTAGTAGTAGTAGTAGTAGTAGTAGTAGTAGTGGTAGTGAGTGCTAAGTCCTGACTAGACCAGAACTGGAAGCATGTTTCTTCACGTGACGACCATCCCATACTAATCATCCCTTACTTTTATGGTTATCCTTTTCGGTTTCATAATAATAATAATAGTAATTTTCAGTGTAAGGTAAAAGATAATGATATTTTTTCGATATAAATGATATTATTTCGTCTACATAGTAGTTTTTGTATTATATTTCAAATTAGAGAACTGTCTTGAGGCAAGATCGATGCCCCATATCGAGGTTTGTATTTGTTACTCCCTTCATTCCATTTTAAGTGACTCGTTGCTTTTGGATACTTAGATTAAGTAGGATTATGTTTTGTGTGTAAATAAGTGTGACTCATGAAATTCGATGTACTTTTGTGTGTAAAAGTTATTCCTTTTTTCAGAATGAGGCACTTTTAGTTAGACGATCCAAAAAGAAAAACAACCAACTTAAAATAAGGCAGAGAGAATATTAATTTTTAGTTTTTTTTACTTTTTAACAATTATCTTTGATATATGATATTTTGCTACTCTAAAAAAACAAATTGAATTATTGTCTACTCTGATGATGATAACTGATAAGGAATGGGTCGAAAGTCCTCAAACGTCACTTCTTATTATTCTTATTAGGTATTGATTCAATTGAAAATCGAACTGATCAAAAGTTGAATTATTCAAACTGTTTTGAAATGAAAATAGAAACCAAACAATTTTTTTCTTTCAAATGAATCGAACCGAACCAAATTTTAAATTTTGTTTTCGATACAACTTTAATTTAACGAAGTAATGTATAATAAAATTCTTTCCTGTCGAACTAAGAACTCCAAGCCCTAAATCAGTATACATTCTCTCGACGATACAACTTTAGTTTAAACGAAGTAATGTATAATAAATTTCTTTCTTTCCGAACTAAGAACTCAAAGCCCTAAATCAGTATACACTCTCTCGACAATCTCAGTAGGAAGCTCCATACTACCTATCCCAATTAATACAAAATTGTCATGGCTGTGTTTCTTGATCGTCTCCTTGATTTTCTTTGACAGTTAATTTTTTCTTTGTTTGTCATTCTTGCGTAAATGGCTTTGGGACATTGGGGATCGATTTTTATCTTTGTTCTATTGTCATTTAAATATCTATAGTGACGTTCTTTCATGTCATGTCAATTATAAATATCAATTATAATTTCATCATGGTATTCAACAAACCATATCAACATTTGAGAATTAAGAAATGATCTTTAATATTTTTGATAGATCATTGATATTTATGATTTTAATAGTTATTTTTTGTAAAATGAGAATAATTTGAGATGTACATTGATTATATTTTTCACTTCAACTTATTTTTCTTTTTTCTGATCTACATTTTTCAGTTTTTTTTTTAATTCTGTATTTTGTAATTAAGTTGACATTTTAAAAATTCAAAATAATTGCATCTCTTAAAACAATTACAGCTTCAAAAGGTACATTGGACTGTTCATTTAGCAAGAATTATATTTTATACCAATTAGCATTCCTTAATACAATATATTTGTTAACTTTTGGAACTTATATCTTTTAACTTTATTTACAATTTAAAATATCAGATATAACTTTTGTGCTGGTATTTTTAAAAAAGAATGAAAATTAAATAAAACTAGAGAACTATAAAATACTTTTAAGGGAAGACGTGATAGAAAATGAAAAAATAATAATGAGGAGGCAAGATAGAATTAAAACAATGACTCAAACAAACCTTGTAGCTCAGCGGTACCTTCATCACCTTTTCGAGACATAAGACCAAGTTTAGTTCGGAACTTCCCCTCCTGCAACTAAAAAGAATAAGAAAATTGAATATAATTTGGGTGCGGATGTAAGCATTAAGAAATCTAGTTTTTATTTATTAATCGTTCTTTAATTATTTCTTAATTATGAGCAAGTAATCCATAATCAAATTTATTAATTCAAAATTAGAGTTTTCTTAACATAATTAGGATTTGATTTTTATAAATGTAGCATACACTAGGGTGCACACGAGTATGCATCACAAAAAAATATAGTGATGTAAAAGAAATGAAATTGGATCAACTAAGTAATTAACTAAAACGTGAAAAGGTTGAAGCATGTGTGAGTGTATTGGTCTAGTCGTAAGATAATTTTTATCTGAGGCCAAATATTTACATTCGAGTAATGTAATTTAAAAAAAAAATGTATTGGTTGACCAAAAAAAATTTGGAGCACATATCTCTCCATAATTCATTTGGAGAATAGGTATTGTATCATTCCTTATTCATCAATCAAAAGATATTCAAATTAAATGCATTTTCATTTCCAAATAAACATAAGTTAGTATGCATCAAAACTAGTGAGCTGTCACGAACAAACAAAAGATAACAATAATAACAAACAATGCATGTCATTTATGTGTATATATATATATTAAAATAAGGTTGAGTGCATTTTACGCAGTGTAATATCCATAGAATTAACTATGTTGTTCTCGTACAAGAAACCTAGTTTGCCGCCAGACAGCCCTCCTCTGCTTCCCCACCCTAACCAATGGAACACCAAATGTATATCATATACATAGTCAATTTGATCTTATATTATTTCAATTTATTTTATTTTATTATTTTCAACACGTTTAATTATTCGTATCACATTATATGAGATTAAGAGAATGTTTGGCTTAGCTTATAATATAAGCTCCCCAAAACAGCTTATTTCAAGTTTGAAAAACGATTTATAAGCTATTTTAGGAGTTTATAAACTCAATCAAACACCCACTAACAGTGTTACATATTTCCTTAAAAAATGTAACAATATGGTACGGTAATAGCGTGGATGGACAACACGAGTAGTATTTGCACACGTCATACATAAAGGACTGACTGTGCCTGCTGTTACCACTGCATAAATCAATCAATTTTCAGTCCTATTTTTGACCCCATTTGCACGCCCTTTTTTCCTCCATGAAAATTACATAAATACATAACAAAATATTTTGAAATCTCTTTTTTTTAGTAAAACAAAGTCCAATCCCTTTCTCCCCCTCTAGGCGTTAGTTGCGGACATTAAAATACATCTCCCTGTTTTTTTGGTATTCACACATAATATTTGTCGTATATAAATACATTCACTTGCTTTTCAGCTTTAAAAAAATATTTTGTGAAATTTTTTATTTCTTTATTTTGATTCTTTTGAGGGGACATAGTATTTATTTAGTTGCTAATATGTATGTCCCGAATAATGCATTCAGTAGTGATGATTTTTAAGTATTATTTTTAGAATAATAAGCATCGTGAAATATTTATTGCAAAAAGGAGTGCACCGCCGCATTCATAAATTATGTATTAAAATAGGGTTAATTACAATTTATTAATTTTAATTAAAATTTAATTTAATTTTAAAATTAGCATTTTAATTAAAGTTTTTGTTATCTTAACTTAGAATTTATTAATCTCAATTAATTTTTTAATCATAACTAAAATATAATTATGACAAATGCACTGTACTATGCGTTCGAGTGTGCCACAATATTTATTGAAGAAGCATTGATTAGACACAATAACATACCTGATGCAAAAATAATTGCAGGTAATAAAGGCAAAAGTAAGATGATGAAACGCAATTTAATTAGAAAGATATGTCCCTCCAACTAATAAGTCAGAAATTCAAGTTATTTAGAAAGATTGATGTATATGTGAGTGTGTAGCTCTAAAACAAAGTATTCACTCTATTCCATTTAAAATATCTCATTTTTTTTTGTTTATCCTATTACAAATATCTCATTCCAATTTAGGAAGTAATTATCTCTTCAAAAAATGTAAATCCTACCTATTTTGTTTATCACTTTAACTATTTTATACATTTCTCATAAATACATATGCCTAAAAGAAAAATGACACTTTAAATGGAACGGATGGAATACAAATTTAGCTATGAACATGCAAGAAATTCCATAATTTGATGTTGCAAATCTTTTCAAATTCTATAGTACGGAGGATATTGGAATAAAATCACCATAAGTGTCAACTATCATCCATCCAACTACAATAACATGGGACTTACTCGGTACACAGTATAGGTAGCATCTGTGGTTCCTCGTGATACCAAAAATAAATAAAAATTAATAGACGGAAGATTAGTTTTTAGTTAACGCATGGAAAAGATGTCTTTTGTGTGTACATATGTGAGTACATTTCTACATTTCTATATATTTATACTACCCATTTACACACAAAAACATATGTGTGTACATTTCTACATTAAGAAAATAAACTATAAATATGTGTGTGTGTTGGCCTAGTGGTAGAGTGGTTAATGCTCGAGTCAAAGGTCTCGGGTTCTAGTCCATCGTGACGCAGCCTTTAAAATTTTCTATATTAAATTACCAAAAAAAAAAAACTATAAACGTTGGAAAATATTTCTTCCTATGTTTCTTCTTCTTTCCTTTCCTTTTCATAAAGCAAAATAACATCAAACAAAAATAAATAACAATACAAACAGTGACGGAGCCATGAAATTTTTCTTGAGGGGCCCAACTAATTATACCTTTAAAAAGTAATAAAATATAATTTTAAAAATATGATTAAAAATAATAGTAATTTAAATAATAGTGTAATTTATTTTATAAAATTTATTTATAATTAACTAAACAATCAATCGATAATAGCTACAAAAATTAAAATAATAAAATATTATAAGTGTTAATATTGTAAATGACATTATCTTAAAAAACTCAAATTTTGATTTTCTTGTACCCATTACAATTGAATCTAAAATTAATTCACATATAAAGCTTATTAGAATAAGTTTAAATAAATATTACCTATGATTTGTTATAATAAATTTATCATAATCTTTTAAATTTTTGATTGATATATATATTTATATATATATATATATTATTTTATCAATGTAAAATAAATTATAGACAAAAGGAAAGAAAGAACACAAAGTAGATAAATAAAAGAAAAGAACGAGACTAAGTAGAGAAATAAAAGAGAAAAGAAAAAAGAAATAAATGGCACAAAGTAGAGAAATAAAGAAAAGGAAATAAAAAAAATTAAAAGATGAGCACCTTAGGATTCGAACCCAGGCACTTGCGAGAAAGTGGGAGAAAGCCAACACTGTTTAACCAATCCACTATATGCAATGCATTTATAAATTTTAAATAGGTATATACTAATAGTCTTTTTGAAAAAAATTGGGGGGCCCATGAGCCCCGAGAGCCTCATGTAGCTCTGCCAATGAATACAAAGATGGAGCCACAAATATCAGGGCAGAGCTGGGGTCAGTTGAAGCACCTCCTAGCAATTTTTATGTTTTACTTTGTAACCTTCATTTTTTGAAATTTTATATTTTAGCATTTTCTGGTCAAAAATTTATAGTTTTATTCTCTCCAAGCTATATTTCTAATTTTGCCACCGACGATAACCATATATTGGGGTAAGAAAATAAATTGTGATCCGAAAAATAAAAGGGAGTAGATCTTGAATACAAGATTACTACGAGTGAACAAAACCGAATCGAAATTAAATAATTGAACCGACCAGCTAAAATTTAATCGGTTCGGTTTAATTAACTTTTAAACATATGGGTCCAGTTCGATTTTAATTTATAGGCATTGGACTATATTTGGGTTGGTTATTGGATAAACAATTTCGATTGGAATTGAATCGGTCGAACTTTTAATAATATATATTAACTATATTTCTTTTATTTGTTAAATTCTAAACCATAAAAAGATCTTGATAGACAATATATATAATACATTAATATATTTCTTTTATTTATTTGATTTGATGTTGAATTTATTTTAATTTTTATAATGATTTTTTCGACTATTCGTATAACGAGTTTTGATTATAAAAATACGAGATATTAAAAGTTCACTAATAAACAAAATCAAACCGAAATCAAAGTTTGAAGTTTGATCTAGTTTGAAAAAATATTTGATTGGTTCAACCGGCTATTTTAAATTCTTTATTTAATTTGGTTTCGAGACTTCAATTCGATTGAAAACCGAAGCAACCGATTACCAACTATTCCAATATATTTTCATGTGAGTGTACTCTTTCCATTTCTTTTATAAGTTTTCTCGATCATCAAATTACATATACCAAGAAGATTGATAAATTCACTTTTGTAATCTTATTAATTATTTAACTATTTATTAAATAAAGATAAAGAATTTATCATAATTTTATTCTTAAATTATGAATTATGACAGTTATTAAATACTATTTCCGTCTCATCTAAGACGACTCATTTCTTTTCGGCATAATTATTTAATAGAATGGTATAAAGTGATGAAAAATAGGAAAGTCTTATAATTTTTGAAGAGATAATTATTTCCTATAAAAACAGACTATTTTGAATGAAACAGTCCAAAAAATAATATAGATCATCTTAAATGGGACTAGAGGTGGCAAAGTAGCGGGCCGGGCCGGGCTCTTATATTTTTCGGGGCCTAGAAATGTGAAGCCCAAACCAACCCCGGGCGGGTTTTCGGGCGGGCGGACTTTTTTAGATTATTTTTTTATTTTTTAATATATAAAATTAATATTTTAAATTTCAAAAAAATAAATAAATAAAATACATAATTAAATTCTCATAACTCCAATTTAAATAAAGAATCGTTGATAAGAATATATTAAGCTTACTTATTCTTATGATAATGCTTATTGTATATTTTGACATATTTATGTATTCATACGATGATATTGTAATGTAGTATAATTTTAGTTCTTTAAGGATAAATAAATTAATAATTACAAATCAAAGGTAAATGATATTATTAAACGTCAATTCCACTTATACGCCTAAAATAATAGAAAAAATAAATTAATTATACAATATATATTTAAGATCAATGATTCAAAATAGTTTTTATATATTATAAGGTCATTAATAATCAGCCTATATATTTTTGGAGATCATTTCTTTTATGAATTATTTTTGAATGATTTATAAAATTATATTTTGAAGTTATTATTTTTTAATTTTGATGTGTTGCAATTAAAAAAAATATTTTCACGACCGTATGTGAATTAGTAGAAACTTTTACTATAAAATATAATTAATATTATTAAAAATTATAGATATGTATATTAAATAATTTATAAAATATATATATTTAATAAATATTAGGTGGACTTTTTTAGCCCAAACCCCGGCTTTTTTTGGAAGCCAGAGGCGGGGTTTTGAGCGGGCTTTTTAGGCGGTTTTTCAGCTTTAATTTTCAGTTCAAACCAACCCAAACCCCAGGTACCGGGTGGACTTTTCGGGCGGGCTCATTTTGCGGATCGGAATAAATAATATTTACCGGGAGAAGTAAAAGAAAACTCCTTTGCGTCGTAGGTAGGTGATGTAAAGTGCAGTAAACCGTAGAAGGTCTCTATCTCCATGCCTATTCACAAACAGTCATCTTTTTTCAATTAATGTAATAAGATGTCTCTTTGACTTGGACTCACTCGCACGTTTGCACGCAACGTCTCTCATTTCATTTCACCAATAATACATTGGCGAAATATATCAAACTATCACATTTTAAAAGTGTATACAATTCCATTTTTCAAAATCAATACACAACATACCCATTTATATTTTTAATATATATTTTAGTGAGTTTCGCCGGTTTGATCGGTGAAATGACATAACACCTGACTCAAAACATAACAAATCAATAAATGATTGGGAAATTATTTTCGATGTATTGGATATTATTATTATTTTAAATTACTTTATATATGAATGATATCATTAAATCATTAAATTATGTATCTCGACCGGAGAGGATTTAATTAAAAATCAACGGGAGATGATTTAATTAAACATTCAAAATTTTGAATAGGTCATTGGATGCATCTCGTGGAGAGGAATTTAAAATCGATCGGAGAGGAATTAATTAAAAATCGTGGAGAGAGGATTTAATTAAAATTCAAATTTTGAATAGGTCATTGGAGCGGATTTTAATACAATTTTAATTAATTCGGATCGGAAACATCAAAGAATTAATAATTAGTATTAATTCATGTTGAAATTGGTCGACGGAGAGATGAATTATGAAATGAAATTAATACTAATTATTAATTCATGTCTCCGATTCGACCGGTAACATCAAAGGGTCGACCGGAATCAACGATTTTCAATCGGAAACAAGGCTAATTAATTTAAATTGAATGTATGATATTTAAATTAATATTTAAAATAATCTATGGAAATTTTGTAAAATATTGAAATCTTTGAAATTATAACACAACTTATGAATTTTGAAATATTTAATATTGAAATTATCCTTCATATTTACAGTATTAATTAATAGTGTACAAAATAGTACTACGAAAGTAAAAGCTATGACTAAAATTGCGAGAAAAATTGAAGAAGACAAATAAATTACACTAAAATTGCGAAAAATTGAAGAAGACAAATAAATGCGGAAAAGTAAACCAATAATTGAACCAATTCTCTCCTATTTATACAATTCGATAGTAACAAATACAAATCCAACAAATTGCTATTGCTCTTGCTCCTAATTTTCGTTCTTCATTTCGATCCACAACCCAAGAGTTGTGTCTCAACAAGTAAGTTATTGAATTTTTATTTATTTTAGGCGTGTTTTGAATTTATTGTTGTTTATGATATTAATTTGTGTTTAGATTTATTATTGTTATTTTGTTTAGATTTATTATTGTTTATTGGTATGGATAAATTATTGCGTTTAGATAATTAAATTAATTGGATAATTCATTTAGTGTTTTGAATTTATTGCATAATTTGATAATTTGTTTAGTGTTTGGATTTTATTGTATTATTAGTATATATAATTCGATATAATTCGTTTAGATAATTATTTATAATTATATAGCATATAATTAGTTTAGATGAAATTAGATGTTTTATACGATTTTATGGCTTTTTATATGAAAAATAAATGAATTAAAGGAATCCTCTCCGATCGATGAATTAAAGGAATTATATGAAAAATAGATAAATAAATGATTTTATGGGTTTTAAAAATCATAAATGAATTAAAAATTAAATTACATTAAAATCCTCTCTCCGGTCGACCAATTCCTTGATTCCGGTCGTAGGAATCAAGGAATTGGTTAATCGGAGAGAAGGATTTTAATGTAATTTAATTTTTATTGATCTGTAAACATAATTAAATTAATTATTCAAAATCCTCTCTCGATTGACCAATCCCTCTCTCCGGTCGAATAGGAATCAGGAATTGGTGGGAGAGGTTTTGAATAATTAATTTAATTATGTTTATAGAATCAATAAAAATTAAATTACATTAAAATCCCTCTCCGGTCGACCAATTCCTTGATTCCGGTCGATCAAATCAAGGAATTGGTCGACGGAGAGAGTGATTTTAATGTAATTTAATTTTTATTGATTCTATAAACATAATTAAATTAATTATTCATTCGAAAACATAAAATTGGTCCACGAAATTATCAAATTAATCGATTCCGGTCGACGGAATCTTGGTGTCGACCGGAGAGAGCTATTTTAATAGGAGAGAGCTTATTTTGAACGGAATCTTCTAATTATCAAATGAATTTAATACTAATTATTAATTGATGTCTCCGCTCGATCGGAAACAAGGAAATATCGATCAAGACATAAAACTATTCGAATAGGAGAGAGATTTTTGTTTTAGAAATTAATTTTAAATTAAATCAATTAGGATAATTTTAGATTTATTAGGATAATCTTGAATTATTGTTAGGATAATTTTAGATTTATTAGGATAATCTTGAATTATTATTGTTGTTTTAATTTTAAATGAAATCAATTAATTTTAAATGAAATCAATTAGGATAATCTTCCAATTATTGTTGTTTATGATATTAGATTTATTATTGTTAGTTTTATTTAGATTTATTATTGTTAAATTTTTTAGATTTATTTTGTTTAGATAATTCGAGCAATTTATAATACTATCTTTAGTTTTATTTAGATTTGTTATTATTATTTTGTTTATTTTGTTTATTATTCCTATCTTTAGATTTATTATTATGTTAGATAATTCGAGCAATTTATAATACTATCTTTAGAATTATTTTGTTAGATAATTCGAACAATTTATTATTTTGTTTAAATTCTAGCAAATATCTTTAGATTTATTATTATTTTGTTTAGATAATTCGATTGTTTCTGCAATTTATAATTATTGGATAATTCGTTTAGATAATTGCTGGCATAATTCGTTTAATTAGACTTAGATTAGGCGATAATTTTAGTGTAAACATTAAGACATTAGAAAAATCATGTTAAGGCGTATATTTACATTAATATAATCTTGTATTTGTTATAGATGTCGGGATGGAAGAGCATTATTGTTCGATATGGAGGCGATGGGATCCTTCTTTATGTTACATTGGCGGTATCGATCAAATGCCTTTGTTCGAATGGACAATGTAATTTTGTGGGAGTTCATAGAGATGATTAATGAAATTATGTTGGAAAATTCGTTGAGTACAACCTACCAACTGCATTATCTATCGAGATCTCGGAGTGGTAGAATTATCAAATTACTTTTGAGTAATGATGATCAACTTTTCGATTGGCTCATGATGCCCAAGCAGAGGTCTATGTGACTCACGATGCCGACACATCCCAATCGGAGCAAGAACTATATAGACCTTCGTTTGAGATACCATCCTCGTCAACATATGACTACACTTCCCAAAACATATCGTTCGATCGTCGTTGACACAACAATTTACATCATCGATTGGTTTGATGTCGATACATCTCAATATATGCCGCAACACATGGATCCATCCAGAATTGCATTTCCAACATATCTCGCAACCACAACGGTGATACACTTGTTGAGGACGATGACGACGAATCGTTGAAGAAGAAGAAGATGAAAAGCAGTCGGATGAAGAGGAAGAAGATCGCGAGTGCGCTTTGGTGAGCTATGGCTCATTTGTAGAGTTTGACGCATGGATCCGTCGAGAGGTGGATTCGGAAGCTTCATCTACGATTATGCGAGTAACACGCAAGAACACGTAGGAGGCCTAGAGCCGGAAGAAGTTGAGGAGATGAGCAACCGGCTAGTCCTCGTTATTCCTCATGATGCTTGATTAATCTCTTTGCTCGTCCTCCGGACTCGGTTCCGCACCCGATAGGTGGCGAAGGTTCCATCTTCGACAACAAGGGTGAATGAAGATATCCGTGGGGCTATGGCATTTGGAACGTCGGTAGAATTTGTTATTCCTCGATCCGATAATTCGAGGATTACATTCAAATGTCGATATCATAATCGGTGTCCTTTTCTACTACGTGCATCGCAGCGAGGTGGATTTTGGTTTGTCCGCAAGTTTGATGCTATACATACTTGCGCGCGAACCCAGTGAATATCGAGTAAGGAAGGTTAATGCCGTGTAATTGCAGCATACATATCACGAAAAATACGCGAAGACGGTGAAGTGCTAAAGCCGAGGTCCATTATGGTGATTTGCGGAGTACGGTGTACACGTTACATACGATGTAGCAATGCGAGCCCGTAATAGGCGATCGAGATGATATCGGTGGACATGAAGAATCATTTCAGCTACTACCGAGTTATCTCGCATATGTTACGGATGAGCAATCCGGTTCGATGACCGACTTGGATATTGGATCGATGGTCGGTTCCGTCACCTCTTTGTCGCCTCGGTTCATGCAGTTGGCGTACACATTGTGCCTCCGACCCGTGATTGTAGTCGACTGACGCACTTGAAGGGCCGCAATAAAGGCATATTATTCGTTGCCGTGACAAAGGGCGACAGCGAGCAAGTTTTCCATTAGCTTATGGAATTGGTCCGATCGAGAATGATGTCTCATGGACTTGGTTTCATCTCGACTACAAGTCGCTTATGGATCAAATCCGGAGATGTTGATTGTTTCAGATGCCCATGTCGATTATAATGAGCGCGGTCAAGTGTGTACACTACGATGCAACACACGGATTATGCTACTACCATCTGTGAAAAAATCACCCGTTTGGGCAACCATCCGCAGTTATTTGAAAGCCGCTTATGCGTGCTCAAGATGCACACTTTGAAAAGCGATGGCTATGTTAAAGTCTCGTGAAGGCCGATGGTAGTGGCGCATATACCAAGTTGGTGGAGGTTGGAGTGCGGTGGGCTAGATCACGATTGCCCGTTAGGCGCTACGGTTTATGACATCGAACATTGCGAATCATTCAATTCTCGAATATTGTGGGCTGAGCGATTGCCAATTTGCTCAATGATTGAGGCAATCCGTCACATTACGAAAAATGGTTCGATGAGAGACATGAAGCGGCAAAAGTGCAGCGGCTGAATTGACCCACGAAGCAACGCGTAAGATGATGGTATCAATGGAACTATCACGCAGATCGATGTAGTGCCCTCATCGACTCCACTTTCAAAGTCAAGCACGGAAGCAAAACATTGAGTCAATCTCAATACGCAATCGTATGCGTGTTTGGAGTGGGACATGGATATGATCAGTGTTCTCATGTTATTGCTGACTATATGGTGCAATTTAAGTTTAATTATGTTAATTTTTTGATCAAATTGATTTCACTTACATATAATTGATTATATAAATTTTTAGTCATAAAGGTCACCATATATCTAACTATGTGGGGAGTACTACCATTCGCAAAGCTAGCGAAGCATACTCAGTCGGATCAATCTGTTCACCACGATCTACTGGTATTCCTCCGGATGTTCTTTGGAATTACGATTATGCCTCCTAATAGAGTCCGTCAGTGGGCGAAAGTGGGTCGATATCGTCATCCAATGAAGTGGGATCGAGTAGTAGAAGTCGTGCACTACGGACATGTAGCTTGTGTGGTAATGAATCTCATACGCGTCGGAAGTGTCCTTACTTATCCGAGACAGTGACATTGTAATGAAAGAAAACATTCATGTAAAGATATTATTAACATTATTATTATTTTAACTTAATCAAATTGAATTGAATTGAATTGACACTAGAAAAAACATGCAACAATGACGGAAAATTGTTAGATTTCGTTGTTTTGGATTTTGTTGAATTATGTTGGATTTGGTTGAATATTGTTAGTTTTGTTGGATTATGTTGGATTTTGTTGAATATTGTTGGTTTTGTTGAATTAGGGATTGATTGGATTGTTGTTGGTTTTGTTGGATTATGTTGGTTTTTGTTGAATTAGGAGGATTGATTGGATTGTTGTTGGTTTTAGTTGGATTGATTGGATTGTTGTTGGTTTTGTTGGATTATGTTGGTTTTGTTGAATTAGGGATTGGTTGGATTGTTGTTGGTTTTAGTTGGATTATGTTGGTTTTGTTGGATTATGTTGGATTATGTTGGATTCACGAGGGTACAGGCGTGCGCACGAGGGTACTGCGGGAGTGCACGGGTACACGGAGTGCGATCGTGCACGGTGATGTCGCCACGATCGTGCACGCGCGTACCCCGTGCACGCAGGGTACACGGGCGTGCACGGTGCCGTGCCGTGCACGATCGTGCACGTCGTGCACGACCGTGTACCTGCGATGGTGTGTGCACGATCGCGGTGCGACACTGATCGTGCGGCGGCGTGTACCTCTCGCACGATCGTGCATGTCGTGCACGATCGTGTACCATGCTGCGATCGTACACGCCGTGCAATCCCCTAATCCAACAAATTCGGTTAATTGCAAATTCGATTAATTGAATCAATTCAATCCCCTATTCGGTTAATTGCAAATTCGACAAAACTATTAAACTTACAAACTATACATGTAATATACAACATTCGGTTAATATACATGTAAAAAAGCGGCAACATAACCTCTAAAATATGGATAAGCCGACTGCGCTCAACAAATAGCCAACAACAAGCAATAGCCAACAACAAGCAATATCTGAAAGAGGTCACGACCTCCACAACATATACATAGAGGTCACACCTCTAATACAAACAAAAATATCACTAACACGAGATAAAAATCAAATATTCGATAAATAATATGAACATCCATTTGCATCCAATATACCAATACATACCAATATACAAATACATACCAATATACTAGTACATGCTAATTTCTACCTCTTCCTCTTCCTCTTCCTCTTCCTCCCGACTGCTTATATGGATCACATATCTCATATATATTTCCACCTACTTTATGTCTATATGCTACAACATTAGACATACCCCATTCGATGCTCGGTGAACCGAAATAAGGCGTTCCACGGTCATGCACGCAAATGGACCATCATCGAAATCGTCTTCCGGTCAAATACCCAAGAGGCTCGTGTAATAACCGCATCATTATTCCATGGTGGTATCGGTGGAGTTAGCCTCGAACCATCTAGTGAGAGAAGAAAGCGCCGCAATAATCTAGTCAGCACACGAAGTCCATCATCCTCGCATCCACTGATCTGGTCCATCCTCCAAATCGCGAGTCAAACGAAGATGATGACCGAGTGCATATCCACGCGTACTATCACGAAACGCCGCTCGATGACGCAAGGATAATGATCTATAAAGTTAATATTTAGATAAAATAAACAAGGACACGTAACCATTTAGATAAATTAATATTTATTGTATTAAATAAGGTTACTGCGTGGCACGTAACCATGATGTATAACCCGCCATGCCGAGGACAAGCTGCTATCCAATGCGCCGGTGGTGGTGCCATGTAAGCAATGCTCTCGGGGTCATGATCAATGGTGCCTCACGCTGGTCTTGAATGTAGACGCAAGGATTGCGTGTACCTCGGACCATGAATTTTGCAAAACGTCTATTCAACATTGAAAATTAATTAATTAGAGATACTACACATATATACTATATATTGATTGTATTAAAGACTTACGAAAAAGCGATATCAAGGATGATTGTGTTTTGATAATCCACCCCATCCAATAAGTCGATCCGGCATCGAGTCTCATCCTCAAATACACCATGAATAGATCGACGACCGCAAAATTATTTTAGGGATACATATCAATATAAGTAGATGTACTTAAAAAGCGAAGCATATTGTATAAAACGTGCCGAACATCAAAACGCCTCTGGATTTTCGATATTCACGAAAATGCAACTGGACTTGTCGATCGGTACCGAACAACCACCATCGCCTTATTTGTGTTCAAGAAACGCTGGTAATTTACTAATGTATCATCGGATAATGGACGTGGCATCGGGCTATTCACGTATGGTGACCTCATTCTGACCGAAGGTCTCCGTGCCCGTTCACCTCTCGGATCCCGAACTATAAACATTTAATTTAGAAAATGAAAACATAACAAATATAATGAAATATTATAAGCGCGAATATGAGACTTAATAGTTACTGTTCCTCCAACTGCTGCTGCAGGCTCGAAAGTCGCCTCACGGCGTCTCGAGGCGTCGGATCACTAAATAGGTCCGGTCCCATCATGGAATGATGAGATGTAGTTCCGGGCGGTACCATGGATCGAGTGTGAGTAGCGGGAGGGTATCACTGGCGATGCGGTCTTGCCTCGCCGCCGGCTCAATATGTCCACATGCCTCGGGGACATCGGACTGGGCGGTGATGTGGTCTCGATCTTCACCTCTCTCGTCGTCGCCGTCGGATGAAGTGGGACATGAGGTGCATGTGAGCCGATCATCCCTATGTGTGCAACCACATCGACTCTTTCTAAGAGGTTTTCAAACCACTTTTTATCTTTGGAATAAATTTGTCTTGATAGACCTCTCCATGCGTCGCCTCTCTGTCCCCCCCTCCGGACAGATTCCCGGATAGATTCACGAATCCAACGACGATCGGCGGAACTAAGGCACGCAGGTGCTGACCACCACTCGATGAAGCCGCCTCCACAGTCTGCATCTTCCCGTATCCCGCTCTCTCAGCGGATGGCGCTGCGGCTCATCAACAACCGGAACCTCAACGAACCCAACCGACGATGTCCTCGGCTGGGTATCGGAAGGTGAAGGCTCGAGGCTCGCTCGATGGAGACCACGAAGATCGGGATCCTCAACAAACGTGGAGCCCTCGCCGAACTCGACGTCTACGTCGAGGCTCATCCACCGGAGGTGGATGAGACACACCACGACGAGAAGGGAACTGTCGTCCCTCCCTCAAAGGATTTGACGGTATAACAAAAGTCACACCGAGTGGAGAGGGGTGTGAGACAGACACCCAGTAAACGGTGCTAACCTCGAATGAGTCCGGCTCGATGGATGTGAGATGATAACCGACCTACAATAAATTGAAAGATGTTATTTAATATTCTAATAAATACAATACCTCATACATGATTTAAAATTATAATAAAATTCAATACCTCTTGCTCAAAAAGTGACTGTAAAGCTGCCGGTGAAATCCTACTCTTGAACTTCCACCTCAACACTCTCGGATACGCTGTGGGATTGATGTACGTCCCAGCTATACTTCCCAAGCCTGGTATGATCTCGAGTGACCAAGCATATAGTGCCCAGACTGGTCCGTAAAAGTGGTATTGAGCATTAGGTTGACACTGCGTCGTATAATATCTCAAGATCTGGTAACTGTAGGCCCCCCACGGAAATCGGCAAAACGCCTCCAGATCGTCAACCAATGCCCAAACCCAATCAGCTATTATCTTCCCCGTATCGTATCCAAATACGAACCCATAGAGGGTAATAACGTGGGCCACACGTAAATAGTGACGAAGATCTACATCATCACTAAAACCATTACTACAAAATCTATCTACTAGATTACGTAATGTAATCTGTGCCCCATAAAAAGACTATAGACCTCAGCGTCGCTCAAGTCGTAGATCAGTGTGGGATCAAATGATGATGACCCAAATTGCGGCCGGTGACTAGAGCATAATCTTTAATCGAAAACATATATATCTTCCATTGATGAAAAATACATCTCCGGATCGTAGGCTCTATCGACGGAGACTAAATGGTGCAAAGAAAAACTAGACTTAGGCCGGAGTCAATCAATCAATCGATGACCAAAGCAACCCCCTAAACATATCTACCAACTCTTCGCCACCCTTATCTAGCAAGACATTCTTAATATATTTAAAATAATCGGTCTATAATAAGTCTTTACATCCGCCACCATATTTATCGTGGTAGGCCTCAAGAAAGCAGGATCGACCTACAATTATATCAATGTCACATATTACACAACGTCTGACAAACCAACAAACTACTACAATAATTATTTCATTTGTATATAATTCACATCAATAAACATCCTATCATACAAATATAAAAATAATTAGAACTACAAATCACCTATCAAAATCGGCCATAACTTAATAATACAATTTAACCATTCTAAACCATAAATGAAATATTATTCAATCATATACCATAAACGCTATTTATTCAATCATATTCCAAAACAGATATCTCGAAAACATACAAGCCATAAACAATATTAACATACTCAATAACATAATTCAACGTATTCATATTCAATTATATACAATCATATTATTCAATAACATTTACCAACATTTATCCAATCTCAATAACATAATTCAACTACTCATATTCAATCATATACAATCATATTATTCAATCACATCTACCAACATTTATCCAATCTCAATTACAAAATATATTTAAGGTAAACATAACTAAGGGTTCACGAAAACATACCGGTAAATGCGATATATTGCCTTGAAAATAATACGCATCATTACAAAATTCAATTAATAATTTCAATTAATAACTAATAATTATTTCAATTACTAACTAATAATTAGAAAATTAAATAATTCAATTAATAACTAATTATTAATAACTAATTATACAAAATTCAATTAATAATTTCAATTAATAACTAATAATTAACAACTAATTATACAAAATTCAATTAATAATTTCAATTAATAACTAATAATTAGAAAATTAAATAATTCAATTAATAACTAATTATTAATAACTAATTATTAGATTGTTTGATCGACCAATTGAAGTTTCGATCGATGAAGGCTTCTCCGGTCGAGCGGAGAAGCCTTCACCGAACGGAAACTTCAATTGGTCGACGGAAACAAGAAATTAATTCAAGAATTGAGCAAAAATTGAAGTTTCGGTTGATTTGTTGTTTCGGTCGAAATTTGTTGTTTCCGATCGACCGGAACTTCCAGTCGATCGGAAACAACAAATTTCGACCGGAAACAACAAATCTCCGACCGGAAACTTCAATTTTTGCGTAAAACAACAATAAACAACAATAAACAACAATAAACATTTATCCTGAAATTGAAATTGAAACATTCCACATATACGTTTCCGGTCGATCGGAAACAACAAATTACGACCGTAAACAACAAATCTCCGACCGGAAACTTCGCGTAAAACAACAATAAACAACAATAAACATGTATCTCTTGTTTCCGGTCGACTAAGCTTCTCCCACGAAAGCAAGCCTTCTCTCCAATGAAGCGGAAGAAGGCTTCCTCCACCGGAGAGAAGCTTAGTCGACGGAAACATTGTATATATTGAAAAATTACCTCCGATAGTGAAGCTCGACTATTAATTCCGCAATGGGAATGAAATTCACTCAATCTCTTCTCCTTCAAAATTTTTTAAAATTGTTCTTCACGGTTGTTCTCTCTCTCTTATCTTTCGAAATTTTTGTTCTCTCTCTTATCTTTCGAAATTTTTGAAAATTGTATGAAGCTTGTAACACGGAAGCCAATATTTCGGTTGTTCTCTCTCTTTATCTTTCGAAAATTTTTGAAAATTGTATGAAGATTGTAATGTTTCCGGAAGCCAATGTATTAAATAGCCAAACTCAGTCAACGATTTAATTTGCACAGACTTTAATCAAACATGCAGACTTTAATTTGCACAGAATTGGGTCAGACTTTAATTTGTTAAAGAATCGATTCCCTCTCAAATCATGTCTTCGTCTTGCAATTTCGAATTTTGGTGATTTGATTCAAAATATAGTTGTTTAATATAGTTGGGTATGGGTTGTAGTTAATTTTAGGTTGAGTATGAGTGATTGCATATTATGAAAGTTGGGTAGATAAGTTGGGCACCCTAATACATTCCTATTTTTCCCTCATTACTCTCACTCACTCCCAATAATTCTTCCTCTTCTTCTGCTCCATCTCCATTCAAACTCTCTCTCATACAACCACGCACATACTGCGCCGCCACAAACTCCGGCGATGAGCCTATTCCGCCGCCAGCTAGCGCTCTCCTTCGCCACCCTTGCTTTTCTCCTTCTCTTCTCCGTCTCAGCTCTAGGCTTCAACCCAACTCACCAACTGAGTATGTATGTATATAATTTTTCAAGATAGAAATACAAGTAGTAAGACGAGTTTTGTTTATTTAACTTTCGAAGTAACTATTCAACTCTTTTGAATATTGATCGTTTCATTATCATGAAATGAAAACGCAGGTGGTGGGGCGAGGCAGGAGGCGGAGGTGGTGGTGCGGCGGCGGCTGGGGGGGCCAGGGTCGTGGCCGCCGTCGTGCAGATCGAAATGCGGAGGTGTGCGCCGTGCAAGGCGGTGCACGTGCCGATTCAGCCAGGGATGAGCATGCCATTGAATACTATCCAGAGGCGTGGAGATGCAAGTGTGGAAACAAGCTCTTCATGCCTTAGAATTTTTATTTTATTTTGTTAGAAAAAAGAGGAGAAAATTTGGTGAAAATTTATGTAGTTTGTAGTGTAGATATAGAAAAGATAGAGGAACTATTGAATGACTGATTAAAATAAGATGTTGGAATTTGGTCAGTCTAACAATCTGCATAGGTTTTAGTTCAATCTGTTCTGTTCTTTATTATTTTGTAATTTTGAGTTACTGAATTTGCTGCTTTTTATTTTTCACTTTTAAGTGTTACTTAGCGGACAGAGAAGAGCCTTGGGAATGTAATTTATGGGTTAAGACTGTCAAAAAGGGTTGCTTTTCTGTGCTTTAATTCCTCCTTTTCTCTGCAAATATCTGGTTTTTATGTCTTCTAACTACGAGTTTTTTTTTTTTTCCTTTTCTGTTTACTACCCTCCGTCCCACTTACACGTCCATTTTTTTCATCTCGATTATTTAAAAGAAATATATAAAATGATTAAATTGATAAAATATAGGTAGGTTTCATAATTTTTAAATAGATAATTATTTTTAAAAAAAAATATCATCTAAGATGAGACAATTCAAAAAAAAAATATATACCATCTTGAATGAAATGGAGGGCCTATAATTTAACGAGTTATTGTATGATGAGATTTATGAGCTGCATTAATTCAGGATAATCTGTTATTGGACAAAATGAAGTAATACATAGACTCCTTAAAAAGAAATAAGAATTCATGTTGCCTTTGTTGTTTCTCTCCTTGCGGTCAATAGATTTTCCATATGAATAATACTAAATATACATAATATATACATGCATAATACTCTTCAAAAAAGAGAGGCTGATTTTAGTATTAGGCAGGACTGATTTATCCCTCCTACAATTTGGGGCCAAAATTGGTATGGCTTGATTTTCTGAATTTTTTCTTTTTTAATACAATTAATTTAGGAAATAAAAAATCTTGCATTCCATACAAATAATTTAATTTAGTTTCGTCTTTCTTTTTAAATTTATTCTATTTTTTTGTTTATTTCCATTATTTTTTACTAATATCTTATATTATACTATATTATTATAATTTATGCTATAATCCATCGTTGTGGTCAACGATAACGATTATTCTCATTATACGTAATATAATACATTGAACATATCAATCAATCATTCCATAAAATTATAATATAGTTCATTCCGATTTTACATATAATTTTTTTTTCTGTCTGCAGTAAATACATGATTTTTTATTTGTTTAGAATTTCTCATGAAATTATAATCCCCCCAAATAGAATCTGACGTGACAAAATCGAAGCTAATGTGACAATCAAACAACATCATTTTGGTTATATGAAAAATTAAAAAATATATAAAATAAAATAATAATAAACCTAATCATATACAGATAAGAATAATTGTGTTCAATAAATTAAAGTGGATGTCACTACTGAGTAGATAGCAAAGGATTAGAGTACTTGTTGTCAAGTCTTAGGATCAAATTCATTTTAGACCAGTATTAAAAAACGCTCTTTTCCATTTGTTTATTTAACACCTTTGTCTTTTGAGCTAATTTTATAATATTTTTTTTATCTTTGAGCTAATTTTATAATTTAGTTTCGAATTCTTTTCTTTGTCTCTGTTTTGTTTTTCCCCTTAGCTTGTTCCATTATTTTCGTCAAATTTTCGAAAAGAAATGACGATGGGGTATCATCAATGCACTAATAGTGGAATTATTCCTTTTTTGTATCATGGGAGCCGCGATGCCACCGCAGTAGGACTTGCAGAAACCCCACGCTCTTGCATGATACCGCAAACCACACGCGACATGTAAACCACACTTAGGGAGGTTAACGTAAGAACTATTTTTATTGTGAGAACGTGAGAACCAAAAAATGATGAATTCAGTGTGAAACTTGATGAACCCGTTGGGAAAATTACTAAATAAAAAAAAAATGAAATTTGCGCTCTCATGGGATTCGAACTCTGCGTGAAAATTCGAATTTTGGATTGAGAACTTTCCAATCGATTCATTAACTTTCATAACAAATTCATTTTGTTCGTAAAATTTTCGTGGTTCTTAGTTCTCACGTTAAAATTGGTTCTTATTAGAAGCGTTTGGTGGGGTTCGAACCATGACCTCTCTACCATGCGAACCCACCTTAACCATGGCTATCCGTAGGGAATGGAATTATTCCTTTTAATTTGTGGAAATAGGGTGTTTTTTATTAAGGAAACATTAAGCGTGTTCCTTTTTGAAATTGGAATGTGAAATACTATTATCCTTCCTTAATTTACCGTGAAGGGACAAATATGTAAATTAAAATTCAATTAAAATGGATTATTTCTTTAATTTTCGGAAATTATGAAAAATGACAAAAATATTCAATTATATACATACATATTATGTAGGTATAAATTTATCCTTTCCATATATTGTTGGTGAATATATTTATTTTATTTTTTCTTGGGGGTAGAATTTAAACTCTTGACCATAATTTTCTTAAACGAAAACGTCCATAACTCAAATGGTAAATAAAGTAAAGAGGTAAAATTAGAAAAAGTCAATTTACATATATAGTTGAAATAGAAAAACAACCACAAACTTAATAATATTTAAAATTAGTCACTCATATCATAATATCTCTAAGTAATTTATAAATTTAGTATTTTACAATATTAATATTTAAAAATAATTCTTTATAACAAAAAAAAAAGAAAGAAAGAGAAGTTGCGCAATTTATGTCGCCGTCGCTGTCAGGTGTCACCACCGTCGCCACCATCCTCACCGTCGACTGTAGAGGGAGAAGGAAGTATTGATTGATCCCATTAATTTGATTCCGATGGTGAAAATATTCGATTAAATTAAGGGTGTTTATTTTGAGTGATAAGATGAATAGATGAAAATAATTCGAATTAATCCATCATTTATTTTAATGAATTGGTAATAAATTAATTAATTTTAAACATGCTTGATCATAGTATCCTTCAAATATTCAACTTTAGATTTTATCAATCTATGTTATTACAAAAAGTAAATACTCCCCAAAAGGTTAGTGTGCACTTCACAAATGGTTTAATTTACGGTGGATTCAAATGAAATTTTTGCTTAGATTTTGATGTATTTGGATTTATGCAAATCGAGTTTTTGGGTGCTCGAAACACAAATTGGATAGATCTGTTGACGCGTAAGTTACTGCGTGAATGGCTAGTTTTTAATACTATTAAATTTGTAACTACTTTTTTATTCTTAAATAAAGTGACTGTTTGTCACCCTCGCTGAAATTAAAATATCAGTAACACAATTAGAATTTATAAATTCAGGTAAGTACAGTAGATTATAGAATAAGAGAATTGCAGATGTCCAAAAAGTACAAGCAACCGCAATAGTCAAATTTCACATGAATCAATTTAAATTTTCGAATTTATTTAGTATATGCATTTTTAATGTAATTTATTTATATACATTGTATTATATCTTTCAAACGTACACTAGTTTTTATCTAATATGTGGAATACTTGAAGTAAAATAAATTAAAATTTGCAAAAACAAAATCCCGACTTGGCCTGTTCCACTCGATGAGATCGAGACGGAGTATCCAGATTGAGAAACCTTAGGTCTTCTTAATTTTATGCAGCAGGAAACTATGGAATATGGGATTTTTATTTATCAAATACTAGGTATATATAAGAATTTGTAATGAGTAAAATCGAAAAAAGGTTGGAGCATAAGAAATTAGGGTGATGCTATTCGATCATAATGTGATTGGTCATAAAAATCATTTATTTAATATTTGATCAATTATGTTTATTTTGCAATATTTTGGTTTGATCAATATTATGTTTATTTTGAAATTCCTATCCAGATCGGATTTAGTTCATGTTTGACTATTTTGAACTAACTAGTTGTTTTTAATTAAAATCAGAACAAAAGTTTCAAAAATCAACAAATGGAATCAATTGAGTTTTAAAAGAATCCAACATACTATTGAAAACAACCCAAACGTTGTAATGTGTCAAATCGGGTTGATTCGATTTTGCTGCCTTTTACATTATACAGCATGAAATTCCAATTTCCTTATTCCGTTTGAATTCTGTATTGATTATTTTTGGTGGAACAAAATATAAAGTATGTAGGTTTGTATACTGCATGAAGGGTTTTTTCTTCCTCAGCTACGTCTATTCACTATTCTCGTTTCTTTTCTTTAACATCCCAAGATAACAATCGTACTTTTTAATTTTTTACTTTTTGCAATACCATTTCTCGAAAAGTCTATCACTTAAAAGCAACGATATGACACTACTAAACTCAATACTTTTTGCTGTATCATAACAATACACAAAAGCTATTCTGGAAATTGATAATATCCAAAATTATTATTATATTATGTGACAACTTAATATAAAGGATTTTGGAAATCGAAAAACAAAAGGAAAAACAATAAATAGCTCCACAACTTCATATCATGTCATTATCTTTTAGGCAATTGAAAAATAAGTTTCGAAATTATATTTATTTCGGAATTTTTATTTCATTTTTAAAATTGATTATGGTATGAAGGTCACCTTCGATTAAAATGATATTGTTCTCTGCATACGTATGAAACAATCTTGACATCTTGTAACTTGCTGATAGAGTTGGCAAAATATCAGACATGGTCGAAACTCCCTTAAAATCTATCAAGTCTAGATATCATACCCCAACCTGGCCTCAAAAGCAAGTTTTTTGGTGCAAGGTTTCGGGTCGGTTCCATGGGCGGAATCAGTAATTTGGTCCATGCCGGGCCGAAACCCAAAGGACTTGTGTCCCAACCCAGCCTAAAATCATACTTTTCCTTTTATTGTTACCAATTTGTAGCAGAAGTGGGAAAATTTTGATATATTTTGTATAATTTTATTGTATGCCTATCACATATCCAGACTATTTCACCTGATGCGTTCATATAGAGTTATTCCATTTGAACAGTGATGATGTGGTGGATAATAGCCTATTTAAACATTTGAACCTCACATTCAAATCTTATATCAATAGAAATCATCTTACGAATTACAAATCCATAACTAACCTATCTTTATTACAAATCCATATCTAACCTATCTTCAGGCCTTGAACTGATAAAACTCCTTCATTTCTCTTTTCTTGGGTGGAGAGAGAGAGAGACTGAATCATTACATTCACAAAAATCCCCTTGTGCAATTTCAGTTCTACTTAGAGCAGAGAAAACACGAGCTTCAAGCACAAAACTAAATAAAATAATTGTCTATCTGATTAGTCACTATGCAAAAATTACTCAATAGACTTCCTTCTTATACTAACTAGAATTCATGTTCTAATGTTTATACACAAATTCAACAGAGACAGTGGTGGAACTTGGAAGTATACTATGTAGTATTTGGTTCAGCCACAGTCTCTTCTTCCCCTTAGCAGCTTCCTCGTTCGCCTCCTCTCCTCAGCAGCTTCCTCGTTCGCTGACGGATGAGGTGGCAAAATCCAGCGTGATGGTCTCTACAAGCTCTTCAGCCTTATCTTCCATACGTGGCTCTGAACCGCATTCCTCTATTAACTAGAGAAATGAAAAATAAACAACATGAACTTGAAAGAATCCATTATCAATGCTGAGAGGAAGATCATGGACTTCTAAAAATCAATTTTAAAGAAGAACCCAAGATGACACCCCACGAATAATACGAATACGTTCTTACTTTATTCCAAAAGAAACAAACACATATACACAGGGTTTCCCAGACCTCACGTTTCTTCAGCGCCCTAGCAATTACAGAACGAACTAACGGAATTAAAATAATATGGATGATACCCCTCGTTTACATTTTATCATTTTCTTGAGAATTATATGAGTCATGCTAGACTTACCGATGGCTCAAAATCTAGTTATTGAAATTCCGTATAACAGAATTTAACGGTTATTAAGCATGATAACCAGCTTACCACTTGGTATCTGAATCTATAAGTTATCCTAAAATTTGAATAAGATGCGTTAAGCTCTTTCAGTTATGAAAGTCCACTGAATTTGTTCATAAACGAACATAACATTGTGTGCACACAGGTGGTATAACTTTGCTTTACAAAATCCAACTTTTCTTTGTGAGCTATACCCCTTTCTTGACTTGATTATTCCAGACAGTATATCATACATGAAATACTCCAGACTCATTCAATGCAGCTAGAAGCAAGTCCAGCTTCAGTTCATTGTAATACTTCACTCATATGAAGGTTAGCAATATCAGATTCCACGCTATGTCCCATCTTTTATTATCAGTTTTATCGTGATGGGGTTTCCTTCCTGTGGGTGTGGGTTCAGAGTATCAGGAAGCACATGAAATCACAACTAATAAAACCACAGGAGCTAGCCAAAGTGAATTTGAGGTTCAAATGTAAACATCAGAATCGAATTTCTCAATTCCTTTGATTTTCCGCAAAATTAAACTGAGATAAATGCAAATTTACCAATGATAGTCAACCGTCCAATGAAACCACAGTAAGCCAAACAAAAAACAAACAGACTGGAATACCAAATAATCTCATATTTGGCATGCATTTTTATAAGCTGAAGCTACAACATCTGAAACTGGTTCATAAAAATAATATCTTAATCTAGTATTTGAACCAAGGGTCACACTGATCTACCAGTCTTTCATATAACTTGGATAGGGATACTCAACATAAGAAGAAAGACAACATCGATAAATTTCACTATATATGGCTCTTTAAACTAAAAGGTGCAAACAACCTGAAAAACATGTTACGAAAAACACAAACAACAATCACGACAGAAAAATAAAGAACACGCGAATTGTTTACCCAGTTCGTCTTGCGACTACGATTAGAAACAAAACAAAGTAGAAATGGTAATTCAACAATGCAACACGGATTAGAAACAGACAAAACAATAGGAATCGATAACAACAAATGACAGAGATTACTGGAAAAGTTCTGGCTCACTTCTTGGTCTTATGTTCACAATATTAAGAATCTCTGCCTTGGCCAGGTCAAATTTTTGGCACTCATCAACAAACTGATCAATAATTTCCCTTGTTTGATTGCAAGCAACAGTCCCCTCTAAATAATCAAAAACCTAAGCAGAAAACCAAAAATATGAGGGATGCAATAAACCTCCGAACATGATATGATGATCATAACTACGAATTCCCAACCTTGAACTCAGATTGAGATACGGTTGCAATAGCTCGAGAGGCATCCTTTCCAGCCCTCTTGATCTCAAAAGGTCAAGCACTTCAAAATTAGTGAGAGCACCAGCACTGGCCTCAACTCTGAAATAAGTTAGAGAAAAGGTAACTGCTTAATTGAGCAAAAACAATCATTTTGTATGTTGAATCTCTGTAAACAACAGAATGAATACAAATTCTCTACGTACATTTTCATCGCCAGACTGCTTACTGCTTCAACTAATAAAACAAATAATCAGCAAATTATGAGCCTCCACTGGCAAGTGGCTTTCAAGTAAATATAGCTGCCAAAGGTAACAGACTGTATTAGCCAAACCAGAATCATTCACGCAAAATAATTCGAAATAAGATAAAATTACCAAAAATAACCTGAAATTCAGGTGGCGAGGCGACCACCGGTCTGTCCTCAGAGAATGTTTCTGTCCAGCTTCCAGAGGCGGGCGGCGCTCGGCGATGGTGGTCGGCGAGATTGAGAGGTTTCGGGGAAAATTGTGAAGGTTTTGTAATTTGCAATTAAATACTTGAATTCGTTTTGGTTCCAAATTCCGAACCGTTTAGGTTGCATTCGACAATCAACACCTACGGGTAGGGCTGTGCATCGGTCGGTCGGTTCGACCGACCAAAAACCCAAAAACCGAACCGAAGTATACTTTTTCGAACCGAACCGACCGATCGGAATTATCCGACCGACTGAAAACCGAACCAAAAAAATCGGTTCGGTTTCGGTCGGACAGAAAAAACCGAACTATGTATTATATATATACTATATTCATAAACCTGTTTTTATCTTAATTTCAAAGCATAAGCATCAAAATGTCACAAAATTGTCTGCCTCAAAACTCCTCTAGAGAAACTGAACTTGCTCGACAGTAAGGCGCCTCTTCTTTTCTTGTTGATTAAAATACTCCTCCAAGTATTCTTCTCCAAACTTTTCTTGATCAAAAGATGAGTCAATTAATAATCAAACAACAGACTGGAAAAAGATACAAGCATAATCTAGAAGATTTTATCATCGAAGAAGAATTGCAGAAATGAATGATTCACGCCAGTTGATTTATAAACCCCACAAACCTAAGATTCATGAATTCTACTTACTGAAAAGGCCAATAAATTTCAAGGCTTGAATTCAAATCTCATAACTAGTCATAATTACACATTTAAACCAGAGCACATATCGTGATCAAAAGTCAATGCAATAGAACTTTTTCATTTGAAATTTATTTATTTTATTTTTATTTATTTTATATTTGTATATAAATCTATATATATATATATATATATGTTGTAATGTTACTAATAACTATGTTAGCTATATATTTGGATATTCCCATGGTGTTATGATAGCATTTTTTTTCTTTGTGTTTATTTATTTTATTTTGTATATAATTTTAGATATATAATGTTAGCTATATACTCTCATTTGCTAAGTTATGATAGCATATCACATATTTAAGGGTATATGCTATTTTTAATATTAAGTTGTCATTTATAAATTTCACATATTAAAATTAAGAATAATAACATTATATTACAATATATTAATTTCAATATATTAATTATATATTTAAATATATAAAATATAAATATTTTAAAAAAATTGGATATCGGGTAATACCCGACTACCCGTCGGGTATACCCGATACCCGATCTCACCTAAATAGCGATACCCGACCCGGACCCCTACACCCGATTTTTGGGTAATCGAGTACTCAATACACGAGACATTTTGGATCGGGTATCGAGTACTGATACCCACAAGGTTTAAATATACGTTTTAAGCACGAGACATTTTCCAATAGCACTGCGAGGCGTAAGCCTCGAGGCGGTCCGAGGCGTAAGACCGAGGCATAAATCATAAAAGCACATAAAATTTTTAACTAATATAAAAAAACACATAAAACATAACACATATATTACAACTCATAGAAAAACATAAGTTTATAATTAAATACTTATGAGTCTTTTAAAATCTTAAACTCAAGTCTAATAATTATTCACCATAATCAAAAGTATAAGAGGCGAGACTATGGAGACAACAACCTAAGATTGGTACAGCCAATTACATAATTAATTACAAATTACTGCAGTTACTAAAATAATAAACTGAATGAAGGCATAATCTGCCGAACCGTAAAAATAGATTGAAATCGAGAGAGAGAGGGAGACCGCGAGAGAGAAGCGAGAGCAGGAGAGAGTGATGCAGAGCGAGAGAGGCGAGATAGGAGAAGAGAGGCGGTGCAGCAGAGAAGAAAGCGATAAGAATGCATGAGAAATTAGGTCTTAATTCAATCAATTAAGGCTATTTTATCAGCCCATTAGAAATTAACAAAAAATGATAAAACCCATGCAAAAACATAATAAAGTACAAAAAAGATTTTTTAAATTTGGATGATAAGCGAGGCATCCGCCTCATACCGCCTCGATCGCCTCGCCGCCTCGGTGCGCCTCGAAAAATGGTTGAGGCGTCGACCTCTGGACAACGGGTGAGGCGCCTCGAAGGCGATTCCGACCGCCCGACCGAGGCGGGCCTCGGCGAGCCTCACCAACGCCTTTTAAACCATGGATACCCAAATAGTCACACCTAGATGTAAGTGGTAGGAACAGGCTGTGCATCGTCGGTCGGTTCGACCGACCGACCAAAAATCCGAAACCGAAAACCGAACCGAATTATACTTTTTCAAACCGAACCGACCACACTATGTATTTGTAATTGAAGACTCTTGTATTTGTACAAACTATTGCAATCAGATTGTGATGGCACTGCTTTATAATTACTTAATTAGAGCTAAAAAATAGGTAGAAATATCAAGAAATACAACTCACAGAAGGCCATAATAATTCTAACATTGGCAGTCAACAAAACCTCAACTTTTTCCCTAAAACTTTTACAAAATCACTATGTTAAAACTGATAAACCATTTTCCCTACATAGTGAAAATCCAAATTCTACCTTCCAATCTCTCTCTCACACACAGACAGTGAGGGAGAGAGTTACCTGATATCAAGATGGGAATTCTGAGACACCCGAAATGAGAATTTTTTTGAAGACAAAAGGCAGGGTGGCTGGTGTTGGTGAGCTATTGGGGCATGAGGGATTTCAAGACTGCAACTTTAAAGAGAAAATATACTATAAAATTAACAGATTGCAATACAAATTAATTTAATAAACCAAAGAAGCAAATCTTAATACAATTAGAAATTAAATCGTATCCTTACAAAAGCTTTATGAACCATAGAAATTAGTATCACCAGTAATAAACAAAATTATTGACTTGAATTCTTGATATCCCAAAACGCAACAACCAAGTTCAGGAATAACAAGGAAAGGAAATGAACTTGGAGGCCGCAATTATGCCAAATCTTGTTGCAAACGGTCGAATCTTTACAGCAAAAACATAGGAACTAAGAAAGATAACATGAGTAAGTTACCTCTAATCAACGACGCTGGAAAGGCAGAAGGAGGCGCCGAGGCGGTAGGACCGTGGGAGGAGGCGGTGGGCGGCGTCACGGCGATGGAGGAAACCGTGTGAGGATTGAGGAGGCGGTAGGGTGGCGGCGGCGGTGCTGAGGATTGAAATGAGAGAGGCGGCGGTAGGGGGCGGCGCGCCGACGGAGTGGCAGTGGGAGGCGGCGGACGGGTGGGGGGGAGGAGGCAGACGACTTGATTGAGATTTGAGAGGCAGAATGAGTAGGGCTGCTCTGGGAGGGACGGAATGGGATCATTAGGGTTTATTTCAATTTTTTAATGAAGTATATTAATGTTAAATAAATAAATAAATATATATATATACATATAGGGTGTGGTTCCTGTGAGAATGGAAATAAGTGTAAGAAATAAGAATATATCATATCCATAGATTTTTTCCTAATCAATGGTGGAGATTAATAGTAATATTTAATCTGATTTCTGTTGTATTTTATAACAAAAAAATCGACAGAGGGTAAATTATGTATTTTAATTAAAAAATTTCATTATCCTCTTCCTCACTCCCAATTTTCGGTCCATCTCTTCATCTTCAATATGCCAAATCCCTTAAATGTAGGTAATCAAATATTGCAAATTCAACAAATCTTAGTGTTATGTGCAACATTTAATAAAAAATATGCAATAAAACGCTTCTACCAGTGCAATGTAATCTACAACATAAATCAATAATGTTGCAACATTTATCACATTGAAAAAAAACTGAAATTGAAAATCAATAAATCTTAGTGTTATGTGCAACATTTAATAAAAAATATGCACTAAAACGCTTCTACCAGTGCAATATAATCTACCACATAAATCAATAATATTGCAACATTTATCACATTGAAAAAAACTGAAAATCAAAATCCATAAATCTTAGTGTTATGTGCAACATTTAATAAAAAATATGCAATAAAACGCTTCTACCAGTGCAATGTAATTATACATACGTATGAAACAATATATATATTATGTATCTAAATTCTCCATGGATTGGTTCGTGTATCTTCAATAATTTTGTATATAGTAATTAGTGAAACATAAATAATGTTGAAGATAGAGATTTAAATGATAAGATATAACAAATCCCTATATAAAAGTATATAAACCGTGTGGTGCCTAAAAATAAGGAAAAAAAACTGATTAGTAAAAGTTTTAATTACTTAATTAACCTTTATTTAAAACACATATTTTTTTTCATAGCACAAATAATTATATTTTGTAGCACAACGAAAATAAATCTTGTCCATTGATTTACTGAAATGAATGGTTTAGATTTATTCTTATTTCTTACAAAAAATCCATTCTTACATGATCCATCCTCTACATATATATATATATATATATATTAATAGTTTCGGTTCGGTTCGGTAACCAAAAATCCAGAACCGGTAACCGAACCGAAAACCGATTTCACCAAAATTTATAAACCGAACCGTTAACCGATTATTTAAAAAATCGAACCGAATCGGTTCGATGGGTTTTTCGGTTCAGTTCAATGCTTGCACAGCCCTAGGTAGGAATGATATTTTGGTAAATAATGAGTGATTTGTGAGATTGAATATAAGTTATATTGTCCCAAAATAGAAAGTTTTACACTTTTCATGGATCTTGAAAAGATAATTGTGCCACACTTTTCATGGATGCTGAAAAGGCTTGTTCAAAGAATTAAAGTAGAAGCACTAAGACGAATGAGAGATTATTTTGATTATATTATACCTTAGATGTCACAAGAAGAACTACACGTCAAGCTACCGGTATAAAGGCTGAAGAGATCAATGCAACAAACACATGGCAATAGTTATTTCCAAAATTATTTTGCAAAATGTGTAAAATTTATAAGCTGACAATTAAACGAAAAAGTTGCGGTTACTATGTGGGGGAGGAAAAGATGAAAAAGTCTACAAACCTAAACCATAATCTTCCTTTATGTGCCACTTTCTCAGCCACACGACAACCTAATTCCACAAACACTTTTTCGCTAGTAGTTTTGTTTTCTCCTATGGGATAAATTGTTTCTTGATGTGGAAGTCAAATAGTCATGATTTTCTATTCCGAAAAAGGGATCTATTTCATTACTCAATCAAAAGTTACATTCGCTGTGGGAATCAGAGTTAAACAACTTCAAATTCTCTCTTTTCTTTTCTTTAAAAAAGAAAAGAAAAACATAAAAATCCATCTTATATAGCAAGGGTGATCAAGGAAATAATTTTGGGTATATTTTGCATAAGATATAAACTGAAATAATTTTGAGATGCTGCAACAAATTGTATCACCAAGGGGGGCGGTGATTTGGCTCGTGTCATTTTGGTAAAGATTAATATGAGCTCAAATTTATGACATCGTTGCAAATATACAATCTTTCAATATAACACTAAGGAATACATATATAATTTCACAATAAGTTCAGAAAAGCTTTAACCAATAGTATGTTCAATCATCTATATGTGAGTTATTTCCAGTAAGAAAATGATAGCTAGAAAGTCAGAAAAGCTTTAACCAATAGTTATGTTCAATCAACAATCTTATGCATGTTCATAACACTTGTGTTAGGATAGATCTATAATTCTTTGAGGCCAAGGAATTATCTTCTTGCAGACTAATTGGCCAAATCACTTGTTGGTATTATCGGGGACCTAGAAGCCCTAAAGATACGTATCTTTTTCCAATTTATGATGTTACAGAGGATAAACCAAGCCTAAGCCTGCAGAAGTGCAAGGAGATATGTGCATCTAATCAGCATGCTAGAAGGCCATATCCCATTCTTCCAAGAAAGAACGCTACAGTATTTATTATGAACTAGACAACTCTTGTAACAACTATTCCAGTGTGGCAGATTCTCACCAAGGTTCCAGATCTGGCAATCTCCAAAACTTCTCTGTCAGTGCTAAACACACTGGAGAGCACACCAAATCCAAGATACAAAATTACAGCCAAAGCTACTCACATTATTAGACCAATCTGTTTTAAGTCACAGATACTGAAAATTAGTGAGGTAATTACTCGTCGATAAATAGAGATATTGATTGTAAATACATACACACACACATACATATACACATATTATTCAAAATTGAGAACAAGTTTCCAAACCTGTAGGACTTTATAAGTCACTTAGCGTGCCAGACCATAGTTCCCTAGGAAGTAATCACTAGCAAGGAGAGTCTGCGAGCAATGTCCACGAAGGAGAAGATATTAAGGCAAAATAACAAAAATTAACAGTTATGGTATCGTTTCAAGACTTGTATAATTTCAAAACACCGTCCAAATCTAAATCTAGATTTGAAACAATAATTCTCAATTTTCGATATTAAATGTAATAATTTGCAGATTCATACATGCTGCTGCTAGACACTAGCTCGGCGAGGGACACAAAGCTCAAGCAACGGAAATGACAACTTCAACAGCGGCGCAATTGACAACGGAGGCTGCTTGTTGTACAAAACTGAGACGAGGGCAAAGTTACAGAGAGAGAGCATGAAGGCAAGCAGAATGGAGCAGTGGCAGCAGCGGGCTGAACGAAAGGGCAGAGTCAGCTGACCGGAACGGATGGAGTGGCGGATGAGGGTGGTTATCGCAGTGGAGATCTGGTGCCAACGCGGATTGAAGCTTCAGAGAACTGATTACGTTGAGATCTGTGCGGGAAGAACATGAGAGACGAAGAACAGAACTCTGGTGGGAATTCAAACTTCTGCTGGAATCAGTGAGCAGGTGACGGCGGTGGGATTTGGGAGAGTTAGGGTTAGGAGTTTGGAGAATTTGCAGAACATAAATGAAATTGGAAAATGGACGCTCCAGAAATTGTAATAATTATAACTACGGAACTACCACGGACTATATTGTGTTCAACCTAACGACGGACAAGTCCGTTGTAAATTTTTAATTAGATTTATTAAATATTTATTTTTTATTTTTGAAATAAATTTAAAGACGGAATGAATCTGTCATGAGACATTAAAGACGGACATTCCTTCGCAAAATCCGTCGTTAAATTTGGGAAGTAAATATCATTGTAAATCCGTCGTTAATCTGTCTTTGTGTTGAAGCGGAAATATTTCCGTCGTAAATTCGTCATAAATCGGCTTTTTTGTAGGTAAATATCAAATCTTTTAAATTTTATAATTTGGATTTTCCATAATTTTTTCGACGATAGAAAAAAATGATATGGAGCTAACCTAGATTGAAATCACGAACTAATCAAAACTTTAAAATGTGTGGGATAGAATTAAGAGCTAAGAAATCTCTAGAATACAACTAACTAAATTGTGATATATATTTTCAACCTTTACTATTATTATATTTTGCACTAAATATATAAAATGTGTCAAATTTCAATCTGGCTCTCTTTCTCTTCAATTATCATTACTTTTGTATTATATGTATTTTATACTCAATAAATTTATGTAAACTTTTATAATATATTATATATATTTTACCCTCAAAAGTATATACAAAATATTACTCTCCATTCATTAAAAGTATGGCACTTGTGGACGATATAAGTTTTAATAAAATGTTAGATAAATGTTATTTGAGTGGATAAAGAGTCTCACCATACATGTGGTGAAATGTAAGTAGGGCTGTCTATTCGGTATGGATCGTGTACCCTACCCGAAAATATCGGGTACCCGACCCCGATTTTGCATAATATGTGCTACCCGACCCCGACCCGATTTTATAAATCGGGTACCCGAATACCCGATTAATTTTTTCTAAAATTTTATATATAAATCTATATATTTATTGTAAGTATTAGTTTATTATTAATAATATTAAATAATAATAAAAATTCTTCCTAGATGCATTTGTTTATTTTATTTTTATATTTGTATATAAATCTATATATATATATATATGTTGTAATGTTACTAATAACTATGTTAGCTATATATTTGGATATTCCATGGTGTTATGATAGCATTTTTTTCTTTGTGATTATTTATTTTATTTTATTTTTGTATATAATTTTAGATATATAATGTTAGCTATATACTCTCATTTGCTAAGTTATGATAGCATATCACGTATTTAAGGGTATATGCTATTTTTAATATTAAGTTATCATTTATAAATTTCAAATATTAAAATTAAGAATAATAACATTATATTACAATATATTAATTATATATTTAAATATATAAAATATAAATATTTTAAAAAAATTGGGTATCGGGTAATACCCGACTACCGTCGGGTATACCCGATACCCGATCTCACCTAAATAAAGATACCGACCCGACCGGGTATCGAAAGTACCTGATACCCAAATAGTCACACCTAGATGTAAGTGGTAGGAACAGGGCTGTGCATCGACCGACAGACCAAAAATCCAGAAACCGAAAACCGAACCAAATTATACTTTTTCGAACCGAACCGACCGCACTATGTATTTGTAATTGAAGACTCTGTATTTGTACAAACTATTGCAATCAGATTGTGATGGCACTGCTTTATAATTAGAGCTAAAAAATAGGTAGAAATATCAAGAAATACAACTCACAGAAGGCCATAATAATTCTAAAATTGGCAGTCAACAAAACCTCAATTTTTTCCCTAAAACTTTTACAAAATCACTAGGTTAAAACTGATAAACCATTTTCCCTACATAGTGAAAATCCAAATTCTACCTTCAATCTCTCTCACACACAGACAGTGAGGAGAGAGTTACCTGATATCAAGATGGGAATTCTGAGACACCCGAAATGAGAATTTTTTTGAAGACAAAAGGCAGGGTGGCTGGTGTTGGTGAGCTATTGGGGCATGAGGGATTTCAAGACTGCAACTTTAAAGAGAAAAATATACTATAAAAATTAACAGATTGCAATACAAATTAATTTAATAAACCAAAGAAGCAAATCTTAATACAATTAGAAATTAAATCGTATCCTTACAAAAGCTTTATGAACCATAGAAATTAGTATCACCAGTAATAAACAAAATTATTGACTTGAATTCTTGATATCCCAAAAACGCAACAACCAAGTTCAGGAATAACAAGGAAAGGAAATGAACTTCGGAGGCCGCAATTATGCCAAATCTTGTTGCAAACAGTCGAATCTTTACAGCAAAAACATAGGAACTAAGAAAGAAAACATGAGTAAGTTACCTCTAATCAACGACGCTGGAAAGGCAGAAGGAGGAGGCGCCGAGGCGGTAGGACCGTGGGAGGAGGCGGTGGACGGCGTCACGTCGATGGAGGAAACCGTGTGAGGATTGAGGAGACGGTAGGGTGGCGGCGGCGCGGCGCTGAGGGATTGAAATGAGAGGAGGAGGAGGCGGCGCCGACTGGAGTGGCGGTGGGAGGAGGCGGCGGACGGGTGGGAGAAAGAGGCGGCAGCCGACTTGATTGAGATTTGAGAGGCAGAATGAGTAGGGCTGCTCTGGGAGGGACGGGAATGGGATCATTAGGGTTTATTTCAATTTTTTTAATGAAGTATATTAATGTTAAATAAATAAATAAATATATATATATACATATAGGGTGTGGTTCTGTGAGAATGGAAATAAGTGTAAGAAATAAGAATATATCATATCCATAGATTTTTCCTAATCAATGGTGGAGATTAATAGTAATATTTAATCGATTTACATTGTATTTTATAACAAAAAAATCGACGGAGGGTAAATTATGTATTTTAATTAAAAATTTCATTATCCTCTTCCTCACTCCCAATTTTCGGTCCATCTCTTCATCTTCAATATGCCAAATCCCTTAAATGTAGGTAATCAAATATTGCAAATTCAACAAATCTTAGTGTTATGTGCAACATTTAATAAAAATATGCAATAAACGCTTCTACCAGGTCAGTAATGTAATCTACAACATAAATCAATAATGTTGCAACATTTATCACATTGAAAAAACTGAAATTGAAAATCAATAAATCTTAGTGTTATGTGCAACATTTAATAAAAATATGCACTAAAACGCTTCTACCAAAGGCAATATAATCTACCACATAAATCAATAATATTGCAACATTTATCACATTGAAAAAAACTGAAAATCAAAATCCATAAATCTTAGTGTTATGTGCAACATTTAATAAAAAATATGCAATAAAACGCTTCTACCAGTGCAATGTAATTATACATACGTATGAAACAATATATATATTATGTATCTAAATTCTCCATGGATTGGTTCGTGTATCTTCAATAATTTTGTATATAGTAATTAGTGAAACATAAATAATGTTGAAGATAGAGATTTAAATGATAAGATATAACAAATCCCTATATAAAAGTATATAAACCGTGTGGTGCCTAAAAATAAGGAAAAAAAACTGATTAGTAAAAGTTTTAATTACTTAATTAACCTTTATTTAAAACACATATTTTTTTTCATAGCACAAATAATTATATTTTGTGTACAACGAAAATAAATCTTGTCCATTGATTTCTTGAAATGAATGGTTTAGATTTATTCTTATTTCTTACAAAAATCCATTCTTACATGATCCATCCTCTATACATATATATATATATATATATATATTAATAGTTTCGGTTCGGTTCGGTAACCAAAAATCCAGAACCGGTAACCGAACCGAAAACCGATTTCACCAAAATTTATAAACCGAACCGTTAACCGATTATTTAAAAAATCGAACCGAATCGGTTCGATGGGTTTTTCGGTTCAGTTCAATGCTTGCACAGCCCTAGGTAGGAATGATATTTTGGTAAATAATGAGTGATTTGTGAGATTGAATATAAGTTATATTGTCCCAAAATAGAAAGTTTTACACTTTTCATGGATGCTGAAAAAGATAATTGTGCCACACTTTTCATGGATGCTGAAAAAGGCTTGTTCAAAGAATTAAAGTAGAAGCACTAAGACGAATGAGAGATTATTTTGATTATATTATACCTTAGATGTCACAAGAAGAACTACACGTCAAGCTACCGGTATAAAGGCTGAAGAGATCAATGCAACAAACACATGGCAATAGTTATTTCCAAAATTATTTTGCAAAATGTGTAAAATTTATAAGCTGACAATTAAACGAAAAAGTTGCGGTTACTATGTGGGGGAGGAAAAGATGAAAAAGTCTACAAACCTAAACCATAATCTTCCTTTATGTGCCACTTTCTCAGCCACACGACAACCTAATTCCACAAACACTTTTTCGCTAGTAGTTTTGTTTTCTCCTATGGGATAAATTGTTTCTTGATGTGGAAGTCAAATAGTCATGATTTTCTATTCCGAAAAAGGGATCTATTTCATTACTCAATCAAAAGTTACATTCGCTGTGGGAATCAGAGTTAAACAACTTCAAATTCTCTCTTTTCTTTTCTTTAAAAAAGAAAAGAAAAACATAAAAATCCATCTTATATAGCAAGGGTGATCAAGGAAATAATTTTGGGTATATTTTGCATAAGATATAAACTGAAATAATTTTGAGATGCTGCAACAAATTGTATCACCAAGGGGGGCGGTGATTTGGCTCGTGTCATTTTGGTAAAGATTAATATGAGCTCAAATTTATGACATCGTTGCAAATATACAATCTTTCAATATAACACTAAGGAATACATATATAATTTCACAATAAGTTCAGAAAAGCTTTAACCAATAGTATGTTCAATCATCTATATGTGAGTTATTTCCAGTAAGAAAATGATAGCTAGAAAGTCAGAAAAGCTTTAACCAATAGTTATGTTCAATCAACAATCTTATGCATGTTCATAACACTTGTGTTAGGATAGATCTATAATTCTTTGAGGCCAAGGAATTATCTTCTTGCAGACTAATTGGCCAAATCACTTGTTGGTATTATCGGGGACCTAGAAGCCCTAAAGATACGTATCTTTTTCCAATTTATGATGTTACAGAGGATAAACCAAGCCTAAGCCTGCAGAAGTGCAAGGAGATATGTGCATCTAATCAGCATGCTAGAAGGCCATATCCCATTCTTCCAAGAAAGAACGCTACAGTATTTATTATGAACTAGACAACTCTTGTAACAACTATTCCAGTGTGGCAGATTCTCACCAAGGTTCCAGATCTGGCAATCTCCAAAACTTCTCTGTCAGTGCTAAACACACTGGAGAGCACACCAAATCCAAGATACAAAATTACAGCCAAAGCTACTCACATTATTAGACCAATCTGTTTTAAGTCACAGATACTGAAAATTAGTGAGGTAATTACTCGTCGATAAATAGAGATATTGATTGTAAATACATACACACACATACATATACACATATTATTCAAAATTGAGAACAAGTTTCCAAACCTGTAGGACTTTATAAGTCACTTAGCGTGCCAGACCATAGTTCCCTAGGAAGTAATCACTAGCAAGGAGAGTCTGCGAGCAATGTCCACGAAGGAGAAGATATTAAGGCAAAATAACAAAAATTAACAGTTATGGTATCGTTTCAAGACTTGTATAATTTCAAAACACCGTCCAAATCTAAATCTAGATTTGAAACAATAATTCTCAATTTTCGATATTAAATGTAATAATTTGCAGATTCATACATGCTGCTGCTAGACACTAGCTCCGGCGAGGGGACACAAAGCTCAAGCAACGGAAATGACAACTTCAACAGCGGCGGCAATTGACAACGGAGGCTGCTTGTTGTACAAAACTGAGACGAGGGGCAAAGTTACAGAGAAGAGAGCATGAAGGCAAGCAGAATGGAGCAGTGGCAGCAGCGGGCTGAACGAAAGGGGCAGAGTCAGCTGACCGGAACGGATGGAGTGGCGGATGAGGGTGGTTATCGCAGTGGAGATCTGGTGCCAACGCGGATTGAAGCTTCAGAGAACTGATTACGTTGAGATCTGTGCGGGGAAGAACATGAGAGACGAAGAACAGAACTCTGGTGGGAATTCAAACTTCTGCTGGAATCAGTGAGCAGGTGACGGCGGTGGGATTTGGGAGAGTTAGGGTTAGGAGTTTGGAGAATTTGCAGAACATAAATGAAATTGGAAAATGGACGCTCCAGAAATTGTAATAATTATAACTACGGAACTACCACGGACTATATTGTGTTCAACCTAACGACGGACAAGTCCGTTGTAAATTTTTAATTAGATTTATTAAATATTTATTTTTTATTTTTGAAATAAATTTAAAGACGGAATGAATCTGTCATGAGACATTAAAGACGGACATTCCTTCGCAAAATCCGTCGTTAAATTTGGGAAGTAAATATCATTGTAAATCCGTCGTTAATACATCTTTGTGTTGAACGGAAATATTTCCGTCGTAAATTCCGTCATAAATCGGCTTTTTTTTAGGTAAATATCAAATCTTTTAAATTTTATAATTTGGATTTTCCATAATTTTTCGACGATAGAAAAAATGATATGGAGCTAACCTAGATTGAAATCACGAACTAATCAAAACTTTAAAAATGTGTGGGGATAGAATTAAGAGCTAAGAAATCTCTAGAATACAACTAACTAAATTGTGATATATATTTTCAACCTTTACTATTATTATATTTTGCACTAAATATATAAAATGTGTCGAAATTTCAATCCTGGCTCTCTTTCTCTTCAATTATCATTACTTTTGTATTATATGTATTTTTATACTCAATAAATTTATGTAAACTTTTATAATATATTATATATATTTTTACCCTCAAAAAGTATATACAAAATATTACTCTCTCCATTCATTAAAAGTATGGCACTTGTGGACGATATAAGTTTTAATAAAATGTTAGATAAATGTTATTTGAGTGGATAAAGAGTCTCACCATACATGTGGTGAAATGTAAGTAAGTCGTCTATTCGGTATGGATCGTGTACCCCTACAGAAAATATCAGTCCGACCCGATTTTGCATAATATGTGCTACCCGACCCGAACCGATTTTATAAATCGAATGCCCAATCCCGATTAATTTTTCTAAAATTTTATATATAAATCTATATATTTATTGTAAGTATTAGTTTATTATTAATAATATTAAATAATAATAAAAATTCTTCCTAGATGCATTTGTTTATTTTATTTTATATTTGTATATAAATCTATATATATATATATATGTTGTAATGTTACTAATAACTATGTTAGCTATATATTTGGATATTCCCATGGTGTTATGATAGCATTTTTTTCTTTGTGATTATTTATTTTATTTTATTTTTGTATATAATTTTAGATATATAATGTTAGCTATATACTCTCATTTGCTAAGTTATGATAGCATATCACGTATTTAAGGGTATATGCTATTTTTAATATTAAGTTATCATTTATAAATTTCAAATATTAAAATTAAGAATAATAACATTATATTACAATATATTAATTATATATTTAAATATATAAAATATAAATATTTTAAAAAATTGGGTATCGGGTAATACTTGACTACCCGTCGGGTATACCGATACCGATCTCACCTAAATAAAGATACCGACCCGACCCTACACCCGATTTTTGGGTAATCGAGTACCCAATACCCGAGACATTTTGGATCGGGTATACCCCTACACCCGATTTTTGGGTAATCGAGTACCCAATACCCGAGACATTTTGGATCGGGTATCGAGTACCTGATACCCAAATAGTCACACCTAGATGTAAGTGGTAGGAACAGGGCTGTGCATCGACCGACGGACCAAAAATCCGAAACCAAAACCAACCAAATTATACTTTTCGAACCGAACCGACCGCACTATGTATTTGTAATTGAAGACTCTGTATTTGTACAAACTATTGCAATCAGATTGTGATGGCACTGCTTTATAATTAGAGCTAAAAAATAGGTAGAAATATCAAGAAATACAACTCACAGAAGGCCATAATAATTCTAAAATTGGCAGTCAACAAAACCTCAATTTTTTCCCTAAAACTTTTACAAAATCACTAGGTTAAAACTGATAAACCATTTTCCCTACATAGTGAAAATCCAAATTCTACCTTCCAATCTCTCTCTCACACACAGACAGTGAGGGAGAGAGTTACCTGATATCAAGATGGGAATTCTGAGACACCCGAAATGAGAATTTTTTTGAAGACAAAAGGCAGGGTGGCTGGTGTTGGTGAGCTATTGGGGCATGAGGGATTTCAAGACTGCAACTTTAAAGAGAAAAATATACTATAAAAATTAACAGATTGCAATACAAATTAATTTAATAAACCAAAGAAGCAAATCTTAATACAATTAGAAATTAAATCGTATCCTTACAAAAGCTTTATGAACCATAGAAATTAGTATCACCAGTAATAAACAAAATTATTGACTTGAATTCTTGATATCCCAAAACGCAACAACCAAGTTCAGGAATAACAAGGAAAGGAAATGAACTCGGAGGCCGCATAATTATGCCAAATCTTGTTGCAAACAGTCGAATCTTTACAGCAAAAACATAGGAACTAAGAAAGAAAACATGAGTAAGTTACCTCTAATCAACGACGCTGGAAAGGCAGAAGGAGGAGGCGCCGAGGCGGTAGGACCGTGGGAGGAGGCGGTGGACGGCGTCACGTCGATGGAGGAAACCGTGTGAGGATTGAGGAGGCGGTAGGGTGGCGGCGCGGCTGAGGGATTGAAATGAGAGAGGAGGAGGCGGCGCCGACCGGTGGCGGTGGGAGGAGGCGCGGACGGGTGGGAGAAGAGGCGGCAGCCGACTTGATTGAGATTTGAGAGGCAGAATGAGTAGGCTGCTCTGGGAGGGGACGGAATGGGATCATTAGGGTTTATTTCAATTTTTATGAAGTATATTAATGTTAAATAAATAAATAAATATATATATATACATATAGGTGTGGTTCGTGAGAATGGAAATAAGTGTAAGAAATAAGAATATATCATATCCATAGATTTTTCCTAATCAATGGTGGAGATTAATAGTAATATTTAATCGATTTACATTGTATTTTATAACAAAAATCGATGAGGGTAAATTATGTATTTTAATTAAAAAATTTCATTATCCTCTTCCTCACTCCCAATTTTCGGTCCATCTCTTCATCTTCAATATGCCAAATCCCTTAAATGTAGGTAATCAAATATTGCAAATTCAACAAATCTTAGTGTTATGTGCAACATTTAATAAAAAATATGCAATAAAACGCTTCTACCAGTGCAATGTAATCTACAACATAAATCAATAATGTTGCAACATTTATCACATTGAAAAAAAACTGAAATTGAAAATCAATAAATCTTAGTGTTATGTGCAACATTTAATAAAAAATATGCACTAAAACGCTTCTACCAAAGGCAATATAATCTACCACATAAATCAATAATATTGCAACATTTATCACATTGAAAAAACTGAAAATCAAAATCCATAAATCTTAGTGTTATGTGCAACATTTAATAAAAATATGCAATAAAACGCTTCTACCAAAGGTAATGTAATTATACATACGTATGAAACAATATATATATTATGTATCTAAATTCTCCATGGATTGGTTCGTGTATCTTCAATAATTTTGTATATAGTAATTAGTGAAACATAAATAATGTTGAAGATAGAGATTTAAATGATAAGATATAACAAATCCCTATATAAAAGTATATAAACCGTGTGGTGCCTAAAATAAGGAAAAAAACTGATTAGTAAAAGTTTTAATTACTTAATTAACCTTTATTTAAAACACATATTTTTTCATAGCACAAATAATTATATTTTGTAGCACAACGAAAATAAATCTTGTCCATTGATTTCTTCGAAATGAATGGTTTAGATTTATTCTTATTTCTTACAAAAATCCATTCTTACATGATCCATCCTCTATACATATATATATATATATATATTAATAGTTTCGGTTCGGTTCGGTAACCAAAAATCCAGAACCGGTAACCGAACCGAAAACCGATTTCACCAAAATTTATAAACCGAACCGTTAACCGATTATTTAAAAATCGAACCGAATCGGTTCGATGGGTTTCAGTTCGATTCAATGCTTGCGACCCTAGGTAGGAATGATATTTTGGTAAATAATGAGTGATTTGTGAGATTGAATATAAGTTATATTGTCCCAAAATAGAAAGTTTTACACTTTTCATGGATCTTTGAAAAGATAATTGTGCCACACTTTTCATGGATCTTTGAAAAGGCTTGTTCAAAGAATTAAAGTAGAAGCACTAAGACGAATGAGAGATTATTTTGATTATATTATACCTTAGATGTCACAAGAAGAACTACACGTCAAGCTACCGGTATAAAGGCTGAAGAGATCAATGCAACAAACACATGGCAATAGTTATTTCCAAAATTATTTTGCAAAATGTGTAAAATTTATAAGCTGACAATTAAACGAAAAAGTTGCGGTTACTATGTGGGGAGGAAAAGATGAAAAGTCTACAAACCTAAACCATAATCTTCCTTTATGTGCCACTTTCTCAGCCACACGACAACCTAATTCCACAAACACTTTTCGCTAGTAGTTTTGTTTTCTCCTATGGGATAAATTGTTTCTTGATGTGGAAGTCAAATAGTCATGATTTTCTATTCCGAAAAGGGATCTATTTCATTACTCAATCAAAAGTTACATTCGCTGTGGGAATCAGAGTTAAACAACTTCAAATTCTCTCTTTTCTTTTCTTTAAAAAGAAAAGAAAACATAAAATCCATCTTATATAGCAAGGGTGATCAAGGAAATAATTTTGGGTATATTTTGCATAAGATATAAACTGAAATAATTTTGAGATGCTGCAACAAATTGTATCACCAAGGGGCGGTGATTTGGCTCGTGTCATTTTGGTAAAGATTAATATGAGCTCAAATTTATGACATCGTTGCAAATATACAATCTTTCAATATAACACTAAGGAATACATATATAATTTCACAATAAGTTCAGAAAAGCTTTAACCAATAGTATGTTCAATCATCTATATGTGAGTTATTTCCAGTAAGAAAATGATAGCTAGAAAGTCAGAAAAGCTTTAACCAATAGTTATGTTCAATCAACAATCTTATGCATGTTCATAACACTTGTGTTAGGATAGATCTATAATTCTTTGAGGCCAAGGAATTATCTTCTTGCAGACTAATTGGCCAAATCACTTGTTGGTATTATCGGGACCTAGAAGCCCTAAAGATACGTATCTTTTCCAATTTATGATGTTACAGAGGATAAACCAAGCCTAAGCCTGCAGAAGTGCAAGGAGATATGTGCATCTAATCAGCATGCTAGAAGGCCATATCCCATTCTTCCAAGAAAGAACGCTACAGTATTTATTATGAACTAGACAACTCTTGTAACAACTATTCCAGTGTGGCAGATTCTCACCAAGGTTCCAGATCTGGCAATCTCAAAACTTCTCTGTCAGTGCTAAACACACTGGAGAGCACACCAAATCCAAGATACAAAATTACAGCCAAAGCTACTCACATTATTAGACCAATCTGTTTTAAGTCACAGATACTGAAAATTAGTGAGGTAATTACTCGTCGATAAATAGAGATATTGATTGTAAATACATACACACACACATACATATACACATATTATTCAAAATTGAGAACAAGTTTCCAAACCTGTAGGACTTTATAAGTCACTTAGCGTGCCAGACCATAGTTCCCTAGGAAGTAATCACTAGCAAGGAGAGTCTGCGAGCAATGTCCACGAAGGAGAAGATATTAAGGCAAAATAACAAAAATTAACAGTTATGGTATCGTTTCAAGACTTGTATAATTTCAAAACACCGTCCAAATCTAAATCTAGATCTGAAACAATAATTCTCAATTTTCGATATTAAATGTAATAATTTGCAGATTCATACATGCTGCTGCTAGACACTAGCTCCGGCGAGGGGACACAAAGCTCAAGCAACGGAAATGACAACTTCAACAGCGGCGGCAATTGACAACGGAGGCTGCTTGTTGTACAAAACTGAGACGAGGGGCAAAGTTACAGAGAAGAGAGCATGAAGGCAAGCAGAATGGAGCAGTGGCAGCAGCGGGCTGAACGAAAGGGGCAGAGTCAGCTGACCGGAACGGATGGAGTGGCGGATGAGGGTGGTTATCGCAGTGGAGATCTGGTGCCAACGCGGATTGAAGCTTCAGAGAACTGATTACGTTGAGATCTGTGCGGGGAAGAACATGAGAGACGAAGAACAGAACTCTGGTGGAATTCAAACTTCTGCTGGAATCGGTGAGCAGTGACGGTGGGATTTGGGAGAGTTAGGGTTAGGAGTTTGGAGAATTTGCAGAACATAAATGAAATTGGAAAATGGACGCTCCAGAAATTGTAATAATTATAACTACGGAACTACCACGGACTATATTGTGTTCAACCTAACGACGGACAAGTCCGTTGTAAATTTTTAATTAGATTTATTAAATATTTATTTTTTATTTTTGAAATAAATTTAAAGACGGAATGAATCTGTCGCAGACATTAAAGACGGACATTCCTTCGCAAAATCCGTCGTTAAATTTGGGAAGTAAATATCATTGTAAATCCGTCGTTAATCTGTCTTTGTGTTGAAACGGAAATATTTCCGTCGTAAATTCCGTCGCAAATCGGCTTTTTTTTGTAGGTAAATATCAAATCTTTTTAAATTTTATAATTTGGATTTTTCCATAATTTTTTCGACGATAGAAAAAAATGATATGGAGCTAACCTAGATTGAAATCACGAACTAATCAAAACTTTAAAAATGTGTGGGGATAGAATTAAGAGCTAAGAAATCTCTAGAATACAACTAACTAAATTGTGATATATATTTTCAACCTTTACTATTATTATATTTTGCACTAAATATATAAAATGTGTCGAAATTTCAATCTCGCTCTTTCTCTTCAATTATCATTACTTTTGTATTATATGTATTTTATACTCAATAAATTTATGTAAACTTTTATAATATATTATATATATTTTTACCCTCAAAAAGTATATACAAAATATTACTCTCTCCATTCATTAAAAGTATGGCACTTGTGGACGATATAAGTTTTAATAAAATGTTAGATAAATGTTATTTGAGTGGATAAAGAGTCTCACCATACATGTGGTGAAATGTAAGTAGGGCTGTCTATTCGGTATGGATCGTGTACCCTACCCGAAAATATCGGGTACCCGACCCCGATTTTGCATAATATGTGCTACCTACCCAGGCCGATTTTATAAATCGGTGCACCAATCCGATTAATTTTTTCTAAAATTTTATATATAAATCTATATATTTATTGTAAGTATTAGTTTATTATTAATAATATTAAATAATAATAAAATTCTTCCTAGATGCATTTGTTTATTTTATTTTTATATTTGTATATAAATCTATATATATATATATATGTTGTAATGTTACTAATAACTATGTTAGCTATATATTTGGATATTCCCATGGTGTTATGATAGCATTTTTTTCTTTGTGATTATTTATTTTATTTTATTTTTGTATATAATTTTAGATATATAATGTTAGCTATATACTCTCATTTGCTAAGTTATGATAGCATATCACGTATTTAAGGGTATATGCTATTTTTAATATTAAGTTATCATTTATAAATTTCAAATATTAAAATTAAGAATAATAACATTATATTACAATATATTAATTATATATTTAAATATATAAAATATAAATATTTTAAAAAAATTGGGTATCGGGTAATACCCGACTACCCGTCGGGTATACCCGATACCCGATCTCACCTAAATAAAGATACCCGACCCCGACCCCTACACCCGATTTTGGGTAATCGAGTACCCAATACCCGAGACATTTTGGATCGGGTATACCCTACACCGATTTTGGGTAATCGAGTACCCAATACCGAGACATTTTGGATCGGGTATCAGTACCGATACCCAAATAGTCACACCTAGATGTAAGTGGTAGGAGCAGTGTGCATCGACCGACGGCACAAAAATCCGTAAACCGAAAACCGAACCAAATTATACTTTTTCGAACCGAACCGACCGCACTATGTATTTGTAATTGAAGACTCTGTATTTGTACAAACTATTGCAATCAGATTGTGATGGCACTGCTTTATAATTAGAGCTAAAAATAGGTAGAAATATCAAGAAATACAACTCACAGAAGGCCATAATAATTCTAAAATTGGCAGTCAACAAAACCTCAATTTTTTCCTAAAACTTTTACAAAATCACTAGGTTAAAACTGATAAACCATTTTCCTACATAGTGAAAATCCAAATTCTACCTTCCAATCTCTCTCTCACACAGACAGTGAGGAGAGAGTTACCTGATATCAAGATGGGAATTCGAGACACCGAAATGAGAATTTTTGAAGACAAAAGGCAGGGTGGCTGGTGTTGGTGAGCTATTGGGGCATGAGGGATTTCAAGACTGCAACTTTAAAGAGAAAATATACTATAAAATTAACAGATTGCAATACAAATTAATTTAATAAACCAAAGAAGCAAATCTTAATACAATTAGAAATTAAATCGTATCCTTACAAAAGCTTTATGAACCATAGAAATTAGTATCACCAGTAATAAACAAAATTATTGACTTGAATTCTTGATATCCCAAAAACGCAACAACCAAGTTCAGGAATAACAAGGAAAGGAAATGAACTTGGAGGCGTAATTATGCCAAATCTTGTTGCAAACAAATGAATCTTTACAGCAAAAACATAGGAACTAAGAAAGAAAACATGAGTAAGTTACCTCTAATCAACGACGCTGGAAAGGCGAAGGAGGAGGCGAGGCGGTAGGACCGTGGGAGGAGGCGGTGGACGGCGTCACGTCGATGGAGGAAACCGTGTGAGGATTGAGGAGACGGTAGGGTGGCGCGTGGCTGAGGGATTGAAATGAGAGGAGGAGGCGGCGCCGACTGGAGTGGCGGTGGGAGGAGGCGGCGGACGGGTGGGAGAAAAGCGGCGCAAATGACTTGATTGAGATTTGAGAGGCAGAATGAGTAGGGCTGCTCTGGGAGGGACAGGAATGGGATCATTAGGGTTTATTTCAATTTTTTAATGAAGTATATTAATGTTAAATAAATATATATATATTAATAGTTTCGGTTCGGTTTGGTAACCAAAATCCGTACCCAGAATCGAACCGAAAACCGATTTCACCAAAATTTATAAATCGAACCGTTAACCGGTTATTTAAAAAATTAAACCGAATCGGTTCGATCGATTTTTCGGTTCGGTTCGGTTCAATGCTTGCACAGCCCTAGGTAGGAATTATATTTTGGTAAATAATGAGTGATTTGTGAGATTGAATATAAGTAATATTGTCCCAAAATAGAAAGTGTTACACTTTTCATGGATGCTGAAAAATATAATTGTGCCATACTTTTGGTGGACGTAGAAGTATAATATTATATAGGTTTTTTTGTGCATATTGTTTTCAGATATTTATTAAGAATATATATATATATATATATATATATATATTCAAAGTATTACATAGGAAAACTTTATTCTATTATATATAGACAGAGAATAGTAATAAATAATTATTGACAAGAAATATATTATGAATTTTTGCATATATAGAAAACATACAATAATTAAAAAATGAGAATCGGAAATAAAGTGAGCTAACATTAAAAGTTAAGCATGCTTTTATAGTTTCATATATATTACTATAATATAGTAAAAAAATTAAGAAATAACAATTGAGTTTGTTGGCGGAACCTTAAGTTGTATTCTAGATGTCTTTTGTTCAATTCTAATCATGCCCATGATTCTTTTAGTTGCATTTACAAAGCTTTAAAAGTGAAGTTGAAATTATAAAATCTGAAAGCGTGCATAAATCTCAACCCTAGCTCTCTCTCTCTCTCTCTCTCTCTCAATTACTTGCGTATTATATATATATGTGTTCTAATTAAACATATATATGCATAAGTGGATCGATGCAGAGATAACGAAAAAATTATGCATCAGATATCGCAGACCGAAAATCACGGTATGAAAATTTTCATATCAATACCGTACCGAACCGTTCGGTATACCTAAAATCGGTATACCGAAAAATACGGTATGATAAATTTTCATACCGATACCGTACCGATTTTTCGGTATACAATACCGAAATTCGGTATACCTAAAATACCTAAAATATTCAACTTACTGAATCAGGCAGCAACACATCACACATACGCAAGAACTGCATTTAAAATTGAACCGCTGGCGATATCAATCACACTAAGCGGTTTTCACTATAACTTATGACTATCTGCACATATTAGCTAGCAATATACATCGATGAGAGCCATAACCATTTCATTCAATTTTAGAGGTGTCCCTAGTTTCAATGAAATTTCTTGAAATAAGTAGTTGTGTCCAAAGCGCAAAAGACCGGAAAGATATTTTAAGCTTATTAAAAAGACTGATGGCATGGTAAGAAAATGGCTAATTGAGTCCAATGGTAAGTTTAGTTTTAATCATGAAGTAAGGGAAGTAATTACGTAGAATGTAGGGAATGGAGTTGCTCTAAGATCTGCATTTACTTGTGAGAGTTTATTATAAATTATAAGTAGCTCGAGATTATATGTTAGGTTTTCGTCGTCCGCTCGACATGGTCCAAATCTACAAATCATATATAACTACACAAGAAACTTTGAAAACCAAAGAGATGTAATGCATCATGTGCTATCGATTTGTATGGAAAGACTTGATTGAGAGAGAGAGAGAGAGAGAGAGAGAGAGAGATGAAAGATATTGATGAAAGCGCTACCGCCGAGGACCGAAGCGATGTTGGCGAGGAGGAGAGCGGCGTTGGTGGCGATCGCGAGGAGGGGCTCTGTTCTTCACCGTAAGTTGGCGAGGAAGGCGACACGGCGGCCACCGGACGAGGAAGGCGCTACCGGCAATGACAGGCGATGAGGGGACGTTGTCGGCTATTGCGAGGCCGAGGGGCGTATTGTTGTTCTTGGAGGGGCGTTGTTGTTGCCCAAATTGTAGGGTTAGAAAAGTGGGTGTGGGTCTGTGACTGGTCTGTGAGCGAGTCGAGGGCTGAGGGAGTAAGGGTAAATGTGTAGTAAAGGATGTAAAGCTGTAAAGGGCCTAAAGGCTTAGTCGCTTACACTATTACACATTTAAGTTAAATAAAGCCCATTTGTATTTGTTATACCGATTATATACCGAAGTCCGATAAATATCGGTATACCGAAAATCGGTATTTTTCGGTATACCGCGGTATCACCAAATGGATATCGCTATCGCACTCAAAATTTTGATGCACGGTACCATCCCACTTCTTTTCATTTATTTGTGTTATTTCATATTTATATTAACACAAACATACATAACTATATTTGTGTGATATTATTTTTTAAAACAAATAATTCATATTATACGATGTTGTAATCCATATATAACTTGAATTAATTCATCATAAAATTTATAACTATGTAACTCATATATCAATTTATTATAATTTATAGTTCACTATATTGATGTTCTAATATAGTTCATTATTGTTATTATTTACAATTTAGTTAATTAGTTATGCAAGCTAAATGTAATTTACTTTTAAAATTCTACTTATGAGTTATAAATTATAATTATTTTACCTCATAGTTAACTAGTTATATAAGTTATATGAACTTTATATTAGAATTATGAATATTATTATTATCGTAACTAATGTTAACAGTCCTATTTATATTTTATATTTTGTAATATTTGTCTCCTAATATCACTCTTTGTATTTATACTTATCATGTGGACGTTACATTGTACTATGTATGCAACTATACAAGAAATTATAGAAGATATTCATAGTGTTGCTAAAATAACTTAGTTTCATTACTTTTCTTTTTCGAGTTAGTCAATCAATATCTCATTACATTAATTGTTTATTTTTGTTTATAGTTTCATAAAATAACTTAGTTTCATTACTTTTCTTTTTTGAGTTAGTCAATCAATATCTCATTACATTAATTGTTTATTTTATATCGTAATATACATATTACGTATGTATGTTGATAAATCTAGTATACGAGATATATAAAACAAGAAAGAACACAAGAGACTTTACGTGGTTCGATCAAGAATCGATCTCACGTCCACGGAGGAGATGATCCTCAAGATGTTTACTATAATTTGATTCTGACAAGTATCTCTAAGGGCTCTAGTATTCAGAATTTGCTAACCCTTTACCTTCAATCTAACTCCTATTTATACACAAGCGTAAATCATGTCCCACGAACCCTCGATTGGCGGACCACAACTCTCCCATAACTGACCATGATCTCCACCATTATTACCCATGATTACTGTCGTTACCTCATTACCGTTACCCATAATTAGGGTTTAGGAATCGTCATTTAGGTGTAACCGAGTAGAGCAACATTGGGCTAGGCGGAGCTCGTTTGGGGCCTGAGAGATCGGGCCATATCCCTGCTGTTGGGCCTTCCCTGCTGTTGGGCCTGAGAGGTTGGGCCATATCCTATCATAGCCCCCCCCGAAAAGTCAAGGAATAGCCTTACCGAGGGTGAGCGGAGAACGTGCTTTGCCGGGTGGAATATTGTTGTCAAGTTTTTGTCAAGGTTTGTTATTCGCTGTATGACCTAAAATACTTCTGTTGATCCGAGGTGGTAATATCCGACCTGGAATATTTCTGCTGATCCGAGGTGGACATGGAAGTAGTCCGATGTCCGAACTCAAATTATTAGCTGAAGTCGAGATCCGATGTTTAGGAAGGTCAAGGTCCGACCTGAATTACCTCTGGTATTAGGACATGGGCGTAGTCCGATGTCCGAACTCGTAGTAATCATCACGCGATCAGACTGGCGGTTTGTTTTCCAGAGGTACGTCATACGCGCCAGGCGGTAGTTGGGCACTTCGAAAAGCGTGTGCGCGTCTTTCACACAACCAACTGTAAATAGCACGTAATAAACGAAACGGCAGATTTTTAGCGCCATTTATCCTATAAATAGGTCTAAAAGAGGCAACTGCTCATTTTCTCCTTCGACGCTTGAATCCAGAGAATACAACCTTAGAAATCCCCAATTCCTCTTTCACACTTTGTTGAAGAAATCGAAATCCCGCCTCCGGAAAAAGTAAGTATGTATTCTTCACCTCTCACCCTCTTCTCGCCTCGATAACTCGGGTTCGACTTGGGTTACGGTCGTCCAAGACCCCAATATAAGGGATTATATATGCCATAACCGCCTAGGTAAATCCATAGGACTTAGTTCTGTGGTTTCACCAATGTCGTCGGTATGGGATGGCCTCAAGATTGGTGGGCGAAATCAACCTTGACGATGGAGGAGCTTCGGTGGTTGTTGATAAATACCACATCCGGAGGATGCATGGTGGTGCTTGCAAAACCCAACGATAGGGCGATGGCCTCAGGAGGATTCATCACCATTTTGTAGATAGCTTAATAGCCGGGCTTAGATTTTTCGCCCCATTTTCCTTAGCTTTGGAGTATTTTGGATCCCTATATGTGTGACCTCCAATTCTATTAGGTCGACGGTGGGGCTAGGGTTGGCCTATTATGGCATAGGCGAGGGTTTTTTTCAAGTCTTGATGCGTTTTTAGCATCAAGTATATAAGTGAGTATATTACCGCCACCCGCCTAAAGTTTAAAATTGCTTCCGTCGAAGGTATCCCATGGCAAAATAGATACTTCTTTTTGCGGGTGAGGGTATCCGAGGTATGAGTGGGGCCTGGGGTCGATAAAGGACGGAAAATTAATCCCCAGGCCCTATGGAGGAGCCGTTGAACGATATGGGTGAGATCCATCGATCAACTATCCGAGGACGACCGAACGATCTTTGGTCGAGTGTTTATAGGTCGAAGCTCCGGTCGTGGTCGAATTGGGTGAGGCAACCTTCTTATCTTTATTTCCCTCGCTTGATTTTTTGTGCTAATGAAATTCTCATGTTGAATGCGGTGAAGGTTGACCCGACCAGAGAAGTCGATGTGCCGATCGCCGCGCCCGCTTCCTCCGATCGAAGGAGCCCGCGAGGAAGAAGGCGAGATTGAGCGAGTCCACCCCACGTACCGTGGTGGTGGACGCCCGAAGACCGTGACCGGACCTCGGACGACCTCGGGCCCGACGTTGGAGATCGAGGTCCATGGTAAACAATGACCGAGGTGCCGGCTTCGAGTTTCTTGTCCTTCCCAAAGGTATAAGTCACTACCCTTCCTCGTGTAAGCTTGTTGTTACTTGTTACTTATTGTTCAGATTCGGGACGCGCCTCGATGGCCGGGCTTATCGCTGAGGGCGCCCGCAATATGAGGCCATGGAGAAAGGTTAGCCATCGCGACGATCGAGGTCATGGTGAATCCGTCTTGGATGCCGCCAGACGACGCCGAACTTGAACTAAGGCGAAGTCAAGCAAATGAAGTGGCAAAGACGGCCGAGAGCGCCCAAGAAGAAGGACCGGCCCTGCAGTGGCCCGTCTGCAGGTGGGAGCGCCAGAGGAGGCTGCCGAGGTCGAGAGGAAGGCGGTTCTTGCATCAGCGCCTTCTGGCGGGCAAGGACCTATGCTAAGGGCCTTCGCCCAGGTGATCGAGTCGGAGAGTTTTTCCTCGCTCATCTCCGACACAGGCTGCGGTGATGAGGCCGCAGTGATCCGTGCCCACCCAGAAGTTGGCACCGAGACCAGATTTTGACAAGGCCCAACACGGTTGGTTTGAGGTCGATCACCGGAGGTATGCAAGAATTACGCTCGCATAATCGCTGGGCGACCTCCTTTCCGTGGTGGATGCCTGGCGTCTTCGATCACCCCGACGGCGGAGGCCAGTAACTCAAAGGTAGGAAGATGAAGACGTGGAGCTTCAAGCCTTCCTTGCTGAGTTGAGGACCGAAACCGGGGCGGCAGGTCCAAGCTCGGGCGTCCCTTCCGCAGATCGGCAACCAGCGGAAGAGCAGCAGGCAATCCGGCAGGAGGTCGGAGGGGTCGGCAATCAGCCTAATGAGCCTGAGGTCAGTGGACCCAATGTAATAGGTTGATTTGCCGGGATCGATAGGATCCGGTGTTGTACAAACTTCCATTTTGAATAATAATAGACATATCCCTTTTTTTTAAAACGCCTTGTCTGTTGTCTTATTCTTGCGTTCTTCACGAAGACTTGGATGGATCATGAATCGCTAACAAACCGAAAGAAGTCCGAGGTGCTCGCCGAGAAGGATGAAGAGGTGACACATTGGAGAGTCGGTCCGTCGGTGACTCGTGTATTGCCGGCATGGATGTCAGTTCGGCATCGTCAACCGAACTGAAACAAAAATTGCATGAAGCTGACCGCGAGGTGGCTTCGCCTCCTGCTGAAAATGAGGCGCTAAAGTTAAGGATTACACATCTCGAAGTTCAGGGGGCTGATTTATCCGCAGATGCGATCCACGGACGATTGATGCACTGCGAGGAACAGCTTGAGCTGACAACAGAGAAGCTGGCTCGGATCTCGGAAGAGCATGAAGAGTACGAAAAGGTCATCCGCCGGACTGGGGGAACGACTATATCCGAAGCCGACGATCGAGTTCAGAGCTTGTTGGCGGAAGGCATGGTATTGAGGGATGAGGAGGGTCCAAATAGCAAGAATTTTAGAAACTGCCTCGACTCTATCCTGAAATACATACAGATGTACGAGATCGTCATAACGACAGCGCATGCCTCCACCCCGCCACAGATCTACAGTGAGCAACACCGAGCCCATAATTGAAGAGCTCGAAAGAGGAGGTGGCTATTCGATCACGCCGAGGTGCTCGTCAAATGGGTCCATCCGGCGGCAGAAGCGTATAGAGGACGGCGGTCGGCGCTCGGAGGAGAGGACGCAGCGGGATCGCCAATCGACGTGGAAGGGCTAGAGCTCGGGGACAAGGGCATAGTCATGGTCCGACGTCAGGTTCACGGGGTCCAGATGCGGCTTCGGGTGTAGGATTGAACTCCTCGGGCCGAATGCACCATGCCGAGTCAAACTACTCCGGAACAAGCGAGGTGGGACCACCCTCGAGATTGGGTGGAAGGTACAGAGTTTATCCTGTATCCATCACGACACCTGGGACTTCGCTCAAAATTATCTCGCCGGTGAGTCTCATGAGGTGGAGCCCGGAAATCCGAATGAGCGTACATAGTGTAGGTCTTTGTATGTAGGTATACATGTATTTTAGACTCGTTTTGAAGTGTACGTTTTTCCTCTTGAGAGGTATAAACATAGCTTAGGACTTCGCTTGGTCGTAAATGTATGATATCTTGTATACTTTGCCATAATTTGGTGAGATCCAATATCGATGTCTTATACATGTAGATTTTTTCAACTTAATGAGTAATCTGTATGTATGCATGTAGACTTTCAAACTAGTGAGTAGTCTGTATGCGTTGCACTGAGACGTTCAATTCAATGAGTAATCTACGAGTGCGGCGCGCGCTTAGTGAGTACCCTACTTAGTGGGTTTTTATCTTCGTGAGGCGGCCCCCGTGAAGGTTAAATCGTTATATCCAAATAGATGTTCGATATGAATAAAACGAGTGAAATGAAATATTCATTGAAAAATAAATATTTTATTCAACACACGCACTTGCAAGGCAAGTAAGGAGACTAACATGAAATTGATCCAAATCAAACTATGTAAAGCACCTCTTAAATGAGAAATATGCCGAGTTAGGGATAAGCGCATAGGATAAGTGAGATAGCTTGAAGCCCTTACCAAGGTTCTCGTGAACACGGTATGGGCCTTCCCATGTTGGATCCAACTTGTGAAGACCCTCGCCTCTCTTGGCTTCATTATTGCGTGGGACGAGGTCGCCTACTTGGAATGCGGAAGTTTGACCTTTTGTTGTAGTACCGCGCGACTGGGCTTTGTACTTGGCTTCGTTTATGAAGGCTAGCTCGCGCTTCTTCGAGGCGTCAAGGTTTGCTCGCAAGTCCTCCTCGCTTCCGCCCGATCAAGTGAAGAGTGCGTGGACTTGGCGCCGATCTCGGCCGGTATGACGGCCTCGGCACCGAGACCAGGTGAAAGGGGTTTCCGCGACGTCGAGGTGTGGTCTGTGAGACCAAAGGATTTGAGGGAGATTTTCAGCCCACGCTTTAGCTCGGTCCAACCTTTTCTTCAATCCTTGACGATCGTGCGGTTCGTCACCTCGATGCGCCATTCGCTTGCGGGTGTGCAACCGAGGTGAAGCGTTGATCGATCCAAGCTCTTCGCACCACTCCTTAAAGTTTTGTCAACGAATTGGGCCGTTGTCCGAGACCGAATCGTGCGGTATGCCGCGGCAGACTATATTTTTCCACACGAAAGTCTCGAATCCTCCCGCCGTGAGGCTCGGCGGTGGCTCGGCCTCGACCCATTTTGTGAAGTAGTCTATGGCTACGACTAAGTATCGGTCGACCGGTGCTCGATCGAACGGACCAACAATGTCGATCCCCACCGCATGAAAGGCCATGGACTCGCAGTCGCTTAGATCGACCGAGGCAACTTTTGACCGTGGAGTGAATCCGCACTGGCACTTTTGACGAGCTCGGCCGAATCTTGCACTAGGGTGGGCGATAATATCCCGACCTCGCCTCTTTTCGAAGAGCTCGCGACCGACGTGGCTTCCACAAGACCACCGGTGAATTTCGCTGAGCACATAGTTGGCTTCTTCCGCCCGAGGCATCTCGTGAGGGTTGAAGGTAAGACTTCCGGTAAAGAGCGCCCTCATGCATGAGATACTTCTGGGATTTTGCCATCATCTTTTTGGCTTCGAGCCGATCTGAAGGTAGCGCGCCGTATTCCAGGTAGGCCTTCAGGGGAGACATCCAATTCGGCTCTATCTCGGTGATGATGCCGACGTGGGACTCCGCTATGCTTCTGGAACGGATCTCCTCCACTGGTGGATTTGTTGACGACGCAGCTAGCTTGGCCGAGGACGCCACCTACTGCTTTTCCCTCGGGAATTCGGTGGATGTCAAGTACCGAACGAGGTCAACATCTCCTTCGCTTTTCGAGGTATTGTTTCATTCGGTCCTCCTCGCCTCGTATTTGCTTAACACCGGTTCACGACGACACAGGAATCGCCAAGATTGGATCTCATCCACCTCGCCTCCCCAGCGAGGCGGAGTCCCGAGATTAGGGCTTATACTCCACCTCGTTGTTGGTGGTGGGAAGGTAAACCGGAGCGCGGGTGACTTCTCGCTTATCCGGGCCGAGAAGAAGAATGCCCGCATTGCCCGTTTGCATGAGGCTCCGCCCACGACATCCGCCAAACAACCATCCGGTGGGTGAGGTCCTGCCTCCGCAGGAAGCTGGGACGACCGAGGTGGAGGCGTTGGAGGAGCTAATCTTAGCGGTCGACCGAGCTCGAAGAACTTGACTTCTACCAGAAATCGGTGAGCTTGCCTTTTATGGCCGGTCCTGGGAGACGAGATATCGTGCTCGCCAAGCCCGAGGCCCACTGGCTATTCGTCCGGATGATTCGTGTTTTGACAAGACTTGCCTCGTGGGTAGGTCGGTCAAGACTGGATGGAGTGAGCTGAAAGTAGGGTCGAGCCGCCGCTAGCATTCACCGCTGCAGTCTACCTTTTCAAGGTGGCGTGCACCTTGTCTCCGGTCCTTTGAGTGCTCGGTGATGAAGTAGATAGGAAGCTGCCGTCAGACCTCGCCTCGCACCGAAGATCAAGACTGATTGCCTCGCCCGAGGCGGCCAAGTCTGAGGAGAGAGTTCGCTCTTTTTGGGGCGGTCGAGGTGGGCGGTCGGCGAGGTACTCCTTGGTGTGTGAAGGCGAGGTGGTGCTCTTCCCACACCAAGTCCGGCCCTCAAGATTTTAAAGAAGGGGAGCTGCTTCTCGGCAGCCCGGGAGAGGAACCTACTGAGGGCGGCCAGGCACCCGGTAAGTTTGTGGACCTCGCGAATGGTTTTTGGCACTTGCATGTCGAGCACCGTCTTTACCTTGGTGGGATTGGCCACCTTCTTGAGAAACCCAAGACCCGTAAATTTACCCGTCCTCACCACAAATGTGCACTGGGATTGAGCTTGAGATTGGCCGACCTGAGGAGCTGAAGAATAGTTTCGAGGTCAATGGCGCAGCTCTCAGCTTTTTTGCTTTTGACTACTATATCATCGACATAGACCTCAACAATTTCTCCTATGTGATCTTTGAAGATCGCATCCACCATTCTTTGGTAGGTAGCTCAGCGCTTTTTTAGACCGAAGGTATCTTTCGATAGGCAAAGACACCAAGTCGATAATGAACGCTTTTGGGCGTCTTCCGGCTCATCAAGACTTGGTGGTATCCTCAGATAAACCAGAACCGAATACCTCATGCCCGACCAATGCTTCCACCTTCTTGTCAATGTCGGGAGGGATAATGATCCTTTAGGCGGTGTTTATTGAGGTCGGTATAGTCGACACACACGCGCCATCCGCCTCCCGGCTTTCGAACCACAACGGATTAGCCATCCAAGTTGGGTATTTAACCTCGTAAAGATTTTAGCCTCACGAGTTGTGTTACCTCATCTCTTATGACCGCTTTCGCTCGCGGCAAAACTTCTTTTCTTCTCGCCGAGGCGGTTTAGTGGCGGATCAATGTTAAGACGATGAGTTATGAGCTCGAGGCGAGACCCGGTCATATCCAATGGAGACCATGCAAATACATCCCTATATTCCTTAGAAGTTGCATGACCTGTTGACGAATATTGACTGAACCTTGGGTACCAACCTTGACAACTTTGGAAGGATCGTCGTCGTATAGCTGAAGATTCTCAGTCAAGTCATCCCGAGGTGGCAACTTCGGAGGGTTCTGTAATTGCTAGGCCTGAGGCAAGGCCACATCCTGGGTTGAGACTCGTAGGCATTCTTTAGCTGCCGTTTGGTCACCCTGAATGCTTAACACTCCCACGGGGGTGGGTATCTTAATGGTGAGGTGGTACACGGAGCAGACGGCTCTAGTTGCATACAGCCAATCTCTTCCCAGGATAATGTTATATGGAGAGGGAGCTCGGACCAAGAAAAATTGAATGGCTTTAGTGACCGACCTGGGAGCGCGCCCTACAGTAACCGGAAGGGTAATGACACCTTCGGGTTGAACCGCCTCTTGTGTAAAGCTCCGCAACTGGGAAGGTGCGGGGTGTACCTGAATTCCTCCAACATCAAGTTTATCCAGGCAGCTCTGGAATATGATGCTAACGGACGCTCCGATGTCAATGTAGACCCGATGTACATTCTTGTTTCCCACCACGGCTTGTATTGTAATAGCATCCGGTGGGGCATGATCTTAGGTCTTGGGTCGCCTTTGGAGAACACAATGTTTTCTCCATCTCGAGCCGCTTATTTTTGGCTCTTGGGGTCGGTCTCAGAAGCTTCATTTCTAAGCGACGACCTCGCCGCACCAACCGGCAGCCCGGTTATAGCGTAAACACGCTCAATTGCATTGGGACCTTCGCCTCGCCATCTTCGTGTCGGGCTGCCGTTGAGGTCGGTCCACGATTGTTACCACCTCCATTTTCCCTCTCGCGCTTTTTATTACTCGGCAGCAGTCGGCGGTATATTTCTTCGGCCCTTCCTTCACGAGCTCGTCAACTCGTGAGCCCAAAGACTTGCAATCTTCAGATCGTGACCGCACCCTTGGTGGTAGTCACAATATTTTCCGCCGACTTTTTTTGGATCCTCCTTTCATAGGAGGAGGTTTTGGAAAGAGCTCGGTGTGAAGCTCAAATATTTCCATACCGGATTTAAATAGAGGCGATCATTATTACTGGGTTTGGCGAGGTCCCACCTTGATTCTCACCGGTCCCTTCTTTATTCTTTCGAACGCACTTGCTGTCAAAGACCTCGGCGTCAAAGACTCGGCCCCGATCCTCCGGCTTTCTCTCGATCATTGCTCATCCCAAATCTCTCTTCTTCCGATTCGATTCATCTCCTTTCGACAAAGTTGTCAACCGAGTCCAAAGACGACTAGCCGTCTTTGGTCATTCACGGTGATCTCTTTATTCGAGCCCGTGCCGGATCCCGCTTGAACGCGTTGATGATGTAGAGATCGTTACTCTCATCAATTTTAAGGATTCCATGATGAACCCGAGACGAAATTTGACATTGTTTCATCCCGTCCTTCGCGGATTGTGCGATCGGATGAAGGTTGTTGAGGCGGCATCTTCTCGTAAAACGCCATTTGAGGCGATCCATGAGGTCTTTGAAGCAATGGATGCTTGTTACGGAAGCGAGTGAACCAACGCCGGCGTTGGAGATTAGCACCTCGAAAGACCTTACACATATGGAAATCCTCCATCCTGGTTTGCCATATTGGTGGTATAGGCAAACAGGAAGTCGGGCGATCTCGAGGCCATCATATGCAGCAATATTCGAGCCCGATATCGCCGTGGCAAGGTGTATCCAATCTCCTTGAAAAGGAGATAATTCGTCCATGTCGGTCGAATCCGGAGTTCGTTACCGTCCCTCTCCGGGAGTGGGAGATCGATAACCACGTCATCATCTCTTCGGGGAGTTCGACCACGTCTTTCCTCCCGTCTATTTTCATGGGTATCATGTCGAGGTGGAGAACGACTCCGCGGAGGTATGAGGACGAATGAACCACGTATCGGGCGATCATTATCTCGCGATGAACGTTGATTGTTTCGGAGAGGTAAGCGACCTCGATTGCTCAGTAACCACCACCGGGCACTCTTGAGGGCCCGCCCGCTTGTCCTCTCGGTTGAGGAAACTCGAATTGATTGAAGTTGGCGTTGAGGAATTCGGACACTTTGCCGTCCGAGGACCTCGTGGGGCGGTGAACCTCCATGCTCACCGTGCGAGGTCGGTGTCTTCCTCTTCGTTGGGCGGCGATCCCGGGGTGTATGGAAACATTTTCCATGTGACCATCGGTGTGTGACCGCTGGTGGCGCCATAATTCCCTTTCCCGGCGTTGCGTGAACACCGATCATCCTCCGCTCGGTTGTTACCGACATTGCCGATAAAGACAAGCGTTTGCACGTGTCCTTGCCATTAGATTGTAGAAAACACGACTTTTGTTCGATTTCCCACAAACGGCGCCAATGATAAATCTAGTATACGAGATATATAAAACAAGAAAGAACACAAGAGACTTTACGTGGTTCGATCAAGAATCGGATACGCCCACGGAGAGATGATCCTCAAGATGTTTACTATAATTTGATTACTGCAAGTATCTCTAAGGGCTCTAGTATTCGATAATTTGCTAACCCTTTACCTTCAATCTAACTCCTATTTATACACAAGCGTAAATCATGTCCCACGAACCCTCGATTGGCGGACCACAACTCTCCCATAACCGACCATGATCTCCACCATTATTACCCATGATTCACATCGTTACCTCATTCATCGTTACCCATAATTAGGGTTTAGGAATCGTCATTTAGGTGTAACCTAGTAGAGCAACATTGGGCTAGGCGGAGCTCGTTTGGGGCACGAGAGATCGGGCCATATCCTGTTGTTGGGCACGAGAGGTTGAGCCATATCCTATCATATGTCAAACGTAATATACATAAAAGATAAAACTAAATAAATAAATCCATATAAAGTTTTCAAAAGTTTAACATGTATGTCAAGTATAAGATTTTTCATTATGTAATAGTAATATAGACTAACTATAAATTGAATATACTATTAACATAATCTATTATATAATTTATATTTACTCCATTTATTTACTTTTCAAAGTGAATAATATAGATGTGACTTAGTTTTTAATTATAATTTTATTAAGTATTAAAAGTTCTTATTCATTTTTCATTATCAATAATCATATATGTTGTAATTTATCATTAACTTTTATTAATTATGAATAAATATATATTTTTTAATTTATTACTAATTATATATCATAAAATAAGTATTATATTTTAATATGGTATATCGATATATACCGTACCGCGATATATACCGATATACCGGTATATACCAGGGTTTCGGTATATACCGTACCGCGGTATATACCGATATACCGGCATACCGGTATATACCGCGGTTTCGGTATATACCGATATACCGGCGTACCGGTATATACCGTACCGTGGTATATACCGTGGTATCCGAAAAAATGATATCGTTACAGTACCAAAAATTAACGATACCGTACCGAAAATTCCGGTATACCGAAAATTCGGTATTTTTTGGTATTTTTCCGGTACGATAAGCTCGGTATACCGAAAAATTGGTATTTTTTTCCACCCCTATATATGCATGATATATAGTATTTCTTCATTATGTATATATTTAATATCAACATATAAATATATATAATAATATTAAAACCTATATATATATACACACATATAAATTTGCATCCCAAGTCATTTTCTCACTTAAATTCCAACGTATGCTACAATAAATATATTCTATCAACGATAATATACGTAAATTACCTAAGAATATTTATTAGGTAAAGTCAATACTTTTACGTGTACTCTTATTAGCTAGTTTTATAAAATGTAATGCAAAAGACTAAAATTAATGAATGGGGTCAACAAACAAACAAGGTAGAAATATTGTAGTTGTAGGTAGTATTCACGGCTTGATGGACTTCATCCAATAACTTGTATACCTCGCCACCACGCAATATGTCTCACTCACAATCTTTCTATTACCAGAAACCATGCATCATCGTATAAGCTTATTATTATTATCATTATTATTACATGGATTTTAAAATGAAGCCGCCTAAAGCTAATTAAGGACTGAGGGTGCATAGTAGTGGTCACAATCTCTATGATTTACTCTATGCTATATTTACTCTATGTATGCTATATTTATTTACTATTCCAGCAAGTTCTAGATGGATCGTTTGAGAAAGCAAGCATAGCATTTACTTTATATTGGATAAGGTTATAGGTGTGTACGAGAGTAATTCATTAATTTACTAATATTTGTTAAAACATAAACTAGTTTCTTCATAGACAACTCAGAACTATCTTTACTTTTTAGGTTAAACAAGACAGAAACTTATTTATTCAATTTATTAAATATATATGGATAACAAATGAGTTTGCATAATTTAATCTCATGCTTACAATACAAATTTAGTGTATAAGGATAGTGGAATAGTGTTATTAACCAAAGTCTATCAGATAAGATAATTGAACCGAATAAAGTAGACACTTAATTATGCAAAACCCTGAGTAGAAACATAAGCATGAACAGATGAACTTCTTCGGTGAAAAATGTGATAGACTATCAAGTGGATACGTTGTAACACAAATTTTTGTATTTAAATTTTATAAATACAAAATTGTATACAAAATCAATGTAATTTGGATTTGATACATTTGGTGTGAGTTCGATCTCTATCTATCCTCTGATTCTACTTCTTCAATGTAATTTCTTAAACGATATTGAATGTTCTTCAAGTTGTTTGGAGGGGATGTGATTCCTTGATCTCCTTGAAATTGAAGTTCGGATTTGAAGATGTTGATCTGAAGGACTTTAGTCTTGTTTTCAGATCGACTGTCGGATTTGGGTTGATATTTGAATAACGTTTGAAGATCTTCAAGTTTGAGCGCCAATGCGGGGGGTTTTCACCATATTTTCTAATTGAACGCCATCTTTGATTTTATTTGGAGGATGATCTTGGCGAAGAACGTGGTGATTTGCACGAAGAACGCCTTGAATGTTGAAGAAGACTTCGAAGCTTCTTGAAGACTTCGCCGAGGATTCTTCGAGTGTCTTGAGCTCTTCGATTCTTTACCTTCTTCACTTCACTTCTTCACCTTCTCTTTATGAGAGCCTTCAACTCCTATTTATAGATTTAGGCTAGTGGGCTTGTGGGCTTATGGGCCTTTTGGGCCATCAAGCCACGAGCTTGGGCTTATGGGCCTTTTGAGCCATCAAATGGACCTTTGGGCCACCAAACCATGGGTTTGGGCTTGAGCTTGGGCTTATAAGCCCTTTGTGACTTATTTGGCACGATTTTAGCGTTTATCCTTCTCCGATGTGTCGTTGCCACATGTCGTTCTCCAATTCGCCTATGAAATCAAATATTAATCATATATCTATTTAATTTTGGAATAAATTCCATTAATAAAATAGAAATTTAATCAATTATTTAATTCGTGATTTACACATGGCGCAATATAATTTTCTAACAATTTTTAATTGTCTACATATGTATGATCACAAACTCCATCTGGAAAGGCTTATTCTGGAAAACCAATTAATTCTGAGAAATCCAAGAATAGCAGCTAACTGAGCAATTAATGAGATCTATTTAATTACGGATGTTATACAATATGTCCACATGTACGTGATTCTTTTTAGGTCATGTGCTAAAAATGAGTATATTTAAAATCCATTTAACTTACCCCAAAAAATAGATCTATAGGTATTACATATATCGATCCATTGCAAGCATTCCAGCAATGCCTATATACCGGTTGATATATACACGACACGAGTTTATGCATGCCTATACAACTGAGTGTCAACTAGGGATGTCAACGGGCGGTCTTTACCCGGACCGATCCAGAACCGTTCAAAATCATTAAATTTCAAAACAAAGGTTCCGGTTTCGGTTCCGGTTCCAGAACCGCTTGGACCCGGACCGGTCATGACCCGATCCGTTTTGTCCGGTTCCGGTCCGACCCGGTCAGTTTTTTTTTTTTAAAATTGAGCATTATATATCCACTTTTTCTATTACACACATACAAATTTAGAAGTGAGCATCATGAAATGATTAGCATTCCTATGGATAAAGATCGTGTGATCATAAAATGTTAGGCATTTATCCACTTTGCCATTGAAGTGACAATGTGGGGGAATATAAAATCATGCCAGTGGAGAATTCACTCTCTCTCACGATACATGGAAGCGATATGAAAACTATACCAAATTAAGAAAGAACCTTTCATCTCAACATCACAAATCTCTTAAATCTAAGAACATCAAGAACCAGACAAAATGAAAGCAATGCAACGCAAATGCAAAAGGGGAATGATTGTTACTTGTTATAGTTCCTTAGATTAATAGAACTGCTTACATGTCTCCTCCTCCTCGAGCAGGTTGATATGGACGATGAAATTTATCCAATATTACACAAATTCATGCTGTTTCAAGTCATTTCAGCAATGGCAATGCTAAAACATAATTTCAGATTCATCCTAGAAAAGTGCAGTGAATCAAATCAAAATCACAAATCAGGGTGAGAACCAAATACAGCTTTAATTGACCGGATTGAAACAGATTCGAAGCTACATTTCCAAATACTATACCTCTAATAGAAGGGGAAAGCAAAAGAAAAAGCACAATCTGCACTTTATGTTAAAATTCACATTAACATAAAGTTGGCAACTGAACCAGGAACCTTTATGGACAGATCTCACATGGCTGGATTCAGAAGCCAGGATAGGCTTAAGCATTCAAGCCGATTTTCTGGTAACAAGCAAAAGCCTAAACACTATCGGTGTCAACAATTCTGGAGACTTCTTGATTTAAAATAAACAAAACTACGTTCAAGAATTCAAATTCAGTACGCTCTTATAATAGAGAAATAAAATTGATGAAAATGAAGCCTGGATATGCTTAAGCGTTCAAGCCGATTTTCTGGCAACGAGCTAAAAACTATCAGCGTCACAGTGATTATTCTAATTTAAACAAATGATTATTCTAATTTAAACAAATGAAGGGCCCAGTGGGTAACCAATTAGACATGGGTAATACCCGATCCGGATCCATAATTTGATGGTCCGGATCCGGTCCGGGTCTAGTATTTACTAGGCCGGTTGCAGAACCAGAACCAATACTAATTTACTGGTTCTGGTCCGGGTAAAGCCCGCCCGTTGACACCCCTAGTGTCAACCTAACCTATAATAACTGATTTCTAACTTACTGAAGAGGAGATTAGGTAACTAATCTATCTTCTAATAGAATTCAAAATACTTTTCTTTTCTATGTAATCTTTTAGCTTTTGCATAAGAATGTTTTGCCTTTAAAGATGCATTCTATTTGATGGAAAATGGTGGAAAACATATATTTTTATCATTTTCCACTATTTTCATATTTCCGTGGGATAAATAATTATCCAGGTAATTAGATGGAAAAATATTTTGGGCAGCCTCTTTTACCTCTTTTCACTTCAATTCATGATAATATTATCATGAGATATTGATTTGATAATATATATATTCCTATTTTTTCCATCCTAGAGAACATGAGATAAAAAGTAAAATAAGTACTACCAAAATATGAAAAAAAAAATCTATCTTTCTTATCCCTCGTTTTCTTATGTAGAAAGGTTAAGTAGATTTCACCGGTAAAGAGGATCAATAAAAAAAGAAAAAAAATGAAGAATAAAAAAATTATCCTATCCATCTTCTTGCCTAGTCTCGGCTTAAGTAAATCTACCCTAAGACGAGGTATTGTATATATTTAAAACACTAAATAATCCCCGAGCGAATTTTGGCCCAAACAAAATCAGCCCCAATCCACCTATTTTTTTTCAGATTATTTGAGTCGGTCCATCGGTTTGAGGCTCTTTTGAAATCCTTAGCCACATTATGAAAGTATTGGAATTAACTTAACACTATCAAGCACATGCTAATTAGCGACAAATGTTCGATCCCTTAAAACATACCATCTATCATTAAAACTAAAAACAAAAACAGGCCTTTGCTGGTAATGAGTCGAGTGATGTTCCGATCGACTAGAACTCCAAGGGCCTAAATGCTAGACTTGGAAAGGTTAATAGTGTCCATATATTTTTTTCTACCATCGTAATAAAAGATGATGGCCTTATCTGACTTAGTATACTAGTGAATTTTTCTTGGATAGAGATTTTGTATTACAGTAATGAATAAGCAAGCAAATTTAAATAATATAATATGCAGTGGATCATCTTGCTATACAACAAAATCCCATCAATAAATAGGATTGTGACCGAACAAGGAAGAAATGTCGTTGTAGGTTGTATTGACGGCGGCAGCCACCGCCGCCTCCGTGGGATGGACTTCATCCCAGAACCTGTACTCGTCTCTGCTGCTGCATGGAACACTTCCCTCAATGCACAGAGACAACGTCCCCACCTTGCAACATGCCTCTCTAACATTCTTTAAATCACCTGAACATGAAATGAAATCATCATCGTCCAAGTTAAATGGTGTAATGATTTTTTTCAAACTAGTAAAAAATTAGACCAGAAATCCACATAAAATGGAAATTAATTTATGAGGAGTACCACTTGATGGAGAGAGAGTGGTGTATCTAGTGTACACAAATTTCGCATTTGGATAATCAAGATTGAGTCTGTTGATAAGAAGCTTAAGATGTTGATTGAAAATTAGGACAATGTCGTTGACGGTTTCAACGCAGGATGAGGAATTAGGGGAGCCGTACGCGCCGGTGATATACGGTATACATCCTAATTCACCGACTTCAACAACGGCTACTTTTCTTGCTCCATTTTTGTACATCCTCTGATGCAAAAGAGGAACTTGTTATAATTTTTAAAAAAAGGAAAAATTAATAATTCCAAAAATGCCTCACTTGAATCTGGTTTGAATATTGAGTAATGAGCAATGCGGCGAATTGATTTGGGGTATAATTTGTGGCGGAAGAATACAACTGAGGCACATAGTTAACTAGGTAGTCGTTGGTGCCGATTCCGACGTAGTATAAACACGAACACGGTGTTTAGCGTATTTTGTCTTCCTAGTAATTTCGGATTATGGAAATTGTGATCTCGTTATTCGATATTTGCTCATGAAATTCAATACCCCTACAATTTGAAAAAAAAATCCATGGTTTCAAATATTTAAAATTGTTTTGTTTGAGAGATTTTACATATTGGCTTCAAGAAGAATTCCACCTCCCGGAGGCATAGTTGAGGCCTTCCAGGAAGTCATCAGTTGTGCCATTGGCAAATGGAGGGATGGATTTCTTAAAGCCCAACATTTTTGCTGTAAGGGAAGAAGGCAAACACCAAAATGAATTGAGTACAATATATAAAATACTGGGTTATATGTTATCAATTTATGGTTTAAATGTTAGCGTATCTTGAAAAAATGTTCCGGCCTTCAAAACATGCAAAATGGTCTTTACTTGATCAAAAATTTAATTTTTCAAGTAGTGTCTGATACCCTAGCTAGTACTATTAGTAAATGAAGTATTAATTAAAATAAAATATCATAATCAATAAATGTACGATATGAAGTAGTAGAGGTAAGAGATGATCGGGAGACATCCTAAACATAAGAGAAAACTAAAATAGAAAGTAAAGTATACCAATAAAATCTGCAATATTCCGACCATTGGTAAATCTACCGGTAGGGCCAGTTGGAAAATCGATGCCATAAGGTGAGTAATTAACTTTGACGATGGTCGGAGATTGTTGTTGTTGCCATTGTCGACAAATGAGTCTCCGAAAATGAAGAAGCATGGAAATTGTGGTTACGCAGCAGTTAGGGTTTGAAAAATCACAAGATTTTGCAGAATAAACACAAATAAAACTTGAACGCTCATTTTGCTTGAAGCCATTATTAAAAGCTGAATGGCACAAAGCAAATTCTAGGCGTCTTTCGTAAGAAGGATTTTCAGATCTATAACTGAAGTAGGGTTAAAATTAAATAGACATGTTTTCTTTCTAAATTTCTTAATAAATTCAGATCTATTCATACTTATTTCTCCTTAAGAGAATATATATATAATATGTTTGTCTATGTGTGAAATAGAGATAGAGAAACTTCATGAGTGATGCATATCTGAGAAACTTACACGCTTTCTCTACTATAAGGCTAGGGTAATTACTTAATTGTAGGGCTGAATTATCAAAGATGGTGATCTTGATTGGTGATTGGATTACATGGCTGATAAATTTGACGTTAACAAATTATATTGGTTATATTACAGGCAAATTTTTACGTATTAAGAAAGTATTTTAAAAGATGCAAGGTTGTAGAGAAAAGAATATATATAAATCTGGAAATATATATAAGAAATTGGGTAAATATAATAATCTAATGGGGTAATTTCATAATAGATCATGAACGTCCAACTAATCCTTATTTTAATTATCATAAGCAATTAAGTAAATTATAAATTCAATTAAAATATAACTAATCCCTTAATTCTTGAAAATATGTAAAATGACAAAAAAATCCAATTATATACATACATATTATGTACGTTTAGCATTTTTCTATTAATATATTTTAAAATTTCGATTTCACCTAAGTAAATATCAAATCTTTTGAACTTTTGTAATTTGGATTTTTCCATAATTTTTTCGACGATAGAAAAATTGATATGGAGCTCACCTAGATTGAAATCATTCAGAAAAATGAATACATAATAAATCACGAACTAATCAAAACTTAAAAAATGTGCGGGGATAGAATTAAGAGCTAAGAAATCTCTAGAATACAACTAACTAAATTGTGATGTATATTTTCAACCTTTACTATTATTATATTTTGCTCTAAATATATAAAACGTGTCGAAATTTCAATCCTAGCTCTCTTTCTCTTCAATTATCATTGCTTTTGTATTATATGTATTTTTATACTCAATAAATTTATGCAAAATTTTATAATATATTATATATATTTTTACTCTAAAAAAGTATATACAAATATTACTCTCTCTGTTCATTAAAAGTATAGCACTTGTGGACGATATATGTTTTAATAAAATGTTAGATATATGTTATTTGAGTGGAGAAAGAGTCTCACCATACAAGTGGTGAGATGTAAGTAGGGCTATCTATTCAATATTGGTCGGTACCTACAGAAAAAATCGGCACCGACCCGATTTTGCCTAATATGT